>JAHLJT010009419.1:185505320-186019769 GCA_031308135.1 Acheta domesticus | reverse complement strand
CCCCACTGTTTCCTATGTTTCATCGTGTTATGCTAGGGAATACTTTCCGTTGACTCTTATGGGAACCATTCTTGCGTATTCCTCATTTTAAGCAAGTTAGATAAGACACTGTACGTACGTAAACTTTTAATCAGAATATTGCATACAAATTTTAATGATCAAGATTATTTCAAAATTGTTGAGAATAGTAGGGTCAAAATGCTGTTAAAAAGTAAACATTAGATTTCTTACTCAATCTATCTATCTATCTATCTATCTATATATTTACGTTATCAAGTTCGGCTCTACTAGAGCCAAACTTGATAACGTAATTTCGCAACTAAGCAATTGTGGCTTCTGACACAGGTTAATGCATTAATGGGTGAGGATTCTTCAGTGTCGCGGTCCCGGGCGGCGAGGGGGACAGGCCAGCGGGGGCAACGGCATGGACACCAAAACGAAAAGGGAAAAAATAGTTCATGGGCTTCCAAATACCATATAGTTCTTTTTAAAGTCTAGTAACTTCCAAACCCATTTGATATCTCTACAAATATGTTCAATACAGTCTAATAGTGAATAAAGAAAGCAGTGTCAGCAGTGCGGCTCAAACGAGAGTTGTTATCAGTGACCACGCGTGGAGCGATTTCAGCCCATTACAATGAAATAGTTAAACTGTGTGAAGCAAAGATCTTAAAGTAGAGATTTCAGGTTTTAATATTATCTAAATTAAACGTATTTGGGATAAAAATAATGGAGCTATAGCTATGTGTATATTTCTCTCCTTTTAATATGTCTCCTGTATTATTTCAGTAGTATACCTTTGGGTTCCGGCTCTCACACGCAACCAATCTTTATAAATGAGGGCTCAAAAGAAAGAGAATTTCACGGAGACTTGACGAATTCCACTTTGACTTTAAAAATATGGATGATTTCTTTAAAAAAAAACGCATAGAAATATTCATGTAAAATGCAACCCGCATCACATGTCAACCTATATCGGCAAATAACTCATAAACAAAGCGTTTTAGAGCCTTAAAAAGTAAAATTTTGAGGCTAAAGAAGAGACTCGAAGAAACGTTTTCACACCATAATCTATAAGATGAGATATTCTCCGATCCATTCAATTACCTTTTCGGTTCCACACTTCAATACTATCAAGGCCACCTCAATATTTCAGCCCTTCCTGCTGGTAGCAATTTTGGGGGCGACAGGCTTAGAAGGCTTAGATTCGACAATCTTTATTTACGCTTTCTGTTAACCACCGTATTGAATGGAAGATTGAAATATTTCTTCAAATGTTGTTTTTAAAGAAGTATGACTTGTTCCAAGAACATCTTTCTATAATGTTGAATAAACTTTAATTGAAAATTTGTTTCAAACATCAATTGCATTGTTATTTTGTTTGATATTCTGTAAGTACATTATTAGTGAGTACATAGTTCCTTTCCTTTATGGAAAGGATAGACAAATGGATAAGGAAAGGATGGGATTTAACATGCGAGAGTTTTCGCACGGGTACGCTAGTATAAATGTAATGTAAAAATGTAATGTAAATATAATGTAAAAAATCGAACGACGGCAAAAAGTATGTCAGTCCATCCGCCTGTGCACAACGCTAGCGACTAAATCGTTCAGCCGATTTTCTCCAAATTGGTATTCCCCAATCGATGTTACTGAATTTGAACTACTCCTTGAATTTGAAACCGATATTTTAATTTTTTAGGGGGTGTAACTTACATGAAACCTCTGCGATATTTTCAAAATTTTCAAAAATTGACTGCAACGTTTTTGATAAAATTTTGTTGTTGGATGTTGTGAAGGACGTTTAAGAGAATGGAGCGGAGAAATTTTCGTTGAAAACCCTGATTTTTCGAAAATTGAATTTTTTTCTGCTTCTTACTACCATCGCATTATGAAAATAGAGAATTTTTCCTTAATGAAATCTGTTACTTAAAAATGGATTTTGAAATGAGGACATATGCAGTACAATTTTACGAAAATTTTAGTACTTTTTGCGTAATATTGCGTGAACGTGGGGCGAGAAATTACGTGCTGTTTTAGCACCACTAGCCAGCTGAATTCATGACCATTTCTTTCATATCATGTGACATATTTCGACTTAACGCCTTCGCTAAACATTCTGATCAATTGCAAGAACCTGAGAAAATAGTAATGCGATGGGCGCAAGAGGATGAGATACCGTCTGGCACGTGCCATCCATTGTGATGCTGTTCTGTAGTGCGAGAATTCTGGTGATTTCTGGTAAAAAACTGGAAAATAGATTGAAAAAGGCAGAGAGAGCGTACACCCGCGTCGCTCTCGCACAATACACGGAGGCCGGTATTATCGTCATTCATGCCCTCGTGCCGCAACACCCAACAAGTGTGATCTTGCACACGTAAGCTGGGATTTTCTTGGACTCGCGCATCAGATACAATCGTGATTACCTATTCGATGAAATATTGCACATGGATGTCTCTCACTTCACTTTTCAAAACATTTCTCCTGTTGTAGTTATAAAATGTATTTCAGAATGCAACAAAAAAATAAAGATCAGTACGATTTTTTAAACATTGCCAAAAACAAACATTTTAAAACCAATTTCTACCTGTCATTTTCAATCAGTGTTTACAATCGGAACAGAATATCTCAAATAATAGCAGAGAATGAGCGATTAAACCTCTTTAGTTAACTCTATAAAGCTGCATATTGAAGATTTATTTCCACCTTGAGGATATGAGCTGCAATTGTGTGGCCCAAACGTTACGACTTGTGTGTAAGCGTTAGCTGAACTGCTGCTATTGATGATATTTTAAAATCCCAATAAAACGAACCACGACGAGTATGATATGATCATTACTCACTATTTAGACATTTTGCAGATTGAGATATTGAAGTAATTCAGAATGAACAGTTTTCTACAATACAGTATTTATTTTACTAAGAGTTCATACACTATGCGACACTTTTGTAAGGGAATACATTTATTAATGCGGATACAATTATTAATAAAAACGAGATGTTTGGAGCACACGTCGCAGGATATCGGCTGAAACAAAATATCGGGTGCATGTTGACTTGAGTTTGGAATATTTTCTCGAATTTCTCTCGAATTTGTCATATTCACGAAACGAGACTCGATACATATTTTTCAAGACGTTACAAACTATATGCAGCAAATATATTTTCTTGTACTTAGATTCACGCATAATAAACGTTTTACTATTCAGGTCAATACGAACCCTATAATGAGGACAAGTAGAAAAGCCACGTCCTTTACGAACGACGTAACAAGGTTACATTTCCCTTACTGATGATTACTGGTGATGATGCAAGAGAATAGGAGGAAGAAGCATTGTGAGTCAAAATACGTCTGTTACTGAAACCACTTCAGTAAAATTATAACACGGCTTGGGGGAGAATTTCTTGAGACGCATTAGTGGAGGGGATGTTGTTTGTTGGAGGGTTTGAGGAACAAAACTATCGTATAGATGCAGATGCTATTTTACATTATCACCTCTGAGTTGTCAATCCTGTCACATCGTTAAGCATGTAGAATTTCCGGCTGGTTTGACGATTCGGAATGTGATATTCCAGAGATTATAATTGAGGAAGCTGAAACTGCTTCTTCCTTAAAAATCAAAGGATTCATACGAAAGGTAATATGAACTCTTTTTAAGATGGAAAAGAGAGAACCAAGTAACCGTAGTAAATGAAACAAGTATGCTGGCGTATCTCTATGAAAAGGTATTATACTTTCATAAGTAAACCTAATCTAATTAGGTAAAATAACTAACTTTATTTGTACAATAGTCCCAGACAGTAAAACCGTCAACATTATGGAGCAAATATTCAATAAAAATATTCTGTATTCAAAAATAATAAATATTCTTACCAATGTGTCAACAGTCATTTGTACATTGTTTTATTTAATTGACGTTGCCATGGTAATTGTCCTCTAAAATTAATCCTTGCTAGGCCGTCAAAGCTCACTTTTGAGGAGTATAAATGCTCTGCCAAATATAGGTTTTGAAGTGAGGATACGAAAAAGCAATTTTACTGGATATTTTACTTACAATTGTGACAACTATGTATATTGAGGAAAACTGACCTAATTTTTTTAAGCAAAAAACTTCTACTGCATAAACTAAACTCTTTATAGTTGTGAAGACTTGTTTCAAATTTTACCGATACGGAAACAAAATATCATGTGAATTGACACACATTAATAGAGTTTGAAATCATTCATCAGTATATTTCCATTCAATAATAACTGATAAGTTGGTTTTAACTGAGTGACGCGCCTCTCGATCACAAGATATTCGCGAGGATGTGTATGTTGAAGTTAAATTTAGTATTCTACGTCGTAAGTTAAATTTTCAGTTTGAGTATCTCATTGTCCTTGCGATGACATCAATTTTTACTTTCACGAATTTTTAGTAGAAAAAATATCTTGAGATACTCTAAACTAATAATGTCACAGAATAGCACAGACTTTCTCGTAGTAAAGGTTTCTAATACCTTTGGTTTGGGCTAGCTCTTCTGAAAATGCTTTATGAACATATGAGCATATTTTAACTGAAAACGTTTGAGTTTTTGCGACCATTTATAAAATAGTGGTGGTACAAAATGGCACAGACTTTCTTGTACTAGATATTTTCCTAATTTATCAATTTCAACTATAGACTGTCTCTATTGATATGTTGAATTATACAAAAGTTCCAAATAATTATAGACAGTCATAAACAAAATATATTTGTTATCTTGACAACGTTTCGGAGACTATTTATGTCTCCATCATCAGGTCATTAATTTCATTACATCACAATCTATAAGATAAAATAAAATTACAAATAATAAATCTTCAAATATCTACAAATTTGCATTAATTTTAAAACTTTAAACTAAAAATAATAATAAATTGAAGGAAAGTACGTAGTAAAAATATTATACTCACATGATATAATACATTACATCAAAAAATAATAAATTGAAAGAAAGTACGTAGTAAAAATTTGATACTCACATGAATATGTAGATTATAAAATAAATTATTAAACAAGTCCACGTTTACTACGTAAAAAATACGGACATGAAGGTTGTTGTGTATTGAGAATAACTTTATTTGAAATATCTATTGAAAAACTTTTGTATTTTTATTAAATTTGGTTAATATAGAATCATAACTCTTAGAAAACTGATTACATTCAATTTGATAATTCATAGAAGGATATATTTTTATAAACAAAGATTCTAGAATTAGTCTCGAAAACCATTTGTGTTCTGTAATCAATATTGTAGGGTTCAGAAAATCAATATATGATCGTGTTTTATCCTGTGGGCAGTAACGGAATTTTGTTTATCGAAGGGTAATTTAATATTATTTATATGTTCTTTGATCCTATCCCCTAACCTCCTCCGAGTTTGACCAATATATACTAAATCACAATCAGAACATTGTAATAAGTACACCGAATTAAGTATATTTAATTTAGGAATCGGATCCTTGACATGACGGACTACATTAGATTTATTGATGATTGTATTAACAAGGACCACATTGGGGAAATTATTTGAAAACATTCTCTTTATACAGTTATTGATTCTCGGAACAAAAGGTATTGAAAATATAATTTTATCAGAAAATTTTTGAGAAGGTGGTGGATTACCTATTACGTAATCTATGTCAAAAGATCTCTGTACCAATTGATTTAACTTCTGGCATACAAATTTTTCAATAAATTTAATGGGATATGAATTTCTAATTAACAATAAAATATTTTTTCAAGGTTAGCAGGATAGAAAATAGAATCTGAAATTCGAAAAACTCTCTCAACTAGATTTTTGACAATGGCAATTTTCATTACAGTAGGATGATTGGAATAAAATGTAAGTCGTTTCTAGTATAGATTCACCTGATTACAAATTATCAAAATTTATTAATGACGTCCTTAAAACTTTCTTGAAAACTGATTACCAATTTAATGCTAAAAATAGTCTAGATGTGGTGACAAAATTAAAACATCTAGAGTTTACTCCTCAAGATGTGATGATTTCTTTGGATATTGTCAAAATGTTCCCCTCAATGCCTCATGAATTGATATTCTCTACTTTAGATGAAGTTTTAACTTGTCCAATTAGATATAAAACATCTAGTATACCTAAAGCAGAAATTTTACTAGCATTAAGATTAATTCTTCAAAATATAACCTTCAAGTTTAATGACAAAATTTATTTCCAGAAAGATGGATGCCCTATAGGTGGAGTTTTAAGTTCCATTCTTTGTGAAATCACAATGAGAAAATTAGAAACAAATATTCTTTCCCAATTGAATATTAAATTTTTTACCCGATATGTAGATGATATTTTAATGGTACTACAACACGATCAGGTTAATGAAGTTTTTGAAAAATTTAATTCATATCATTGTAACTTGAAATTTACATTGGAAAGAGAAGTTGAATACAAAATAAACTTTCTTGATTTTACAATTTATAGATTTCCAACATTTTGTATTACAAATTGGTACACAAAACCTACATATGCAGGAATTATCTTAAATTTTTATTCCAATCATCCTACCGTAATGAAAATTGTCATTGTCAAAAATCTAGTTGAGAGAGTTTTTCGAATTTCAGATTTTATTTTCTATCCTGCTAACCTTGAAAAAATATTTTTATTGTTAATTAGAAATTCATATCCCATTAAATTTATTGAAAAATTTGTATGCCAGAAGTTAAATCAATTGGTACAGAGATCTTTTGACATAAATTACGTAATAGGTAATCCACCACCTTCTCAAAAATTGTCTGATAAAATTATATTTTCAATACCTTTTGTTCCGAGAATCAATAACTGTATAAAGAGAATGTTTTCAAATAATTTCCCCAATGTGGTCCTTGTCAATACAATCATCAATAAATCTAATGTAGTCCGTCATGTCAAGGATCCGATTCCTAAATTAAATATACTTAATTCGGTGTACTCATTACAATGTTCTGA
This sequence comes from Acheta domesticus, assembly GCA_031308135.1. Classification (NCBI taxonomy): domain Eukaryota; kingdom Metazoa; phylum Arthropoda; class Insecta; order Orthoptera; family Gryllidae; genus Acheta; species Acheta domesticus. The sequence goes on along the minus strand of JAHLJT010009419.1, from coordinate 186,012,788 downwards.
TTGTGATTTAGTATATATTGGTCAAACTCGGAGGAGGTTAGGGGATAGGATCAAAGAACATATAAATAATATTAAATTACCCTTCGATAAACAAAATTCCGTTACTGCCCACAGGATAAAACACGATCATATTATTGATTTTCTCAACCCTACAATATTGATTACAGAACACAAATGGTTTTCGAGACTAATTCTAGAATCTTTGTTTATAAAAATATATCCTTCTATGAATTATCAAATTGAATGTAATCAGTTTTCTAAGAGTTATGATTCTATATTAACCAAATTTAATAAAAAATACAAAAGTTTTTCAATAGATATTTCAAATAAAGTTATTCTCAATACACAACAACCTTCATGTCCGTATTTTTTACGTAGTAAACGTGGACTTGTTTAATAATTTATTTTATAATCTACATATTCATGTGAGTATCAAATTTTTACTACGTACTTTCTTTCAATTTATTATTTTTTGATGTAATGTATTATATCATGTGAGTATAATATTTTTACTACGTACTTTCCTTCAATTTATTATTATTTTTTAGTTTAAAGTTTTAAAATTAATGCAAATTTGTAGATATTTGAAGATTTATTATTTGTAATTTTATTTTATCTTATAGATTGTGATGTAATGAAATTAATGACCTGATGATGGAGACATAAATAGTCTCCGAAACGTTGTCAAGATAACAAATATATTTTGTTTATGACTGTCTATAATTATTTGGAACTTTTGTATAATTCAACATATTTTCCTAATTTCTTTTGCCGGGTCTAGCTTGTTAGTCGTGCCCCATCCTTTTCACATCTGCCATCTGTCGCCGCCCAAACTTTTTCACATTTGTTCAATTTTTCGTTTTCCTTATGACAGAAACGAAAACTTAGAGAGAACTGTAAGAATATAATAGAAGAGAAAAAAAGAGTAAATTAATCTAATACGGAAATTGTCATTTAAAAATTTGGAGACATTTTTACGAAAATGGCGTTTAAGTGTTACTTTAAATGCGAAATTTGAAGCATTTTCTCACAGAAAACTATTCAGTAAAAAAATTAATTGGAAGATATTTGAAGCGCTTATACTCACAAATGTAATAATGTATACAAATTGCGGAAATGTGCGCATGAGAGATATTTAAAAAATATTTGTGTAATTAAAAAAAATTCAGCAAAATTACTTTTTGGTCATCTTAAATAATGCTATTAGCACCATATACACGAAAAGTTTGAGGAAAAAAGGGTCCCCCCCGATAAGATGGTAAAAAGTTCCCCTCAACCAAATTACATATGAGTGGTTACACTATAATTCTAACATAAAAATAATATTTTTGAAAGGTTTCTTAGCCTCCGTCCTATCACCCACACCCCTATACAGCCAAAAATGTGTTTTTTTAATTTCAATTTTTTTCGACAACTGAACACTATTTTATCAGACTGAAAATTATGATAAATAAGAACACAACTTGGACTATCAGAAAAATATTTTTCAATATTTTCTCAGGCCCAAATTCGAACACAAAAAAATATTTTCGAAAAAAAATATAAAGAAATATTTTTTACTGTGTCTTAGAAGCCTGGAACAGGACCGAAAAAAATGTCAAAGGTTCCTCTTTACACACAAATTGTTGTGTATTTTTTTCAGATTTTTCCGATTACTGGGCTGCAGTTAAAAAAATAAAAACCATTTTCCCGCCTTTAAAACACCTGGACTTTCAATATACTTTGTAACTGACTGCAACGGTTCTCTGCATTTATTTTAGTGTTTATTATACATTTGTATACATTGCTGTATTACCCAATAAAGTTTTGATTTTGGAATATACTTACGAAGTATCATTTTCAAAGCTTTCTAATCGTTTGCATAAGTAATCGTATGCTACGGAAAGAGGATAGTTTTGGCAATTTATAAGAAACAATCGACACAAGACCTTGTAAGTGTGATACTGGTGGATAAAGAATTACACCCCATCCTACATCAAACAGATTTTAGAAGAAAAAATAGAAGTTTGCAGATTATGACATACAAAAAACGATTATTGCATCACACATTATAATTGGGGGACATGTGGAAAAATGAAGGGGAAGAGGTTGGATCCAGATTTACAAGAACTATTTTACTTGTCTTAGAACACAGACACTGGCACGAAAATAATCTTAAAACTTCATCTCAGAATGCTTGTGAATTTTTTTCATATTTTTTTAATAGCTGGGTCATAGTTTTTAAAAAAACTAAAACATTTGTAGTCAACCACTTGGCAGTTCGGCAGTTGCCGCGTCCTAAGCACGTGCGACCTTGCTTGAGGAGGAAGGCCACAGAATAGCAGCTAAAACGACAACTGAGCCTAGAACGCAGCGCCTCCCGAACAGATAAATAGTAACGCATTGTTTGCGGAAACCTGTGGTCTCACGTCTGTACATTGCTTCAGACTAGAGAAAAAGTTGTCTTTTCCTTTACCTAAGTATTTGTTCTTGAATACGTATAAATATGGAGACACTCGTACAATCTGTACACGTGCGAAAACTCGGCACTTTGTAAATAATAATTGTACGAAAATTGAAAATTGATTTAATGTAGCACCCAACTGCAAACGCTCATACCCCGAAAAGTAGTTTACGGCATTATAGACCTGGTACTGTGCGAGAGAATTCATTCCAATATTGCTGAGCGTTGAGATAAAAATTCGCAGAAAATAAAGTAGTCCCGTTCATTTTATCGTGAAAGATAATTTCAGTATTTTCCTTCAATTTAATTTTACATTGATATCGGCTTCTCTTTTCTGTCCATCTGTGCTACGGAAAAGGTGCACCCAAAAGAACTGATATGGTAACTTGTAAAATGGGATGATCATGAAAGTGGTATTTTGAAAAATACATCCCAACCACATAATCGGGGCCTAATATGTTCCCCTTCACTTCCCCACTGTCTCCCATCTATCCTGCACACGAAATGTCCCTTATCATTTACCCATTTGTCATCTACCCGTCCCCCAAAACATGTGTGTTAGAATTTACTTGTTCTAAAAAAAAAAAAAAAAAAAAAAAAAGCGTGTCCCCGTGAGACAAGCAAACCTGGTTTAAAAGGCGTAGGAAGCATCGCTTCCGAGTTATTTACCATTATAATGTTTGTTGCAATAATGTTTTTTTGTATGTCATAATCTGCAAACTTCTATTTTTTCTTCTAAAATCTGTTTGATGTAGGATGGGGTGTAATTCTTTATCCACCAGTATCACACTTACAAGGTCTTGTGTCGATTGTTTCTTATAAATTGCCAAAACTATCCTCTTTCCGTAGCATACGATTACTTATGCAAACGATTAGAAAGCTTTGAAAATGATACTTCGTAAGTATATTCCAAAATCAAAACTTTATTGGGTAATACAGCAATGTATACAAATGTATAATAAACACTAAAATAAATGCAGAGAACCGTTGCAGTCAGTTACAAAGTATATTGAAAGTCCAGGTGTTTTAAAGGCGGGAAAATGGTTTTTATTTTTTTAACTGCAGCCCAGTAATCGGAAAAATCTGAAAAAAATACACAACAATTTGTGTGTAAAGAGGAACCTTTGACATTTTTTTCGATCCTGTTCCAGGCTTCTAAGACACAGTGAAAAATATTTCTTTATATTTTTTTTCGAAAATATTTTTTTGTGTTCGAATTTGGGCCTGAGAAAATATTGAAAAATATTTTTCTGATAGTCCAAATTGTGTTCTTATTTATCATATTTTTTCAGTCTGATAAAATAGTGTTCAGTTGTCGAAAAAAATTGAAATTAAAAAAACACATTTTTGGCTGTATAGGGGTGTGGGTGGTAGGACGGAGGCTAAGAAACCTTTCAAAAATATTATTTTTATGTTAGAATTATAGTGTAACCACTCATATGTAATTTGGTTGAGGGGAACTTTTTAGCATCTTATCGGGGGGGACCCTTTGGAGCCGGTTTTGAGAAATTGACGTTTGAGCGTTTCTGAAAGTGCAGAAATTTGAGCTGGTTTTTACGGAAAGCTTGAGTTTTCGAGAAATTTTATATGAAATAAATTAAAGTACACGTACTCGTAAATGCAATATTGTAAACAAATTGCCGCTAATGTAAATATTAACAACGTGGGAGGCTAGTCATAAAAACCCCCTTTTTTTAATTCTTGAAAAAACAAACGAATAGAGAAATATGGCATTTATGTCATTTTGTAGAGTACATTTAGCACACTTATCACTACAGAAAGTTTAAAGAATAAAATTTGGAGCGGTTTTGGAGAAAATCTTGTTTTTACTATTTTTTTAAATTGCACATATTGCACGCAATATTGCGTGGAAACTACGAAAAGTTAAAAAAATATACATAACCTTAATGAAAGCACTAAATATGGAGAACAACTTTTATTTTAAGGGAAAATGTCTATCTTCAATTTTGTAGTTGTCGGAAGACGGTGAAAAAGTAAAACTTTTGCAATTATCAAAAAATTGAGAGTTGACCGTGAAAATCGGACCTATGCCAACTTTACAAGTGTTATCTCCTCCTTTACACCATTACACTTATCCACCTTTACAAGAGTATTTACCTCTATTCTTTCAAAAACAAAATTAAAGGAAAAATTTGGAACCCTTTATCAGAAAATTTTGAAAATGTTCCAAGGGCTTCATGTAAAGTATCCTCTAATTTTAAAGAAAGCTTTTCAAAATCGCGGCACCTCTTGTGGAGTCAGATCGACCGGGAATATTCATTTTCGAAAAAATCCTACGTATGTTTTGGCACTAGCGGTGTTCACATATGGACAGACGGATAGACAGACGGACAGACAGGCGGACGGAAAGATGGACGTTTTGAAATAAAACAACACTTTTCGGTATCAGGGTACCCCAAAACTTTGAAATCTCGAAATCGATTTTCTGCACCATTACATAACTTTCTCTATACTGCGTGCATTACTCCGTGTATACGTACGTATACGAGAAAATAAAATGGATCGAGATTATGATGGGTTTTGAGGGTAGCTGACAGTGAAAATGTGTTATTTTGTCTAACGCGTTTGAATGCACGTTTAACTATTTGCCGACCCATCTGGATATGAACAATTAGTGCGTTATAGTATGCAAGTTTTTCCCAAAAAGGCAAACTTGAGACTATGTGAACATAAGAAGATTGTTTAATACTTAGGTATACTTTACATGAAGCACTGACATTTCACAACTGACTCAAAAATCTTTCTTTAAATTTGTTGCTCAAGTAGAGAAAAGTATACTTTATATCATATCGTTAATGCGACTTTCACAAAAACCTACAGAATTTCGAAAGTCGCAAAAGTTCAACATTTTTGAACAGTTTCTACACCATTATTCAAGTTAGATATTTCTTTCTTATTGCAGTTTATTAGGTCTTCAAACCTTCTTAACACCTTTATTTTTCTTTTCTTCAAAAGATGTTGCATTTTATTATTTTAATTATTTGTAAGGAAAACGCGCAATAGAGAGAATTTAATGTCTTATATACCATTTTCATTGAAAGTTTTGAATTTTCAAATCTTCAAAATACGTATTGTTTTGAATCTACTGCTCTGTGTTTGGCGAAGATAATTTTTTGAGACAGAGCTGAAGTATTAGTAGTATTCGAATTGCAGTATTATATTACGTAACTGTTCGAAATAATATAAGAAAATATGTTCCTCTGTTCCACCACAAGTTTTTTTAAGTTTCCAAACACGCTGTGCGGTGAGTCCAGCAACAACTGGTGCGTTAAAAGCCTGGCCACTTGAACCGATAAAAGCAGATAACGGTACAAGAGGGTCTCGAAAATTCACATTGATTTTTTGCTAGAAGATTTACTTCCAGAGCTTTGGATTTCAAGACCACTCACACTATTGACAGCGTAAGACCTTGATTTTTGATTTAGAAAGGAATAAAAACTAATTTATAAAGGGCGATTTGTTTCATCCCTTTAGGTCCATCGATATATTCAAGATATTGAATTAACCAAAATGTCTGAAGCATTTGCGGACCAACTTGCACAAGAGATTCTTGCAGTATTGCATGACACCTTTTGTGCTTGGAATATTTTTTCCTAAAACGTTGAAGTTTTGGTATCGCATGTATATCCCGATAAAGAAGAACCTAAAAAAAGCACTTCAATTTATTTTTTGAAGTTTTATATTCATTTTTGGTACGCTATGCGAAACAAGCAGTAAAAATTTATTACAAAAATATATTTTAGGATCAAAAATTACGAAAAAGCGAATGTGACTAATTTTGAATTGTATTTGATAATAATTCATTACAGACAAGTACTTATTTCACTCGCTACGAGTACAAATTTTACCTACACTCGTTATATTATTGGATCAGAGCAATTTTAGAAGAGGGTACCAGGAGACATTCTTTACAAAAAAGTTTATTCAAACATTTTTTCCAGAAGAGGTCAAACATATCAGATGAGCAGTTCAAGATATTAGATTCAATAATGTAATTTAGTAAGTTTATGGAAAGAAGAAATGTCACTTTCGAATATCTTCCGTTTCCCAATAGGTGTAAACAATACTCTTATCCGTTGTATGCATCACATTTCTTTTGGGTCTTTTTTGTCTCTCACAATACTGCTAGAGAACGTAGTTTCGTCTTCGAAACCTATACTGCGTTAGTTTTTCAGAACAGATTGTGTCTTTTGACAAAATCCTTGGGGCCACGATGTTTTCCTTCCGGTTGTCTTCGTCTGAAACTTCGAAAAATAATGAGTACGAGTGCATAAGCATATTGTACATTATCATCAACGTCTTCAGCGTTAAACGCATCAAAATATCAGGCAACGAATTCCGAAGACAAGGGAGTTTCCTGAAAACATGTCCGTGAACATTCAGGCAAACATATCGTGCATATTCAGACAAGACAACATGCGGGGAACATGCTGAGAAACATGCTGGGAAACATGTGGGGAATGTGCAGGGAAACATGGGAGAACGTGTAGAGAAGTAAGCGAGGAACATGCAGGAAAAATCAAGGAACGTGCAGGAAAACACGAGGGGGAAGTGCAAGTTAACATACAGGAAAAGAGCACGGATTCATGCGGGGAGTGTGCAGACAAACATGCAGGAAATCATGGGCGAAGCGTGCAGGGAAACGTGCGGGGAATGTGCAGGGAAACAACTGAGAATGTTCAAGAAAACATGCGAAAAACATGAAGAGTAATTTGCTGAGAAAGTGCAGGTAAACATGCGGAGAACGTGCAGAAAAAATATGCGGGGATCGTACAGGGAAATATTCGAGGAACGTGTAGGCAACGTGTGGAAAAATTCATGCATGTAATATGAAGGGAATCGTGTGAGGAACGTACAGGAAAACTTGCGCAGAATTTGCACGCAAACATGCGGGGAATATGCAGGGTAAACATGCGGGGAACGCGCAGGGAAACAAAAGTAGACGTGGAGGAGAGAAACAACTGAGAACGTGCATGAAAACATGGGGGGAATACCCAGGGAAACATGCAGGGAACGTGCATGGAAGCATCTGGGAACATGCAAGAAAACATGCAAGGAATATGCAGGGTAACATACGGAGAATGAGAAGGGAAATATTCGAGGAGTAAAAATATGCGGGGAACGTTCAGGGTAACCATGCGAGGAGTTTTCAGGGAACGTACGGGGAATCGCGCAGGGGAAATGCGAGAAACGTGTAGATAATGAGAGGAGAATCGTGATCGCAACACGTAGGGAATTATGCGATAAACGTGCAGCAAACCTTGCGCAGAATTTGTAGGCAAACGTGCAGGGAATGTGCAGAGTAAATTTAAGAATCAATGGTATTGATCAAAATCGGCATATGGCGTGATCATAATCGGCAATGAAAAATAATTTTCTACCGTTACACCAACAAATTATCTTTGAACTCATAATCCAAGAAGGCATAAAAACGACACATTGAATTAAATAAGGCAAACAATTTGAGACGTCACATGGGAATGGCATACACCTTCTTCAGATGTTTGCTATCTGACAAACAACATAGAATAAGAATTAGCTGTGTACTGATAATAGGGAATAGTTTTTAGCGATACATTCAAAAAATTGTGCTGCGCAACGCCGACACGTGGAGGCCACCGTATTTGGTTTCCCTGTACTGTATAACACTGGTTAACGTTTCAAAAAGTTGTAGCTTTGAGCTTATTATATGTAGTTTGTCTTGCTGGCTCCCAGCCTATTAGATGTAAATAGCAATGCAAATATTACTGTTTAATTTCAGGATGTTGCGTCTTTGACTGACAATATTATACTTAATAACAAAGACAAAGTCTCATTAATTCATGTGAATGATTTTGGCTGTCCGGGTGACGCCGCGTCGAAGGCTGTGTTCCCGACATTTCGACCATCTTGTCGTGGTCTTCCTCAGGGCTGGTCTGCTCAGCAACACAGCCTTCGACGCGGCGTCACCCGGACAGTCAAGATCATTCACATGAGTCCGGCTGCGGAAGCCTACGACTTCACTCATTAATTTATGTTGTAGGATTTATGTTGTAGGATTTATGTTGTAGGATGTTGTAGGTTGCTTCATCTGTTGCTCGAAGAGTGGTGTATGTATTATGTAGAAATACGTTTAAAAAGAAAGAGACTTGGAAATAGAAAGTCCTACGAGATTTTATTTTCATTAATTAAATGAAGGTGGTTTAAAATGGCCAACAGAATTTGTGTCTAGAGTAGTTGTTTCCTGTTTTTAGGTGTTTCAGAAATTGATACCAGAAGATTTTGAAGTCAAGTTCCTGAAGCATAAAAATCAAAGAGAGCTTAGGGTTGGAGAAAGTCGATATCCAATGAATGGGAAACACAGTTTGCAGATGTGAACAAATGTTTTCCACATAACAGAACATGGTGCTACGTGTGGCAAATATTTTGTTATACAACACTACTTACAAATTTAAAAAGAAATTAAGTACCCACTTTAATTTTTGCTTTTTTTATTCAAACACATCGCTTAATAAGAACACACATGAACTTTCTTTCTATCACGTACCTTGTTTTAGATACAGTAACTAACAAATATTATTAAAACTTAAAAAATACAGGTCCTGGGTACAAATTGCTTTGTTTAATTACTAATAATTTGAGCAAAAATGACGACAAAACTTATAATAATATATTTGAACACATTAAAATATAGAATAGTACACCAATAATGAAAAATATTTAACTTTACCTTATATATTGTGCAACCGTCCTTCCTACTTGCCCTCACGTTATTGCGCCAATGCAACAGTATTCTCCTTTTTAATATCCAATGCAACCGAATATATTACTATACCCCTCCTCTTTTCAATTAATCAATATTATTATTATATGACGACGTTGCATAAATTTATGTCGAATCGTAGGTCGTGGTCGGCCCCGTACGGGAAATACCTGTAAACAGCGTTCAATATTGCAACGTACACAGGACTGTTAAATACTGAAATGAGAACACATTATTTTTCAAAAAAGGAAAGAAAGAACTTTAATCCTTTTCTCTCTTGTTATTCTCTCAACAACAATGTAACAATGCGTGAAATATAAATTCAATCGAGCTTGGCAACAGTGTTATAGCTCAAATATCCTTACATGAAATTAATATTAATCAGCTGATTCCAAATTACTGTATATTCAGGAATTCCTTTTACCCAAAAAAAACAAAAACAAAAACCAATGTCATTAACAAATTTTCCTCGTACGTACGTATTTGCAAATGTAACAATGAAAAAAAGAAAAACAAGACTAAATTTTACATTGCTGGTTGACAACAATTGCGTGCGTTCTGTTTTTTAAAATTTCGAGATTTCCACCGATCTTGTCGGAGTTTATTTAATTTACTTGAATGTGCGCAAAACGAATATCTGATTTAATAATTACGCCGCGAATGCGACACTTTCCTGTTGTTGCGTTCGTCGAGACAGCGCCGTCGCCAGTTAGGTCGTCCTGCGCGTGCCCACGTTCATGCGCCGACGTACTCGCACGCTCCAATCTTGCGTATGCTGGTTTTCTTCAAAAAATTCTCCGGGAATTCCAGAAAATGCCCGATCACGTCGAAGCACAAAGTCACAAAAATAAATAAACAACTTCTTCTCTCTTCCAATACGCTCACTGCATCAATAGATGTTTGTGTTTTCCAATTGTGTTTTCCAAAACTGTCGAAATATACTTTCCGCGGCACGCTGTTCTTCTGTCTCGCTAGTCTCGATTCATGTACACGTTGTTTTTATTGACTATAGTTTAATAAATATTTATTCCTTGTCCACAATTGTTTTGGGGGAATGTATCATAAATGAAACCATTATTGACTATAGTTTAATAAATATTTATTCCTTGTCCACAATTGTTTTTGGGGAATGTATCATAAATGAAACCATTACAATTGGGAAGTATCATCTCGCTTTAAACGCCAGAAGTAATCTCCTAATACAGCTGCATCCCAACGACCATGTGAAATCGTTCTTCTAGCCTTTTTATATTCTGATTGAACTGGTCTTCTTATTCATTACTCACAGCTTCCAGATTTGAAGGGAAGACGCCTTCGGTTCTGTGATTACTTAACACTTCGGTCCTACTGACGTATCTGATCTGAAATGAGAAGTCATCTTCTTTTACTGCTGTGTCCTATGGACGTATGTCATACGTCCATCTACATTTATCGTTTTTGACAGGCTATAAACGTCTTTCGGACGTTGGTAGGCATTTAGAATACGCTTTTTAATATCATTACGGTAGTCGCAAACGCCAATATGTGCTTCTATTTTGTGCAAGTATTTGCAAATTTTCCAGGAAGCGATTGAATATTTATACTTGCGGACACTGTCGATTACGTTCAGAATGTCAAAATTTCATTGTGTTGTGTGTATTTTCAATGATCTAATGAAAGCTAACATGATTTGAGAAAGAACTTTCTGAATAAAATATTGCATTCCATCCTTTCCCCCCCTTATTTTTGAGCAACTTGGATTTTATTAACTTATCAACGAATAAAATTTTACTATCCCTCACAAAAATATCAAATCTATTAAATTACTAATACGGTCATCAGAGAAATAAACGAGAGTGTGCATTATTACTAGCTTTCAACAATAAATTAATGCATACAACTTCAAAGAAATAGAGCAGGATGAAAATAAATAGAATTCTTATCTAACTCTTATGATGAGTATCAATGATGACAGGAAAATTGTTTCATGAATTATACAAAATCATATTTTATAAATATTGCATTAGACAATTCACAATTTTATGTTTGGCGTAATTTACATGTACGTAAATCGTACAATACCAGAATGCACTATTGCAAATAAATAAAATAAATTCCCCGAGCGCCAAGAAGGCTTCATGCTTCATTGATTCATATTTTATTAATCGAGTATGCTTTTACATGCAATTTTGAGAAACATTTTGTTTTGTCTCAAATAGCGGCGAGTACGGTGCTTGGAGAGTATGCATTTTCTGCTAGTCACCTTTCGTGACGTCATTAGTCTGAAAACTGATCGAGCTCAAAAACTGTTTTAGAAGTTGACGATCCTGGCAAGTTGCCGTCAAAGCCCCAGAATTAGACATTTAGTTCGGCCCACTTTGTTGCTCTGAGTGTGAAACCTCAGAAATTAATAGTACGTTGTGTAATTCGTTGTTAGTTGTTGACCGTGTAGATTCCACCTGTTAAACTAACTGATGTGGTCTAAATAAAGTACATTTCAATATTTTGAGATGTTTGAATATCAGTGAACGTTTGAATAATAAATTTTATGTTTTGCAAATACTCCTATATTATTACAAATTGGCCGACACAATTAATCAGCTTTGAACCATTTTTGCGGCAAATTTGAGGCTAGATGCGCTCCTTTGTACAATTTTGCGCGTAAAAGTATGCAATAAAATCGGAAATATGTTAAAATTATATTTATCATAAATAGAAGTACCATTGTTAATAGCATCAAAAGTCTCTATTTTTAAGAGATGAGTCACCTGTAGAATATAATAAAGAATTTAATTTTGAGGTATCTTCAAAGATACTATTGAGAGGTAATTGAATCTCTGGAAATTAACGGTACAAGAGATACAAATGTAAAATGTACTCGTCCGTCCGTTTGTATTAGCTGGTGATTCATTGATTAATTAGTAATTCCGAGCGCGTCAATTGCAAAACTCTTTAGTCCAGTAAGTACGTTGCATGGTTTTGCAGTAAGTACGTTGCATGGTTGGGAGGTGGCGGTGATCTTGCCCGCTGGATGGTGAGAAGCGGCGTCGACCTACTGTCGGCTAGCGGGGTTTTCCCTATCCAAGTATCTCCCACCAGCGGCACACCACCCCAGCCGAAACAGCCTAAGCTCCCAACCGGTCTCCCGGCATGTGCGGTAATGTAGTGCATGTAAGTGTATGTGTGTGTAAGGGGTAAGATAGGACAAGGAATGGGAAGGAAAGATCGCGGGTGTCCCGTGGCCCCTTTGTTAGAGTACTACTCCGGCATTCGCCTGGTATTGATTGGAGAAACAAAGGAAAATTACAAATCAGAGCAGCCGGCTGCTAGAATACTTCTCCAGGCAGCGACAGTACTCCCCCTAGCTACCTAGCTAACGAGTCATTTTAGAGCAATGGAACTTAACAAATGGTAAGAGAACGAACTTTTTGTTTTCGATAACTGCACAGAAAACGATGAAATGGCAATGGCGAATGCAGGGGGGACATGGTCCCGTCCAAAAAACCTAGAGTTTTCGTTTGTTATCTTTAATTTGGAATAATTAATTTAAATAATTATGTTAGAATTATGTAATTATTTAAATAATAATATTAAATAGTATCCTATTCACACTACAAAAATAATCCACAATACAATAACAAATGTTTACTATTTAACAAAAAATCTATGATGCCCCCTCCCCCCTCCAATGATCGACATGGATCCGACCGTGTTGTGAGGACAAACTATTTAAGACTCACGCCGAAGAGGGGCTCCGCTAAGAGGCGAAGCATTTGTCTCCAAGCCCCCCCCTTTCAATTCAATGGGTTTTCAAGGTATATTCGTTTCTCAAAAAGTTGGTAATACTAATCTTTACCTTTTGTCATTCATATACCCTTTCTTCTCTAGATCATTTGCTTTGAAACAACAACCTACGTTCTATTATTATTACTCGATCGATAGAGTAAAGGTATGTAGACGTCAAATCCGGTTCTATAACAATAGAACCTGTCAGATAGAGGAGTGTTCGTGAGAAGATAGTGGAATTAATGTCCTCATTTACTCATCAGTGAAGAAGCGTCAAGCGATAAGACATTCTTATCAATAAGGAGCTCTCGAAAACAATGTACTTAGCAGTGATTAATATTGTGGAAGATCGGCGATCAGTGTAAACAACAGATCGATCGCTCAGATAAGTGACACCAGAAAAAAAAATAAACCGAGAAATATGCGAAGACATTGGTTGCGACACGGTCCCCGCCGCTGTCGAGAGACTCTCGCATTGGTTGGTGGCGTGGGTGGAAAGGGGTGCGTGCCACTTCAGCACATCGTGACTCAGCGGTGAGACATTGTGTGACAGAAACGTTTAAACGATTTTTTCTCAGAATGAAGTGTTTAGGACAAGGTCGAGGAATTCTTTAGTATGTCAATAGCGAAGACGATTAGTATTTCTGAAGCGAGTCTCTCACTACATATCTACGTAAAACGCTTGTACAGGATTTTGTTGCACTTGATTAAATGTGATTCAGAACCCAATTAAAATTTACCATAATCAGGAGAGTTGAAATAGTTTAGAAAATACTTTTTATTTCAACATCGTAAAAATACGCAAAAATGACTTCTAGAGATAAATTAATTTTAATTTTTTTCAGTCTTAAGTAATCAAATACTGAAGTTAAGTAACTATGTATCATGATTTCTCACAACAGCACTAAGTAAGAAATCGTCCATGCACCATTACTAGCATGTATGTTCTAGCTACTAATGATATGTAATTGAACATGATGTAATTGATAAGGCAAATTAGGATTCGATATAAATATTTGATGAAAATTAAACTAATTCCTGTATTGTAAATGCCAATTTCTTCCTATTGAAAATCACTTCCCCCTCCGTTTATTCATTTTGCTCATTGTCATAAATGAACTCAACCGTCGGTTATTGAAATGCACATAGTACCACAAAGCCAACTAAACAATCCCGTATCCCACTCTGTCCTATGCGCATCCATTACAGCACAAATAAAAACCAGGTGGTGATACAGAATGGCATAGACTTTCCCGTACACGCTTTCTATTTCCTTTGGTCTCGGTTAGCTTTTCTGACTTGCCTCGTATTCTTGCCAGCTGACATCTATCGCCGCCCAAAGTACATTTGTTTGACAGTTTCTTAATTGTTTGGTTTTCTAATAGTAGAACGGAAATATTAGTTTAAGAATATCAAAGAACGGCAAAACCTCGTTCTAAATGGAAATTTTCTTTGAAAAATTTGGAGCCATTTTTAAGAAAATGGCAATTCAGCGCAACAGTAAATTCGCAATTTGAAGCTAATTTTAACAGAAAATTTTTGAGTTTTCAAAACCTTCATTAGAATCCATTTGAAGCAGATAAACTCACAAATACAAATGTGTTTACATATTGCTGGAAATGTGCATATTAACGGTGGGAGAGATCTTACAAAAATTACATTTGTGTACTTTTTGAAAAAACGAAAAATGAAAAAATGAACTTTACGTCATATTATAGAGTGCAATTAACACAATCCTTTCGAAAAGTTTGAAGAAAATATTTGGAACCATTTATGAGAAAATGGCGTTTGAGCGCTTTTGAAAATGCGAAATTTTGAGCTAGTTTTCATAGAAAACTTTTGAGTTTTGCAGAAATTTTATATAACACTATTTAAAGCGCATGTACTCATAAATATAATAATGCGAACAAATCGCCGCTAATGTAAATAGTAAGGACGTGAAAGGCAAGCTAAAGAAATACATTTTTATAATTATTACAAAAGAAGAGAAAATTATGGTGTTAATGTCATCTCTCAGAGTACATTTAGCACTATCCCTACCAACAGTTTAAAGAAAAAATTTGGAGCAGTTTTCAGGAAATTTTGATAATGTTCGTCATGTAAAGGCCCCCCAAATTTTAAAGAATGTTTTACAATATCTCAAAGCTTCCACTCGAGTCAGATTATTTCTTCAATTTGGAAAAATCCTGTGCATGGTTTAGGCGCTAGTGGTGTTCGTAGACGGACTGAGAGACAAAGAGACAGCAAGACAGTACAGACAGACGGACGTTTTGAAAAGAACCACTTTTGCGGTATTAGGGAACCCCAAAACGTGTATTTCCGTTGAAATCTCGAAATCGATTTTCCGCAGCATTACATAACTTTCCCTATACTACGTATATTACTCCATATACGTATGTAAACGGGAAAGTAAAACTAAGAATCCTGATGGCGGTACTCACGTTTTACCAAAGAGATAGCAACTACGTATTGGATTTTCCTAAATACCACTGCCTCCCTCAAAACACAGCGGAATATTGACAAACATTTGTTTCGATTTATTGCAAACCGCAAAAAATTACCAACATTTAATTAAAATGATTTCAATAAAATACATTCCTTTCTAGAACACATAGGATATTTTTTACTTCAGGAAAACACATTAATTTCATAGCACAAATTACTCTCTCAACTCACATTGCTATTAAATCTGATGATCGTTACATGTGTTGCGACTGGCTACATTACGTAACTCTAATGCAGGTGTACGGTTTGCGTTTAATTTAACTTATTGGTTTTTCATTATTTCCCATAAACAAATCATTATTTCGCAATACCGGCCTATTTAATGCAAGACAGACTATTTGCATGTTTTGTCTTTGAATGTATTGCAATATTGATGTGTCGATATTTTAAGTATTATATTATTATCCCTTGCACGCGGGGAAATGAGAGTTGCCTTATCCATGCGCCTTACACTACCTGCAACTGAACTCGCGAAAGGTGGCTTACTACGTGTTGCGCACTCTGGGGTACGTTGGTGTCTCTGGGAAGTCAGACTGGCGGCATTTAGTGCGTACGATGCACTATGACTCATGTGTTTTTTTATCCTTCGCCGACTGTGTACATTCGATTAATAGTGCTCTCATCAATTTATCAATAAGTTGATGGCTTCTCACTCCGACTCCCTCTTCCTCCGTCTCTCTCTCTTCCACCATCTCTCTTTTCCTTCGTCTCTCTCTTCCTCCGACTCTCTCTTTCTACAAAGGTGTTTCAATAGAGGTTCGGATATGGCCATTTTTGCAATATTATTGTAGTCTTTCGATATTAATAGGGGTGACGGAACAGCCAAACATAACGGTTTGAGGAGAAAGGAAAGATTTCAACTGGTCCGAGCCCGTGTTTGTGATACTGATCTGACATGCAATTCAGTGAAAACCATTGAAATGCCTGGCGCGAGCAGCCTGCGTTTGCCGTTCGCATCCAGGCTACGACCTTACTACTTAATCGTTAGCTAGAGACGCAAGTTTGCCACTTTTGTAACTCAAACCTTATAAAGAGTCACCTTACAAAGGAGACCGTGTAATGTAGTAATGTTTACGTAGAATGACCGTGCTGTGGAGTTTCGAAAAAGTTTTTACATTTATCAGATATCCCATGTCCATTCCTGTTTAACGGATCATCTCTACCTAATATACCTTCATTAAGGTTTAATTAAATAATATTTATTAGCTCCCCAAAGATTGTTTCCACCGTTTAAGACATCGAAATGCGGTTTGGCACGTCTAAACATTCCTAAAGCAGAGTTGGACTGCACACAGCGCAGATGAGCGTAATAAAACGCATAAAAATGCCTAAAGCGATCCTTCAAACAAAGCTACCACATATATTCTGTTGAATCCACTTTCAGAATTTGAAACGTAATAATAGTATACAGTGCAATCAGTTTATAATGTTAAGATTAATTGCTAATTTGATAATGATTTGTTTTCATGTAAATCAAATGTCAATGAAAACAAATCAAATTTACGAACTTGCCGTTCTGTAGACAATTCATTCGGGGACCACGCCTCTGAGGTTAGTGCGCATAAGAGGTGTGTGTTCTGACGCCAACAATGTGAAAATAGAATCTAAAGAGATAATTTCACGTCCCAGTTGACTGGCGGACGAGAAGATGCATCAAACATAATTTCGATTAGGTGATTCAATGGCGATAACAGTGATATCTGAATTTGATTTATAGGGTATTAGAGAATCCTTATTGCTTGTTGAATTTACGTGTTTGATTTATTATTGATAAACTGTTTGTACGATATGACTTTATTATGCACTTGGAATGCCAAAAATATTATTTAACGTGTATCCAGACAGTAAATAAAGATGGGTAATAACACAGTCAGTCGAGAAATACTGAAGAAGGGTTATCATTGGGTGCTTTGAATTTATCTGAGAATTTCCAATGTTCGAGTGGAATTCAATAGGACTATTCCACGAAATCAAATTACGTCCGACAGAGTTCCAAAAGTGCCAAATATTAATATTATATTAATGCACTTTATTTAATTACATTTCATTTTTCGCTAGTTCGCTAATACAGCAGATGGGCAAGGTAACCTGGCGGAAACCGTGTGGATTCATGATGTCCTAGTGTTAAATTTACTTTGCAGTACCTACGTTGTTTTATTTGGATATGACTTCTTTGCTGCTAGTGGTAAAAGAGACATTTTACGTATTTAGCCAGTAGGAAATATTGCGACATGAGGCAGAGTGGCGCAATCCTTGGAAAATAAAAATAAAATCAATTTACCGTCATACAGCTGTTAGACAGCCTTACTGACTTTGATTTCATTTTTAATCAAGTATGATATATTAAGGTTAGTAACAGCAGATGCGGTGAGACGAAATTATTTTGTTTCCTTTGTTGAGTTTTCTGAACACTTGAGCATCGTCAACCTTTTAGCACTGGTGCTCAAAATTGAACTTTTAACACGCTACGCATGCCCTGAAAGAACCGGTTTTACTAATGGATGTCTGAAAAGTCTATTTTGCCGTACTCGAAACGCAAAGAAACACTTTCCAATCAATAAACCGTGAAGGTAACTATTAGTTTCCATGCATGAAAGCTGAAAAATGTAGGAATGTAGGATTCTGTACGTAATACGTACGTGTTTTTTTTAATAAATTGAGTAGAATTACAAAAAAAGTAGGTTTGGGGGGCATGCCTCCACCTCTCACACACACACACACACACACACACACACACACACACACACACACACACACACACACACACACACACACATACATACATACGCACGATCCATCGTTGATGTAGCTCCTTTCGGGTGAACACGTGCATCACAATGCATTTTCCTTCGAAACGGAAATGTCGCAAATAATTTTCCTTGCAACGCCTCATTTCACCTGAGCATCGTCACTTTCTGGATACATATTCCTATCTTCATTTACTTTAATTACCTCTCTCAACTTACGACTTCTGATCACTAATAGAAATCATTAAATTCTGACAATTAAACGAATATTTAAATTAATATTTTTATAGAGCATGTTATAATACTTGGCCAAGTTTGCATCACACAAGAGGCATCGTCACATCTGATTACATTTTTAAGGAAGTTATCAATCGAAACGTGATATTACGAAAGCCATGCGCATGTTTCTCATCAACCCATTGAATAATGACTCCCCTCGATAAAGACATTTTAGGCTAAAATATGTTGGCAAACCATGTTACATCCGAAAATAACCATTGACGGGTCCAGGGGGGGCAGGAGGGCTATGCCTCTCCAAAAGGCCTCGAGTTTTGGTTTATCTTCCTTTATTTGAAAAAAAACTGATTTAAATGTTTATGTTCGAATTATGTAATTTTTAAACAATAATATTGTGTAGTTTTATATCTATAGTACATTAATACTGTACAATATATTAATAAATATGTTTATTATTTAACAAAAATCTACAATGACCCCTCCCCTAATGATCAGCTGGATCCGCCCCTGAATATTACAGCCACGAATGTTTTGTTTCTGTTAATACTAAATGAAAATCATTAACCATATGCTTATTAGAAAATGATTTTTCTAGGATTTTAATCTAAGACAAATATTTAATATATTTGAAATTATTTTCTCAAATTAAATGCGGCTATTCTCTCTTTTTACTAGCCACTTCTTTATGCAACCAATAATGAAAAAGTAAACGTCATTCATGTTTTCATATTTCGAAGTAGGTAACCTGGGACTAAAGAAAATATGCGAGTATAATACATCATCCCTTGTCTATGCACAATCACTAACATTTGTAATAGGACACCACAAAAAACTTTTTACGTCACAACCTCATAGCCAGTCTCTATATTCGTACAGAGAGGAACTAAATTTTCGCGTGTACACACTTTTACTTTTGCAGGCATCTTGAAACTACGTAATTTTTAATTTAGTTCTTGGCATCCCTAACTTCTGTAATTCTATTTTTGTTTCAATACTGAGGTTATGACTACCATCAGTTAAAATAGTGTTCACACTGTTGATAATGCTCATCAAGAAACTGATTTTAAACACCAAATAATGACATCCTATCTGAAATTTTCTCATTCACGAATGTCCAACTCGTCAACACAGAACAAGTGAATTAGGCGCGATTGCTCACAACGACTTTAATCGCGTATGATAACTCACTCTGTCTGCTTACAACAACAACACGGCCCGGTCCCCAATGGCTGAGATCGCTAAGCCAGTATGTCGTAGCGGTCTCGTATCGAAGAATCGCGGGTTCGAGTCCCGCTTCGGGCATGGTTGTATTTGTGTTCGTTCTTTCACCCCCTATCATCACCATATCAGTTCATCTTCACAGTTACCGTAAGGTTAAACCCAAATGTGGTCGCTAATGACCTAGATGTTGATGCGACCTTAAATAACAGACAAAAAATACTACGTCCGCGGAAAACCTTTTCGGCCTCTGCCACTGCCAAAGCGCCCTTCCAATGCACCTCCCACTCGTCGCCAACTTCCCCCGCTGTGTCTCGTTCTCCGTAAAGAGCGTGGGAAATGGCTAGGGCGACCTTATGGAACCCGGCCGTCTACGTTCTATGTAAAAACATTGATCTTTGGTGTAGCTCATCAAATACATTCATACGAAAAATAGTTATTTTTCTGATACACGCGACATAAAGCTAATGCCAATATTATAATTCGTGTATGTTAAATTCTGAAACCTTTCGAGTTTGTTAACTGTACTGGAAGGGCGCCGCCACCCGAGGGTCCTCAAAGAGGAGCCGCCTCTGACTTTGCCCCGAGACTTTTCTCTACTTTCAGAACGCAAATCCAGCAGATTTGTATTCATGCGCATCTAGAAATATATGAATAGACTAAACTTTATTGTGTTTTTAAAAAAAGGATCCGTTATTTCTTCGTACCCGGAACTAACCTGCTACCATATCCTTTCTCCTTAGTCTCCCTCCCTTAAAGTGTAAAATTCTTGACTTTTAAATTAAAAAGTCAGTTACTGGCCTTTATTGTGCCATCCTTGTTGCCAATCATATGAGGAACGACATTCTACTCGTTCCTGCTTTCGCATTTCAGAGTGTAGATTAATACTATTGTTTGTGTGATGGTGAGTGTAAGATTCTCGATCATCATTAGCGAAGAAGGGAGTTTACGTCATTATGACCCTCTCATTCTCTAGAAACATATTAATTGATGATTTTGATAAAATGATGGTAGAAGCAATCGTGACGAATTAATGGCGATGAAAGATTAATTATAGTTGGGATAATGTAACTGATGTGATACTTTATGGTATGAGAATCCAACTAAGCTTCCAAAACATCCAGGTCTTAGGTGAAACTAGAACACACAGCTGTCGTTTTCCTCAAGATGGCTGTGATCGAACCTCCTGAGTTACCGAAGGAAACACATGGATATGAAATGAAACTTAATAAACGTAATAAAAATAACGTTGCTTTATTGGAATTTTAAATTGATTTAATTAACCTCATTTAAGTTAATAAATAATAAACAATTCAATTTGTAATTTAAGAAACAAATTATTACCATTTCTATTAAAATTACTTGTTATTACTGATACTGTTTGTACCAATTCATTGTTAGTCATTTATTAGCTTATCTCTAGCAAATACGAAAATGACTCTCGGAAATAACTGCTCAAACGACACCGCCTCAAAAACCAGAATATAGTAGGATTTAGAACCGCGATGTAGTTACGCAGAGCGTTGAAGAAAGGCACTTAAAAACATGATCCACTCAATAAAATTAACATAATTGATAATACTAATATACTACAGTGTTATCGAAGATATATAAGCAAACCTGCCCTCAAAAATCTTAGTTTCTTAACCTGAATATTCGACTTTAATGGTTACTAAAATAAACATTCTTTGCAATGGTATCTAAAGCTTTGGCCTTACCTGAAATGAATGATTTGATGGATAGGTGATAATGATAAATTATTTGATGCCGACATCACAACCGGTCAATATGCTGGGATACAGGGATCACTGTACACGTAGAGCCACAGACACCGCCCTTGCTCGAAAAAACCCTCAGCCCACCTCGTGGAAGAATAGCAACACAATTTGGCGCTGCAAAGTGTACTACAGTGTGCGCAGAGCTGCAGCTTAGAGCGGCATGGATCAATCAGGAACCACATAGCGATCAGACCGATGAAATCATCACATGTTCTTTTAGGTTTATCAATTGTGCTGTGTTATTTTGCGCATTGTGCAAAGTATCCCGTAAGACGCTTCATTTACTCAATATTTGTTTCGGGGCGTATCCCTTGGTCCATCCGAGGCAAGAACGAAGTGTCGCATACGTGCATATTGCAATTATGATTACTATTTGTTTCCCATGAGGGCGCCTCAGCGCATATTTCGTGCTTTACACGAACATTTTATTTCTGATATATTGGCTCCATGTTATCTGTCAGAGTTGGAAGCGTGCAAGTCTCTGCGCGTCTGCAAAGTCAGGAAGGAGGGGTCACATGGCTGCCTTCACACGTGTGACGCTCGCGCACCCATTTCTAGGACAGCTCGGCTGTTCTGCAGCGGTCCAGCTCACCCAGTCAACCATACATCCAAACATTATATAGAAGCTTTGAATCCGTTAATTCAATTGGACAAAGCAGTCTCCACTTTCTTGTACTTAACCCACTGCACTGCAGCAAAAATGTAGTGAAATAGAATACGGACACGTAGACGTGTGTACGCGCCACCGCCGCTTTTTATCAACTGAAGTAGCGACTCATCCATCCAAGCCACGATATTCCAGTCGCCTAGGATCAAATCGATATGGTCACAAAGTAGTCCAGAAGAGGCTCTGCAGGAAATGTCCTTCTGTTGGCATAGGTACTCAAGTCGGCCTTTCGTTTCAATAGCCCATTAAAGCTAAATTTCACCGCACTGTCCTATCGGATATGTTCATTGTACGTTTCACAATCAATTGATTTCTGCAGTTATTTCACGTACTGTTGCATGTCTGTTAGTACTAGCAAACGCCGTTGCTCTCGGCCATTAAGTGAAGGCCGTAAGCCACTGCATTGTTGGTGGAGGAGGTTATGCCTCGAATTAGATATCAGGGTTATCTTCATTACTATAATTACAAATGTGGTAAATATCAAATTATTTCAATTTTGCGTGTTTACTTTGAAACCAAGGCTAGCGAGCTAAGTGGCGGCTTATTATTAAACTCGGTACTACATTGAGGTGACAAAAGACATGAGATACCAATATGTAAATATGCAGATGGCAGTAATATTGCCTACACAAGGTATAAAAGGGCAGTGCATTGCCAGACTTTTTTTGTACTCAAGTGATTCATGTGAGCCACTTCTACTCAAGTGATTGCAGCCATTCATGTGAACGGGTATCTGACGTGATTACGGCCGCACGACGGGAAGTAGCAGACTTAGAACGCGGAAGCTAGACGCATGGGAGATTACCTTTTGAAAATCGCTAGGAAATTCAATATTTCAAGATACGCAGCGTCAAGATTGTACGTCCTGGAAGTTAGCAGGTCCATTTCATCCAATCACAAAACTGCATAGCTCATAATGTTAAGCTATTTTGCCGTTTTTAAGATGCGAAAACCAAAAATTTGCCGCGAGCCATTTTCCCCAAAAATTCAGTGGTCCTGCTAACTTCCAACGGAAGTTAGCAGGACCACACCTACAAATCAGCTAATAATGCACGTATACACACACCAAATTATACTCCAAATTTGCCGCTTTTTATTTCTAAACGATTAATGGAGAAATCACATTGATATCTCCATTCTTTCAAAACATTTTAAGAATTAAAAAAACATTAAAGATACGTTCAATATAAGAGCGCAATCAAAGAAGTAAAAGGACGTCCCCCGTAAAAAATCACACATAACAACTCATAATAGACGCCAAAATTTCCCGAAAACTAGTGAAAAACGAAATCTGTAATAAAAAATTTGCCGCCAACCGGTTAGACACAATTACCCTGGTTCGAATCCCAGATATGCACCTCTTAAATTAGCCCCATTCAATAAATAGACGCATTCTCTAGTAAACCATTAGCTTTAACAATTCATACTGTGCGCCGAAATTAGCACTAACCAAGTGGAAAACATAATCATTAATAAAATAATTTGCGGCGCATCGGCTAGTTTAAATTACCCGGGTTCGAATCCCAAAAATTTACATTTTGAAAGCCCCTTTCAAGGAAACGCGCGGGGTCTCCAAAACCATTAGCCATAACAATTCATTATGAGCGCCGAAATTAGCTGCATGAAAGTGTAAAATATAATCTGTAATCAAAAAGTTTACCGCGCACGGCTGAGTTACAGTTTCCCGGGTTCAAAATTCCAAAAATTTATCTCTTCGAACGGCCTCTTTCCAGAAAAGCGCGCCGTGTCTCCTAAACAATTGACCTTAACAATTCCCTCTCTACACCGAATGAAGCTGGCAGTAAGTGCCAACTACAATCTGTAAGCAAATAATTTGCCGCGAACCAGTTAGTTACAGTTTCCCGGGTTCAAAATATCAAAAATTTACCTTTTCGAACGACCTCTTTCAAGAACAGTGCGCCATATCTCCTAAACCATTGTCCTCAACAATTCTCGCTCTGCGCCAAAATCAGCTGTGAGCATGTGACAACTATAATCTGTAAGCAAATAATTTGCCGCGAACCGGATAATTACAGTTTCCCCGGTTTAAAATATCAAAAATTTACCTTCTTCCCGCCTTACGCGAAACCTTTTGCGCCGTATCTTTTCGCCTTACCTTTTCGAACGGCCTCTTTCAAGTGCGCCTCTCAAAGTGCGCCGTATCTCCTAAACCATTTACCTTAACAATTCCCGCCTTACCCCAAAATTAGCTGTAGGCTAGTGACAACTATAATCTGCAAACAAAAAATTTGCCGCGGACCGGTTAGTTACAGTTTCTGGGGTTCATATTTCCAAAAATGTACCTCTTCGAACGGCTTCTTTCAAGAAAAGTGCGACGTATCTCCTAAATTATTGTCCTTAAGAATTCACGGTTTGCGCCGAAATCAACTGTGAGCATGTGCCAACTATAATATGTAATCAAAAAAATTTGCCGCGAACCGTTTCGTTACAATATCCCGGGTTCGAAATTTAAATACGTATCTCTTGGAATGGTCTCTTTCAATGGAAATGCTTTGTGTCTCCTAAGCCAATAACCTAAAAAATCATCCTCTTCGCCAAGTGGCAATAATAATCTGTATGCCGCGGTTATGTTAGTTACAGTAACCGGGGTTCGGATTCCCGAAATTTACATCTTCCCATTTGAGGAAAAGACGCTTTGTCTCCTAAAACATTGCTCTTAACATTTTATACTGTTCGCTGGAATAAGCTTTAACCTAGTGTGAAATGTAATCTGTTATAAAAAATATTGCCGCAGGCGTATTAGTTACATTAAAAGAAATTTTATTGAATGAAAATGTCTATCTTAAAATTTATAGTAGCGGGAAGACGCCGAAAATATTTTGAATTTCTGGAGTTTTTGAAAAAACCAATTTTTAAACGAAAAATGTGACCTGCAGCGTTCTCTTAAACGTTCTTTGTACTATCCAACAATAAAATGTAATAAAAAATGTTAGATTTATGTTTCCCAGGTGCTTCATGTAATGTACCTCCAAAATTATAATATCAGTTTCCAATTCAATGGGCCGAGAGATCAGTTAGATCGATTAGGGACTATAAATTTTGGAGAATATCGGCCGAACGTTTTAGCCGGATTTAGGCCGTCCGGCCGGAGTGGCATACATTTTGCCGTCTTTTTACTGTTTATTGACAAATAAATAAATAAAACTGTATATGACATGTGGGGAAAGAGATTTATCTGCGCACATATTCTTGAGGGCCAGAATTAAAAAAAAAAACGAAAATAGAAAACGAAAAAATGAATTTAGAAAGTAATTATTTTAGAAAAATGAAAATATTTGAAAAATGTTTGTTCCCGAGTTATAGAAAATCAATTTCAACGTTAAATGAACTACAAGCAAAGGGGTGCTCAACAAAACGTGCGCACAGTGAAGCCTCATTTACGTCCAGAAACAAAACAAGGGGCCATCTCAGCATTTGCTCAATGGATCAGGGAAACTGGACGAAAACCTGATTGAGATGGGGGTCATTGACCCGGAAGCTGAAGTACATTACTTGTTACAGGCGTATTAAATATTTTGCAAAAATGTATACAATGCAAACGTAAACTAATTCATTATATATCTTTGTTTTGTTAGAATAAACATTATTTTTCTTTTTCACGATCAGTATAGTCTCTAATTGTATAGAAACAATTTTGCAGCAGAAAAGATTTTACTTTTAACTTAAATTTGTGTACCGACTTTAATTGTTTAATGTCATCTGGCAATGCGTTGAAAAGTAACGTACATGTCTTATATGATGATTTCTTGTATTGAGCTGTTGATACTGACACTTAATGCACGGGTCAATCCATTTTAAGTGGTCCAGAATTTAATAAATTGGTCGCTCGACCATCTCGAAAAAAATTCATATTTTGTACATAAATTTCCTTATGTTTTGGCTGTTCAAAACCATCTTTAACTTTTTTTTATTGTACCTGGTTTACAAATGGCGGCCATTTTTGTTTCGCGCCGTGCGCCATTTTTCGCGTTCGCAGACATTTACTCTTTCCTAATTTACTCAGCTCTAGGTGGTTCTAGCATTCTAGAATAAAAAGCATTCGATTCAGCATACTCTAGCCTGCAAATCGAAATATTATTTACCTATTTTGTATGTTTGTATTTGGGAAATATTTGCAACCAAATCTATGGAACGCGAATGAACAAAATTCGATTTTCAGAGAGTAATTTTTCAAAGAAGGAATAGAATCTAAGCCTTAATTTTTTCTGTGCTTTTACACACAACAGTATAGTTACTTTTTGTAAAATATCTTTGGTTTACAACGCACCCCTTGAAAATTACATCCTCTTGAAAATTGGAATTTTGGATTTTTTCCCAATTTTGAACTGTTATATCTCTGTTGGGGGACCAGATAAAAATCTGAAAATTGCACACATGCTAGACCGCTATCATATCATACTTTAGTAAAAATTACAACGTTTAGATTTAACTCTAAGTATTTTTTAAAAAAATTGAAAACTTACGAAAAACGGGCTTCATTTTCCCATTGAGAATACTTTGTGCCAAGTAGTAATCACATTATTTTGAAGCTATTTTAAACTAAAATCTATATTGATTTAAAATAATTAATTATACTTAATAATTAATGTACCTAAATGTTGCCAAATATATAATTTTCAATATTACGTATACTTTAGTCTTTCACAAACTTACAATTTGACATCTACGTCCGTAATTGAAGAATTGTTATCTTGATTTTGGAAGCTGAACAACTTAAAACAAAAATTGTTTATAAAATACAACAAATAAATAAATTCAGCGTTTTGTTTATGTTTTCGCTGTTAAATTTGCAATTCTGCTTATTATTTCTGAATGGTTCTACAGAAATACGGACGATCGCACCGTATTTCTTAGTGCAAATAACGTGACTGAATTAACAGAAAATGCATGGGAATCAGCGGATATTAGACCAGTGCAGTATTGAAAAGTAGAGTCGGAGCTACTGCCAAACTTGACTCCGCACCTCTGAGTATTTCTTAGAATATCGACAACCGGATATTTGTGTATCTGACAGAACCAACGCGGTGGGCCAAGGATTTAACACACTTTCTAGATCACACAGGCTTTTGAATAGTTTTCTATGAATTTTTGGCTTGAGGGTTGTCTTCCCTTTACGCCAAAACGTGTTAATCTGTGCCTTTGTGCACAATTGTGTGACCGTTTATTAAACTGGAGTGTGATTGCTGTATAGGTGATATTACTAATGAAGTTGGCCGTAAAACTGTATGATATTTTTCCTAAGGACATTGCGTTAATTGAAGACATTGTTGTAGAGGAGAATGTTGTTTTCATTAAGGAATAACTGTGATATTACATCTCTCTGTAAGTAACAAGAGATAAAATACGCACAAAAATTTGATCTCTGTGGCCAGTCTCTTTCAAATCCGTACAAAAATCATAAAAAGTCTCAATCAATGTAGATTTTAGTTTAAAATAGCTTCAAAATAGCTTCAAAATAATGTGATTACTACTTGGCACAAAGTATCCTCAATGGGAAAATGAAGCCCGTTTTTTCGTAAGTTTTCAATTTTTTTTTAAATAGTTAGAGTTAAATCTAAAAGTTGTAATTTTTACTAAAGTATGATATGATAGCGGTCTAGCATGTGTGCAATTTTCAGATTTTTATCTGGTCCCCCAACAGAGATATAACAGTTCAAAATTGGGAAAAAATCCAAAATTCCAATTTTCAAGAGGATGTAATTTTCAAGGGGTGCGTTGTATACCAATGATATTTTACAAAAAGTAACTATACTGTTGTGTGTAAAAGCACAGAAAAATTAGGCTTAGATTCTATTCCTTCTTTGAAAAATTACTCTCTGAAAATCGAATTTTGTTCATTTGCGTTCCATAGATTTGGTTGCAAATATTTCCCAAATACAAACATACAAAATAGGTAAATAATATTTCGATTTGCAGGCTAGAGTATGCTGAATCGAATGCTTTTTATTCTAGAATGCTGGAACCACCTGAGCTGAGTAAATTAGGAAAGAGTAAATGTCTGCGAACGCGAAAAATGGCGCACGGCGCGAAACAAAAATGGCCGCCATTTGTAAACCAGGTACAATAAAAAAAAGTTAAAGATGGTTTTGAACAGCCAAAACATAAGGAAATTTATGTACAAAATATGAATTTTTTTCGAGATGGTCGAGCGACCAGCGCTGGACCACTTAAAATGAATTGACCCGCACGTGATTTCTACGGCGTGTGTTGTTATTATCATTATCAATATTGCATGAAAATATGTTCCCTCCGTTAAGTAGGTCATTTTTCACAAATATTACAGATTCGGATTCGTAAATAAATAGACAAGACAATGGTAAGATTCCCAGCTCAATGAAAGTCCTTGTTAGGGTCTTCCCAGAGGTACATTTTTGGAATTATTCGACACGAGAAACTGTATCTAACCGGACCGCGGCAATTTTTTTCATTACAGATTAAAGATGGCACATGGTCACAGCTCCCAGACAACACTGATTTTTTGGGGAAAATGGCCGGCGGGAAATGTTTGGTTTTCACATCTTAAAAACGGCAAAATAGCTTAACATTATGAGCTATGCAGTTTTGTGATTGGATGAAATGGACCTGCTAACTTCCAGGACGTACAATCTTGACGCTGCGTATCTTGAAATATTGAATTTCCTAGCGATTTTCAAAAGGTAATCTCCCATGCGTCTAGCTTCCGCGTTCTAAGTCTGCTACTTCCCGTCGTGCGGCCGTAATCACGTCAGATACCCGTTCACATGAATGGCTGCAATCACTTGAGTAGAAGTGGCTCACATGAATCACTTGAGTACAAAAAAAGTCTGGCAATGCACTGCCCTTTTATACCTTGTGTAGGCAATATTACTGCCATCTGCATATTTACATATTGGTATCTCATGTCTTTTGTCACCTCAATGTAGTACCGAGTTTAATAACAAGCCGCCACTTAGCTCGCTAGCCTTGGTTTCAAAGTAAACACGCAAAATTGAAATAATTTGATATTTATCACATTTGTAATTATAATAATGAAGATAACCTTGATTCATACAAAATACTATGATGCAACAATAAAATGTGAATGCATATTATAATTTGAATCAAAATTTGTATTTGAATCAAAATTGAAATGAAAATGTTCAAATTAAATAAACTAGATTTAATAAGGTGTGTATTGTAGAGCAAACGGGATACTAAAAGAAAGATTTGGAATATTATGTACTCAATTTTCCTTTGTAATGTGTTGTCAATTACATTTTCTCGCACGGTTTACTTTACTCTAGGTTCCAGTAAGTAGAAGTACCGTATTCGAAATTTGTTAATAATATTCCAAAAAATAATTTAATGTTAATATTTTATAAATTGTATACAATTGAACCGTTCAAAACTACTAGTGAAAGTATGTGTTGTTAGTTATAAAATAAAGTAAGTATGACACATGGTTTTAATGCTTTGTATAAGATGGGAAGACCGTTGACAAGAGAAGTAGATGTAATGACGTGGAGGTCATGGAATGTCATGCTGAAGAATTAAAAGCGAATTATTTTTTTCTTATTATTTTATTTACAAAAATAGTTCTAACTTGTCGCTTAAAACTAATATTCGTTTCTAACAAAATGTAAAAGTTTGTACATCCTCACTTTTCTTATACCTTTAAACCATATTTGATTTTCAGACGATCATCAACAATTGAAGGACAGTTTTTCTTGTTAGAAAAAACTATCATATTTTTTTAAATGTATACCTGTTTCATATTTTTAATACTGTCATCAATTTAAGTGGATTTATTGTCATAAAACTCCAGTTAAAACGTATGTAATGTAAGGGAGAAAGTGCATATACAAATACAAGGAGTAGTACAAAAATTGTAAAGTTTATGAGTTTTCCCCGTGAGTAAATACAGACAACCTTAGTACTTAAATATGATTGCCAATGTATGAAAATGAAGCATTCAAAGGAAATAAATTGTTATACAGGCTGACATTTTGTATTCACTCCGATATCCTGTCTTGTAACATTTATGTATGTTAGGGAAATAATAATTATTTTGTTGGACATTAATTACAAAACTTAACGGTAATAATGATGAATCACCGCCATGTATCATAGCTTCGAAGTGCTAAAGCAGCGTAAGGTTGCAGGACAACCGCATCAGCTGGAAACGTTAAACTGGAAAAAGAAAATACAGATTTGTGATAGCACATGGTAATAGATTTCGTTATTAAAATTAATGGTTATGAAAAATTCAGAGAAAAACATAGATAATTCGAGCTTTTTATATTTAGTGACTTAGATATTATAATACGTTTAGTAAATATTTTGCAAAAATTTCCAAAAATAATACAAATTATGCAATTACGTGCAAGTAAGGAAAATTCAAAATATTTTAATTTTCTTATCCACAATATCAAAAATACAGGAACTATGTATGAGAATGTCAGTATCAAAAAGATACTAGAAAAGATACTAAAAAATTACTACACAAATTTAAATTCCGTGAACATTTTAACTTAGATATTTTTATTTTTATGACATTGAGAGCTATTATTAAAAATAGCTATAAGAACCATAAAAATAACAGTAATTTGTAGATTATGAGTCGAAATTAATAAATGGCACAATAACAACAGCAGCAAAGCAACGTTTCCGTCGCATGTGGGTCAGTAATTGAAAATGATCCAAATCATATTGATAAATATATTATGAAACAACTCTTTTATGATATAATTGCATAAGAAAATTTGACATTAACAGTATAAATCGCGAATACTTAATGTTTTTAAAACATGCAAGTTAACATACTAAAAAATGAACTCAAAAAGAAATAAACAAATTTTGTAGAATATTCGAATATATTTAGTTAGAATAAAAATATGTAATAATTTTCGTTCCTTCAATGTTAAAGAAGAACTTTATTTTGTTTGATTCATTTTTTCCCAATTTTTAAACACCAATCCTTAGTATTTTGGTCAAAATGAGGGTTTGAAAATATTCACGAAGTGGGTAACATTAATTTGTAGAATAAACTAAATCAAAACTTTTCCTGTCTCAGTCTTGTAGAAAGCTGAATGTGAATGTTGTAATAATTTGGCCGATATGTAATATTTTACAAGAGATATAGCGTTGGTTGTATGGCAAAAGTGAATAATTTGAGGGTATTTAATACTCAACGTTTAAACATTAGACTTTGTTTCTCTCCCAACTGCTCCCAAATAAATCCTATTGGCTTATTGTTAGATGAGTGGGGAGCAGGGCCAGATGGACTGATTAATCAGTCTATTTCCAATTCTTTAGGCTTCAGTTAATCTAAGTATTTTCGCTTTTTGATACTTTTCATTCAAATGAATTTTTTCTTCAACAATTGACCATGATTCAGTCGTCATGAATCCGTTAGTGTTATGGACCAAGGGACCCGAGCATTGAGGAGAAGGAACAGGAAAATCGGCATATCGCCTTATCTCATTGTTACAGATTTCATAAAGTGGCACTTTTAAAGACTTTGCACATTTTAATGTAAAACTACATGTGCCTTCTCGCCACCTGCACGAATGTTGATCAACCTTAAAAGACACACTCTGATCTTACTCCCGACTTGATAGCAAGTTAAAACATAAAACTCCAATCTGGTCTAGTTATGCATGTCACGCCCACATCCATTCCAAAAGGCACAGTTCTAACGAAAATCACTTTCTTCGTCTTACTAATCCTCGAAACAGATTTTACCTCCAAACCCTCGACCTCCAACTTTTTGAACTACTCCAATACTATTTGTCAACACTACTGTTGAAGTGTAGACAAATTAAAATTGGAGTCGTTTTTGAAAAGTCACATAATTTGGGAATGAAAATGGAACTTTGTTAACTTTGTAATAATAATAATAATAACAACAATACCCAAAAATAATATTTTTTTCACGGATTTCACAGGAATATAGACAAGCAGACTGTCTAGAAACCTTCAACGATATCTGGGTCTCATAAATTCATTTGGCCATAAACTCGATGTTGCTATTTTGTTCAATAAATCAAATTTCTCAGTACTAGTTGTTTCAAAAAGTAATGAGACAATCAGAATGTAATAACTCCGATTACTTACTATTGTGCGTACGAGTTGATGCTGGATACGGAAACAGAAAGGTTCGGCAACGGTGACAAAGAGGACAGATCCACAGTTTCTTTCGTTCCACCCAAGTTGATTGCTACAACGTAGGCCTCATCACCATACACTCTGCAAGAAAAAATGTCAATAAATATAATTTGGTCCTTGGCATTGTGGGACAGTGTGACTTCATGAATGTTTCAACATACGTATTCTGTAGTAGCAAAAATTATGGAACGCGTCTGGAAGAACTACAAACGGTCCTTCGCATACTGTCTCATTGCTTCAATGAAGATTTCACGCGCAATTTTTCTTATGTTGAACTTTTAACCTGACCGCAAAAAAAGCTATAATTTTTTAGTACATCTGAAATAAAATATATACACAGTAGACTATAAATTTCGTTGATAAGAGTGGACGGAGTCCCTAAAGTAAATTAAAATAACTGTTTTTTCAATGTATCTGATTCAAAAAAGATAGACAACCTTACAGTATTTTAATAAATAAATCAAACCCACGTCTTCATTATATATTAATACAGGCCAAGAGAAAAGTAGCTGAATGCTATTTCTTTAATGCCTACAGGCACACACGAGCGAGGGGAAATTTCCAGCCTGATTGTAAATACGAGTCCTCATTATTCGCTCAATGATGCAAGTTGTGGGAACAGTGTAGAGACAGATTCACAACCAACGTAAGCCATACTATCCACAGTTGACGGAGTATGGACCGTTTTAGAACAGACAAGTACTATTTATTAGACAAGTATTATTTATCCGCTGTTCCCGTTAATAGGCATATGTAAGGTAAATTAGTTATCCTACAAATTATTAAATAAGCAATGATATCGCATTAATTTATACTTAATATTTTACCAACATCAGCTAGAGGGAATACATAAAATAATTTAAAAATAATTTCCTCTGCATTTCGACGCAGAGCACTACACAATGCACAGCAGTGTACTACATCGAAAAACATCGTATTGCTCTGCTGTGCACATTATAATATTGAACTGCACATAGTAATTTAATTGATTTAAATCAATATTTATATTTATTTGTATATCTTTTATATTTATTCAATATAAACTCAATATCAATAATATCATCTAGATAGTAATTTCCGAGATAATTACAATTCACATAACTACGTTCACATTGGCGAAGAGTTTTGATAATTACTGCAAGCATATTATACCAGTATCCTTCTCTTATTTAAAAAAAATTGATATAAGACATCTCTTTTTTCAGTTTCTCAATATATTTTTTCTTGTAAATGAACTTACTAGATTTTTTTTGATTTCCATCTAAATTTTCTGCGCGGGAGTCTATTCCAATTGTAAACTGTAACTTTGCACGCCATCCAACTGTTGCACAACTATTTATTTTATGTATTCGGCTCTGCTGGGCTCAGCATTCGATTTCTTGTACGGCGCAGCAAGGTATGTGCTGAGTGGGTGCGGTCTCACCTGGAGAAGGCGAAGACGTCTCCGATGACGGCGGTGGTGAGCGACCCACGCCTGAACGCGTCTAGCTGACGTAGTCGCACCAGATTCATGTACACCAGCACGTGGGTGAGCCGCAAGTGCAGCTGGTTCTCCGCATTCAGCCATTCGTAGTTGGGGTTCACAGGCAGCCACGTCTTTGGGTTGGTCGAGAACCCTGCAACACGCGTTTTGGGAGATTTTAATAGTAGTTTATGCATTTAGTTTATAATTTTAAGCTTTATTGCAGGAGTACACGTTTTGAAAACGAGCGACGTTAGGAGCGAGTTTTCAAATTTGTACGAATGCAATAAAGCAACATTATAAACGAGGCATATGTTATTGTTTTGTATGACAGCATTATAAATTTATAAGAGAATGAAACTTAAATTTGCGAAGAACTTTGCTGTGATGTCTCGGGTATTTGACATCTGTGCGAGAAAACTGTGGTCGGCTGTTCTGTTTACCTCTACCTCCCCCTAATTCTCTCGCTGCAATTGGCTGAATGTGTAATGACGCAATCATTCGAGCCGTAAAATCTAATACGTCATCATTTGTGCCATAAAACGCCTGATTATGAACGATTTCTTGCAACAGAAAAGGTCATTTATAATGCTGGGTTACAAAAAAAAATATTACCAACTAGGGTTGCCAGTTATTCCCTAATTAGACTTGAAAACTGATGAATTCTATCTACAAGGGGATTTAAAGTTGTCTTTGGACCTGCTAGAAGAGGCTTCTATCCACCATGTCGTTTATGCGAAAAGAAATTTGGAAATTGTCGTTTTGAAATTATCAAAGAAGAATGATACACGCAATATGAAGCGTCACAGATTTGTGAAACACTGTCTTAACAATTTGTTCACATTAACATACGGAAATTAGGTTGCCGCACTATAAAGTGTGCATAAGGTAAAATGTGTGATATTTAAGACGCCAAGTGCATGAAAATTGAAGAGCTTATTTCGAATGTGACGAATCTCTAAGAAACACACACGATGGGAAAATATTCATTTTCAACCTTTCAGTTCAAGATTTGATTCAACGGCTTTCTGATACCATTTAACATAGGAGAAATGCAATTTTGGCGACAGTATTTAGCAGCATGATGGAGACAAATGTACAAGTAGACGTAAGTAGGAATTACTTGTACTAGAAATATGTACAAGTAGAAAACAAGCGGAAATGAGTAGTGTTTTTTCGAAATAAGCTCTATAAATATCGAACGGACGGAATTATGAATAAATGGTCTCGCAATGAACATCAAATGCGTCATCTTCCTTGTTTTCTCAGGATCATTAGTTTGGAATGGGGAAGTTTCCTTGGTAGTGCCGAGCTGATGGTCTCTCTGGCTGTACGCATTGAATGTTGTCACAATGTGGCGCGTCATTTGTTTTCGCTGCCGGGAATACCTCACGTTTCGCAAAGACTGGATATCACACACAGCGTGTATCATATCACGACACCTAACATTTAGAGATTAGAAGAGAATTTTTCAGTCATCCTTCATAGAGTATCTCCAACACGATGCGTCCTGTCAGACTCCGCTTTTTCTCCGTCCACCTCACTCAGTCACACCCACTCCCCTGCTCCGGCCCCCTGCTCTACCTCGTCCTATCGCGCCCAGCCTCGCGCCAACAACCCTCTTTCCTATTCGGTCAAGCTATTTCTGTACGATCATCGTTGATACCAACATTGTTGTTAGTGATAACTGTAAATATTATTAGCATTTATAGTTGCGTAGTTTTCCCGGCAAAATTACAATATCAAAAACAAAATTGATTTATTTGTTGAACGTTGATTGCTGGCGATAAAAGTGATATGATAGCTCGAGGGTAAGAACAGTTTTCTACGTCTCAAAAATCATTGAAATCGATTGGTCTATCTAGGAGTTTTCTGCCAAACATCGTTACTTTCGTTCTTACGGCGCAGTGCAGAGCGGGGGGGGGTGATGTAGAGCTGCGCAGGGAATAGCAGGCAGAGGTGTGGCGAAGCGTGGCATGGCGGGACTGCAGGAGAGCGACAAGAATCGAGGGAGCACCAGGGCCTTGCAACTTTCCATCAAAACCGGAAACAAAGCTTGAGGGTGCTACTATTGGAGGCGCTAGTGTCGCCATGTACAGTTGTAGTTTAAGCTCGCAAACTTCCGCACATAAAAATTGGCTGATTTCTGAGAATTACGAAAAGTGTCTTCTAAATGTTAAATTATACATAATATTCATACAAGAAACTGCTGAAGAAATCGCGAACATCGACACTATTTTTTTGTAACATTACACGGCTGCTTGCGTCTTGCGAACCTACGCAGCAGCCACGTACGTTTGAAGTATCGTTGGCAGCAGTTCGTATTTTGGTTCCTGGAAGAAGGTGATGGAGGAGAGCGCGCCTCTGTAATAGTCTCCACCAGGGCCCTTCAACTCCCATTTAACGTGGTGACCATTATAGTGACGCCCTCTCCTGTAGCACCTTCTTACAGGAACTAAAATACGAACTGCTGCCATCGATACTTCAAACGTGTGTGGCTGCTGCGTAGGTTCGCATTACGCTCAAGCAGGCGCGTAATGATAGCGTCGATGTTCGCGCTTTCTTATATGTATATATTATGAATAATTGAACATTTAGAAGACACTTTTCGTATTTCTCAAAATTTAGCCAATTTTTAGGTGCGGATGTTGGCGAGCCTGTACCCGGCGACACTAGCGCCTCCTATAGTAGCACCTTCGAGCTTTGTCCCCGGATTTGATGGAGAGTTGCAGGGCTCTGGTCTCCACCACGTTGTAAGGGAGTTAAAAGGCCCTGGGCAGCACTGCGAACGGGCAAGCTAACCTGCGCTGACGGTGTTGTCCCATTGGAAGGGCGTGCGCTCGGGGTCGCGCGAGTACACCATGTACTCGTCGGGCCCGGCGTTGATCGCCCAGGGGTCCTGCGTTTCTTCCCACGTGATGCCCAGGTGGTCCTCCATGGCCAGCTCCTCCCCCATGAAGGTGATGGCGGTGCCCGGCAGCAGCAGCGACAGCATGTTCATGGCGTCCGCCAGCTGGGGCCCGAAGCGAGTCGCCACGCGGCGCTGGTCGTGGTTGCCCAACTGCGCACAGCGTGTTAAACCAGTGGTGTCAAGGTCTTCTACTGGGGGTAGTGGCAAATAGTATAAAAGATAATAGTGGAAATTCGGGCAAATCAGCATGGGCGGCACAAGGGACAAGTGATTGTGCTGCCCCTAGCGGCCTGAGGTGTACACTACAAGACAGGCGTACATGTTGCCAATAGAATACAACCGTGTGTACCATTTTTTGACATTACTTTGTAAGGTAGAGAATGGAGATATTTTATCCTTTTCTCTATGTTTATCAATATTATTTTCTCATAAAATGCACATCTTTAGATACTTCTAAAAACCTGTAATCAATATCATTATGACTTTTGTTAACATGAAGGACAGAGGCTAGAATGCGGGAGAAAAAAGATACATTTTATAAGAATGGGAGAAAAATAATATGCTTTGCACAGAAACTATTATTGACCGCCCGTGGTAACGAAAAATTGATCGGAACAATCCAGTTTCTAAATGAAGAAAATATTCCTCTAACACATGGTGTAGCCAGAATCCATGTTTTGAGGGTCATTGATACCGAAAAATCGATTGACGGCAAAAGTCTGTCTGTCCGTCTGTACAAAACGTCCGTTCGTTTCTTCAAAACTGATATTCCCTAATTAATCTGAATGAACCCGAGGCTTTGGGAGTTTCAAATGTATGTATATTTTAATTTTCAGGTTAAGTGCTGCGGTAGTACCTCTAGTTTTTTTAAACATTATTTGATTTCACAGTTTTGTTCTGTCATTTTTCATTATCATTGGTTTTAATTTATACATGAAAGTACTTGCGGCAGAGCATCAAATAACACTATCTACACAGATATTCTTCAACCAAATTATCTCTCAGAAAACTATGAACAAACTTGACTTTCACACCTTGTAATTTGGCACACACGAATTCTTGCGCTGTAGTTTACACCTCGAACCGCTGGAGAGCGCTGCTTTTCTGTCACCAAAATATTCGAGGAGTTTCCACTATTATCTTTTATACTATTTGGCAGTGGTACGCGTCGTGGCTTCTTAGCATGCCACGAGCTACTCTGCGCAACTAGCGCCGGGAAAGGAAAGTATTAGTAATCCCGTAACATATTGAAATGAAACTCTCAAAAAACATTTCTAGAACGAAAAATTTCTGTTTAATTGCGAATTAGCCATAATTACAAAGCAAATTTCAATGTGGAAACAATATATTTTTCGTATTTCGGAGAAAGATGAGCGTGATGACCGCAATATTATATAGTTATAATTTATTGTTTACCGGTGTCTATACTCGCAACATTGAAAGTTTTTATAATAATAAGCCATGAACAAAATTGGTTTTATGTAAAAAAATCATCGTTTATAAAAAATGTATAATGTCCAAAATAATCACATTTTGCTTGTCATTGGATTTACATCGAAATGTCTCTTCCCGTGTTAACTGAATGTACGAAAATCTGTTTAAATACGTGTCCGGTAATATCAAGTCAAATTAATTCAAATAAAAATACACCTGCCTAGACAACGTTCTTGTCGGTGAAACGTGGACACCAGAATCTTAGAAATAAAACATTCCAAAATTGCATTTGACTGCCACGAGGCAGAAAGTTTCGCTCTTGTGACTCTCTTTGGGAAGCATGGCAGTCAGTATTTTTATTCCCTCTAAATTTACAATAATAAAAAAAAACCGAATACAATTCCGGAGCTATTGCACATCTCAAGTTAATCTAGTTTCGCGCGTGATCCAACAGTAAATTGTGTTTATATAATTGGCACTTACCACCCAGTTCGGCCAGTCGATGGCCTTGATGTTGTCCATCCACTTGTGCACGATGCGGTCGAGGTCCTGCGCGGACGAGGTGTTCTTGAACTCCGTGATGAAGTAGAAGTTGAAGGGGAAGTGGCCGCCAGGGTGCTCTGTGGTGCCGTAGTAGTCCACCACTTCGTCGATGGGGCCGTACGTCTCCAGCATCAGCACTCTGGTGAGATAGCAAGTAGCAACTTACATTAACCACATCTTAAAGAATACATAATACATTTTTCTTCAGAATTATTATTATTATTATTATTATTATTATTATTATTATTTTTATTTTTCCATTACATCACGACTTAAGATGTTATCAGTCGGCTGAATATCAAATCTACTCCAGGTTGCAACCAGCTACCTAAGGAGCAGATCCGGTGACTATCAGTGCCTCTACAATACTTTACGCAAAATGTGGGCTGTTCCAAATAAAGAAATTTCTTGCACTTCCCAGTCTTTTGAATTAACAGGGAGTTTAGACAAGTTCTTACTCAAATTTTGCGGAACAAATCCCAGAGCTCCGATAACTATCGGGACGACCTGTGCTTTTACGCCCCACATTCGGCTGATCTCGATTTCCAAACTCTTGTATTTAAGACTTTTCTCTGCCTCCTTGGTATCGACGTTTTGATCGCAAGATACAGCAACATCGATAAGTAAACACGATTTTTTCACCGAATCTCAGATAACTATATCCGGTTTGTTCGCCGCTATCGTGCGATCAGATTGAATTTGTTGGTCGTACAATATCGTACACAATCCAACAGACGTCACCGGTTTTGGTGAGTGTTCGTACCACTTGGGGCATGTGTTTGGAACTTCGAGGACGGTACAGATCTGCCAGTGGAGGTAGCTACACACCCTGTCATGTCTTTTCAGGTATTCGGTCTTTGCTAGGATTGGACAAGCTGAGACAAAATGATCAATGGTTTCTACTTGCTCCTGGGAAATGCAGCCTTTAATATCTTGGGAAATTTTGAGAACCGCTTTATCATAATGTCGTGTTCTCAAGGCCTGATCTTGGGCAGCTATTACAAGTGCTTCCTATTCTGGCTTCATTCTTTCCCTTTTAAGCCACATAAATGATTGATCTTTATTGATCTGCACCTTGTCCATTCTTTTTAGGTATTGTCCGTGGAGTGGTTTGTCTCTCCAAGGTTTCTCTAACATTTTTTGTGTCTCACACTTCATGTTTAGCAGCATCAGAAATTCAGTGTCCGTGTTATTCGACGTGTCTTGCCTAGTTTTCTTCGCAATGCTTCTTGCGACACTAACAATGCCTCTGTTTCCCATTCTTCGGTCAGATTTCATGACCTGCCTCATTAGAGGGTCATCTTGATGGTTAACTACATACTTCCCCAGCCCGACTATTGCGTTGTGCCAGGAGGCCTCAATTTGTCTGAGGCCTCTTCCTCCTTCCTTACGTGACACATAAAATCTATGTATATCAGCTCGAGGGTGGGAAACATGATGCATTGTTTGCAGTTTTCTGGTTTTTCGATCCATAGTGCGAATTTCTGGCTCAGTCCAGCCCACTAGTCCAAAACTGTATTCAGCTACAGGTACCGCCAAACTACCTATTGCAGATATTTTATTCTTGGAATTCAGAGCGGACTGCAGGACAAGTCTCACTCTCCTATAATACTCCCTACGAATTCTCTCTTTCATTCTGTCGTTCGAGATGGTTTCACATTCTTCAATGCCCAGATATTTGTAAGTTTTACCTGGCTCAAGATCTTGAATCACAGTGTGCGTATCAATTTCAATGTTCTCAGACCTTGTGAGTTTCCCTCTTTTTAAATTGATTTTTGCACATTTGTCAAGACCAAACTTCATGCAGATGTCATTGCTAAAGTCATTCACGACAGACAGCATTTGGGAGAGAATCGCTTCATTCTTAGCAAACACTTTCAGACCATCCACGTAAAACAAATGTGATACTGGCCTTTCATCACCATGGAGCTTAAAACCAAAGTCAGCTTGCGACAACTGTCTCGATAGTGGGATCAAACTGATGCAAAACAGCAGAGGGGATAGTGAATCTCCTTGAATAATACCCCTGTTAGTCTGAATACTTCTGGTTTCTACTGCTTCCTTTCCGCTGTGTATTAGTAACCTGGTACTCCACACGACTTCATACTAGCCTTGCAAAATTCAATAAGTCTAGGATGAAATCGATAGATCTCCAGGGTCTTCAAAATCCAATCGTGTGGTACACTATCAAAGGCCTTTTGGTAGTCAATCCAAGCCATGCTCTTATTATTATTATTATTATTATTATTATTATTATTATTATTATTTAGAATAGTTGTTTGCATGTAATAGTGAACAGTTGCAAGAAAAAAAAATTGACTGTAACAGCAATTAGTACGAAGTGAATGATACATCAAAGGCATTCGCTGAATAGATATATAAATCAACCTATAAGATGGAGAGTATTTCAGGTTTAAATCGCTGTTAAAGAAGCGATATTTTTCTTTTTCTTGTCAACTTTAGGTAGCGGCAACCACAAAAGTGCATTCTCACATTAATCTCATGATACTCACATTAATCTAATGGTATTTAATTACCAAATGCATAATAATAATAATAATAATAATAATAATAATAATAATAATAATAATAATAATTTACACTCGTTTCTCACAAGATTCAGAATTTTGACATGTTATATGCACCGAAAAAATTGTTTCACTTACGTTCGGTTGTAAGAAATAAATACCTTTTATTTGCTGTTGTGTTCAAATCTTAAAATATTTTATCTATTCTACTTGATCATTTCTTTTATTTTGTGATATTTTTTCCCGTAATATACTACTTATTTCGTGGACGGTTTAAATAACAAGTAGTTTATGTCTGCGGTTAATTTTAATGTCTCGTAAAAGCCTTATTTTTTTGATAATTTAAAACTTTGAAATTAAATTTAATTTAAAATATGAATAAACCACAGGTGCAATTTTTCAAGTGTGAATTAATTATATTTACTCTTAGGCACCATTCTCTATTTACACAATTTAAACAAACGGGACAGTTACAATTAAGTAAATAAATTATTATTTTTTAATTTTTTGACTGCTTATATTACTTTGTTAAAAAATAAATGGACATATATTTAGTTTTAATAAATAAATTATTACCTGCTATAGTTGAAACGGAACACAATTTTTAATAGTTTTAATTCGACTGATGCCTAGGAGATGCAAACTAACCTTTCAGAATACGTAAATTGTGTTGTTGAAAGAATTTGTAGCAGTCAAATATTGGAATTCGATTCACTGATTGAACATTAAGGGAGACCGGGCCTACTAGTGACAATTTTAATTTATTTAATTTTTGAAGGTGCATGGACCATAATTTAAAACTTGTAGTAATAAATAAAATTGTTTAAATTTCCATATAATTGTATTTAAAATAATAATGTTTTAATGATATA
Organism: Acheta domesticus; assembly: GCA_031308135.1. Classification (NCBI taxonomy): domain Eukaryota; kingdom Metazoa; phylum Arthropoda; class Insecta; order Orthoptera; family Gryllidae; genus Acheta; species Acheta domesticus. The sequence continues at coordinate 185,970,769 of JAHLJT010009419.1, read as the reverse complement.
TAAACAATTTTATGCAGCAATGCACTTTGTAACGACCTGCCCCTCTGCGGGGCACGTTGTGACACATGTAAAAGAAACTACAATATTGTTATATTCAAATCTAACAAAAGTCTTTGCAATACTAATTCATTTATATGCTAACTTTTATTTAATCTTAATAGTTTTCAACAAATAGCGAATATGAACATAATAAAATGCATTTTTATTATAGTTTACCCGAGCCTATTTCTCACAAGTCATATCCTACACGCAGTTCTCTCCACCCTTTGATGTTTGAAATGGTTCTAAACAAAAAAGGCATATTCACTCTCATCTTCGGAGCTCTCGGATATATCTTTTGTATTTTTACGACATATTAGATCCAGATATTGGCTGAGAAACATTGCTTTTTGACAAGCTTCTTTTTTGTTTTTCCTTCTTTTTTAATATAGATATTTTCTCTAATCATCCTTGTTACTGTAATTGTAATCATTCTTTAAAAGGAGTGCTAGTTAAAATGGTATATTACCAAGTGTTTGTTCTCTTACGGTTATTTTTCAAGGACCTGCTTTAGGAAGAGGTCTGATTTCCAAAGGACTAACCGCTGATGAGTGAGTGTAACCCGTCCTCTACAACAGAAACAGCAATACTGCCTTCTCTGTCATTAGCAGCTTGACCTATTTATTCCTACGCAAGTTTCGTCTATGTTCCAAATGTCATTTGAATTGAAACGATATTTTTCGAAATCAGGGGCCAAATGGTTGAAAAAATGTCAACATAGTGTTCATTGAAACTTGTGTGTCTATTCAAATTGGTAGGTTCAGGAACACGAAGAGAAATTTTAGAGTGTCGCTGCATTTTGTAACCGTACATGTATAGGTTACAATGTGGCAATTACAATATGACCCGTCACATTGTGATGTTCACGCGTGGTAATCAAAATGCCCGCGTGAGAGCCGCCCAAACGCGGACGCCACCTAGTAGAAATCTGCCACATCCGCTGCCGGCCTAGGTCAGGGCATAAGCTTCAGTAGAGGTTCGATGGAAGGGAGTTGGTAGCAGGCGGAGTGAAGGGAACATAGGAGTACGTGTGAAGGGAGTGCACAGAAAGTTCTGAGAAGCCGAGGTGTGAGGTCGAGAGCGAGAGGTGTGGCCGCGAGCAGTCAGAGAGAAATGGTTCCGTGTGAAGACGGCCTTCCTGCACGCATTGTTTTTTGAAAGAGGCTAAATTTTCCAACGGACTGAGGTTGATGTATGGCTCCCTTAGTTCACTCTCGGAGATTGTTTTGCCATAATAACTCTTGTTTAATGACTGGTATCTCCTTTTCAAAGGCAAATTCTCATAGTAACTTGTAACATTTGCAGAAGATATTTGAAGTTATGTATTTTTCTTATGAGAGGGCATTACTGATTTTTGAAATAATTTTGTCATGTTTATAAGATGTAAGTGCAGTTTCTGTTTTGAAAGGAGTATTATGGATGGTAGTGTTAACTCTAGGTGAAGTCATAAATCTACTAGAGCTATTTAAGGATTATTAAGAAAGTTATAAAATTATATTTGCTATGAACTGTTGAAGAATCCAAGTGAACTTAAACATTTCAATACATTCAAGTTTGAATGCCTATTGAGAAGAAATAAGGCATAATTTCAATTTCAACCAAAGGTGTATGCTGTAATAAAGGTTAATTTTCTATAGTACTTTCTAACGTATCTTGAATACTTATATGTTTTTCAAAACTATATTTTATTCAATTTGTTTGGATTTCAATTTAATTTTGTCACAGAGATCTGGTTCTAATTGGTGCCAATTTAAAAAAAGATTCATGATAATTTTGTGTTTTGGTATTGAGTGAAGTTGTGCAAAAGATATTCTTTTTGTAATTCCAGAGAATTTCGTGCACGAAATTATATATGCGTATTGATGTAGTGTAGGTTCAAGGACGAATTAACTGCAATTTTCATAATCAGAAAGCACTATGACACACTGTCAGGTGAAAGGCATGTGCTCCTCCCTATGGCATTACATTATCAGCACTCCTCATCTCATCAAAGGTCTCATTGTTCAATTAATTGAATTTCAATTTCATTTAGTCACAGAAGATATTACTGTGATTCTAAGTCGTGTCAAAAAAAAATTAAGATAATTTTGCAGTTGATTTTCCCTCTGATGTTTTTTTTCAATATTGGTAAATGTTATTCTTTTCTTTGTTTATTTGTTTATTTCTTTATGTTATTGTCATTCCGCAATTTGTGGTTTTGGTTTTCTATGAGTATTCAATTATATTGATGTTTGGGTTAACGACTTTGTCTTTTTTTCTCAAAATCTCAAAAAGACCCACGTTCCCACTAAAACTCCGCACCTACAGACCTACACGTTCGGTTACAATTTACTTCATCCAATCAGCACTAGCAGACTTCTTTGTTATTCAACTTTCTGGCATTTGAATTTTGTTTTCCGCTGCAAATAGATTTTTACTTCACTACATATAAAACACACATTGTTCGTAAATAGGCAAATTAAGCAACGGTTCCCGCAGCAACTCAAAGAGCAGACTCAGGCAAAGGTTTGAAAAGTGCATGTAAACTATCACGAGTTGAGCTCTATTGGATCAGTAAGTACACTCGATGTTACATCTTTCCACTGTCACAACTAGCACGGGCCTCCTTACTGTATTAATTGATCCCTAAGTTTCATATTTTTTTCGGGAGAGTGCGTTCACCTCAACGTGAAGACCAGCTGAGCCAAAATTAAATTTATTTATTTATTTCAATGCATTTATTATTAATTAATTTGTTCAATATGAATTTGCGTTATCATAATCAATTAGTGCATATTAAAAAAGTTCATATTGACACATCTATATATTTACAAAAATAGGTAAAAAATAAAAATGTCATGGCTTTGTTTCGAGCTTCTACTGAACCGGATGTATTTATTTTCCTTTTGTATGAAAGAATGTAATCCTTAAGTGTGTTATCAGATATACTTTGTGTTGATTCACTAGCGTTTATGGTGTAAATTAATTAAATAAATAATTCTTTAATAGTACGCTTATTAGTAGACAATTTTCTTCCAAAGGCAGTTTTAATTATCGATAGATATGAGTACATCAATAGATGTAAGTCCTCACAACTTGATGCCACGTTTATTGTTTACAATTCGTCAAGGTTTTGTTTCAGGAATAATAATTGGGTTTTGGTATAATTGTTTTATATTGAAAGTGTTTGCTTGTATTTGTTTTCGTGGTGTATTTTGTAGAGAACATTTGGACAATGGTTTTTGTTTTTTCGGTTTTATTGAAGTAGTGAATTTGTGGAGAGGTTTGTCGCGTTCCGAAGTGTCCACGCAGATTTCGTGACAGTGAAGTAATTTCGTGTACTGTTGAGTCTTAATCTATGAAATGTCAGTTTCGTTCTGCTTTGTACTTCCCATGTGAGAGAAATTCTGCAAACCAGTTTACTCTGTGCTCCTTAAAAGGAAAAATAAGGTCGCCTTCTAGCAATATGTCAGAAGAAATGAAGCAGTTGTATATAGGAGATGACACACTCCTTCAAAAACTTCGGAAATAATATCCGCCAATATAATTATACTCTACCTTCTGCGTCATTCGATGTTGATATTGTATTGCCTCCTGGCCACGGGGCACATGTGTTCAATTGTATAAATGTTAATTTATCAAACATTGTTGAGTTTGTGCTGCATAGCATCTAATCATCCTCCTCACAAAAGTGAATGGATACAGAGATACTAAAATAAGCATTATATAAGAGAAGTTTGCTTTTTCTTCTCCCTATTTAAGAATTTGCTTTGTGAACATTAATCTGGGCACAGTATTTTACATTTATCTCAAATCTCACCGTCGAATATTGACGGGTTCCGACTAGTTTACTTAATACTAAAAGAAAGCACTCTTGGTGCATTGCTTGCTGGCGCTCACCTGGGCGGGTTGTCGTACTTGTCGGTGATCTCGCGCCAGTGCTTGATGGTGGCGTAGGTCTCGGGCTGGTGCTGCGTGTACTTGTGGGTGAGGTACTCGTAGTCGTAGGGCGGCAGGTCGTTGCCCGCCGGCTCCTCGTCGCGGAAGCACGCGTCCTCCGCCATCTGCGGCACGGCGTCCACGCGGAACCCGTCCACGCCCAGGTCGAACCAGAACTTGAGCACGCGCTGCGGCCAACGAAAGAAACACGAACGTTACGTTAATAAGTAATAATACACAAATAAGTCATAAATTACTAATACATTACATTTATAGATAGATATTTATTTCCGCAGATAGATTTATGCAAGCTGGTGGCAGAACACTAAAATTTATATATTATAATTAGGAATTAAATCAACACAACTTCACAACACGTCACCACACTTCAATACGAATACTACTTAAAATATAATTATATATTTAATGAAGTAATGCATTTAATAATTATTACAATAGTAATAATGGTAACGGTAATTAATAATAATAACAATAAAAATAATAATAAAATAACTGTTTTAATAAACCTAACTTATAAACATATAAATCCCTAGGGACTGTAACGATTTTCAATAAAAGAAAGAGTTAACCCTCATTTACGTTTAGTAGCCAATTCATTCCAATTTCAGTTTTAGAGTAAAGAGTTACCACGTTTAGTATTCATTATAATATCCAAATAATGCATTTCATAAAACCAAGAGAATGAAAAGTTAGGAATGCCGCTCATTCTCACTAGTTTTAGTGATAAGGATAATGCAAGAATGCAAATGCAAAGAAAGTGAAAAGGATAATGCAATTTTAAAATTTATTTAGAATTTTATATCATTGTTTCAGTTGTTCCTGCAAATAACTGCTCGCGGCATCCTCATTTATTAGAGATTTATTTATTCAATAGTGTGTAAGTGATCTTCCACATTTACATTAGGAGGTGGGTCATTCCATGTCAGATCGGGCAAAATTTCCCGATCATCTTCCGATTTGTCTGAAACATTTCAAATCGTTTTAGAACGACGAATTAACACTGAATATGGTCTTTTTGGCGTTAAATTTTACTTCCTTTTGAACATTTTGAAATGTGATATTTTGCATGAGTTCCAGAGGGTATTATCTAAAAAACTAGTGAAGCATCTTCAAATTTGATTTTACTTTGCAACTTGCTTTATATTTCTAATGAGTACATCCCACTCAAAAGGTTTGATATGATAAATCTAATTGTAAGGGCATTAATAAGGCCATATTAAGGCCAAAGTAAATAATTACGAATTTGTTTCAAAATTCATTTTCTCAAATATTCCATCTCGGATTTTCCTTTTTTGTCGTCGAATTGAAGCGGAGACATTGAAGTTTATAGTAGTTAAAGAATCTGGATGGTAAATTGGAATTTACCAAAGATAATCCCAGTTAAAGTTACATTTTCATTTTTGCTTTTTATAGACATAGGAAAACTATACATATATAAACGCTTATCATTTGTATATCTTGCTTTAGTTATTTAGTGATTAATTCTCGTACATTTTAAATGTATCTGAAGCATATTTTCGAAGGTAGAAACTTTTATTTATACCGGGTGACCCACCAATTTTGAGCCACCCTCATATCTTCTTAACGGTTCACAACATCGAAAAGCAGTTTTCGCTCTTCAATGCGGGATCATGGGGCAAGTAATGTGCTTTAGAGATATTGTTTGTAATATTTTTAGTTTTGTGCGGTTGTAGTAGCCGACTTTTTAGAAAACTATGCATTCACAATTCAAGGCAGTTTACAGAAAGTACATTGGAACAATGTTCATGCTATACATGCTATTTGCAGCCAAGCAAAGAAGCCATTAGTTTCAATTAATTTTGTCATAATATCAGACGATTTAAATCATAACACGGCAGCGTGTATTATTTCCAAATAGAGCTAATTATTCCTGTGCACAACCTCCAAATTTAAAAGGTCCGTTTCAAATTCGCAGTGCCTGGAATCAGATCGATCGGGGAATATAGATTTGAGAACTTCTGTGTGTACGGTTCAGGCCTTCCTGATGTTCACAAACAGATAGACAGACTGACAGATAAGCAGTCTGACAGACTGACCGACAGTGTGACACACAGTGATGGACGGACATTCGGAAGAAAAGTCGAACGAACAGACGAATGAACGAGTTGGAAGACAGATGCTTTGAACAAACCAATTTTTTGGTATCAGGTAGCCCCAAAAGGAGAATTTCCGACAAAACGTAGGCATGGCACTTTTTGCAACATTACTTAACTTTCTCTATAGCTCTGCTTCTTGTAATGGATTAGAAACGAGAGGCTACTTACGTCCATCTCGTCGATGACGCCCTGGGAGCGGTAGTTGAGGTCGGGCTGCTCCTTGGTGAAGGAGTGGAAGTAGAACTCTTGGCGCACGTCGTTCCACTCCCACCCAGGGCCGTTGAAGGCGCTCAGCTGCAAGCAAAGCATGAACCTCAGCTTCACCCAACCCTTGAAAGAATTCACGCGCGGAATATCTGCATTCGGTGACGTCACGTCACAGAAGAGGGAGACGGCTACACTGAATGTCGCCTCAAAAACATTAGCTTACCAAGTTTTTCATAAGCAGCTCCGGCTAAAAACATTACGTTTAGGTTTCATGAACGAAAACACACGAGAAAATCAATGAAACAAATTACTAACCGCATGCACAACACATTTCTGATCTTGAGTTCAGTGATTACAATCCCTAGCTTGCTTTGAGCTAGGAATTGTAATCGATGTTTTCTGAACAGTAACATAGTACATGTAAATGGCTTAACGGCGCATGGGCAGTGTCTCTTCTCTCGTATCTCTCTCACATTTTAACGGTGTTTAAGTGCACAAGTATCTTGTGCGAACTCTACCAAATTCCTGTTAAGTTTCTCGCTGGTCTTTAGTCAGTCATCTGGTGATTACGCCTGATTATGCCTATACTATGCGGACGAATATTGTTTACCATTTCCAAGTATTTTATTGCTATCTTGCAGTACACTCATCTAGAAGAATATGTTGCCAATACACGTAATAATTGATTTCAAATCATTTTAATCGTCAGAATATGTATACAAGAATTGAAGATTTCGGGCAACATAACGTAATTTTAATGATATGTAATGTGTAATGTCTCATTCTCTTAATTTTTGTAAATCAGCAAGAGTTTTCATTACAAAATGGCGTAGTTTTTTATCATTAATTATTATTGAAACAGCTTTTTTCACATTCCTTACCTCTAGGAAGTGATAATGTAGAAAGTATACAATCACATGTAATATCTCTACTGAATGTGTATTGTTGACAAACTTAATTCTCTTTCACTGAAAGGGTCATTGAAGGTGTACCACAACCAAGAATGGCGTACCTTTATTGAAGTGTTAACCTTCACTGTAAGCGTGCGCGGCCTGACACAAGAGGGATTGCAAGTAAATTTATGGTTCCCTTCACCAATAAAATTTATTTACATGTGACATATTTTGCTGCTAAATTAACAAAACATACAATATGGACAAATTAAAACTTCAATATCATAAATAATACGTTCAATTGAGAATATATTGAACCATTTACAGTGTTGTCAGAAGATTTGGAGCCTCTCTTCCCCAAATATATAATTATTTCCAAATTATCCGGTTAAAAAGGAGGGATCATCGTAGATTTTTTAGTTCCATGACAATCTGAACCTTAATAAGTTAAACAATCATAGATTTTTGTTTTCCAGAAATAAAGTGTTTTATTACGTAAAGCTGCGGATCCCCTATCAACATTTCCGTGAGGGTTCACAGCCTTCCTGAGACATACGTTGTCGGACCGTTATACCCAAGTTGGCGGGTTCAAATCCGATCGAAGCCATGGATTTTTAGGGGCGAACAAATCCTTCGTACGCCTTCCTTCGGAGGGGACGTAAAGCCGGCTGTCCCATTAGTAGATTTACTGCATATAAAAGATCCTCAAGCCTAAATGACGCCTCTGAGCGAAATTCAAAATCACCTGTTTCGTCGCCCGATATAATACCTTCTTTCTCCGCTTGTTGGTGAAAGGAGCGTAGCGAAATTTGCTTGGTCGGACGGAAGAGCAGCCGTCATGACCTAAGTCTCGCCCAAAGACTTTGGAATATAGAACTAGACCCACCCTCCTGCTCTTCAGAACGCTGAAAATTGAACACTGCGCGATCCGCCATGTTGATGACAACTGTGAAGAAAATAAGGGAAGCCTGTGTGTGGTTATGTGCGTTTACTTTATATTGAAACGATATGGTTAATTCGTGCGCAGCATTCGGTTGTACGAATCGAAATATGAAGACCTGTAAAAAATTCTTTAACAAGTAAATATATGTGAGATGCATTTATAATATAAGGTTTCTTATAAAAATACTGCACACATTTTAACTTTTTGAAGTTAAATAAATAAAAAATAAATTCACCCAATTTATTCAATATATTAATAAAATGTCCATACCTAAATCCTTTCCAGAAGAAAATCTTACTGTCATTATTATTACATTTGTTATTGGTAATAATATTTTTTAATAATCTTTTATTTTCCATTCCTATGACATCTTCATTTTCTCAATTTTTTACTGAAGTGTTATACTAAAAGGCAAATTGAAATTATTCTTACTAGTGTCGAAATTTCCATCTTAATCCTATGTATAATCAAGCTAATATTCTTATAGGAAAATTTGTAGTAACTGAAAGATTGTATCTTCCTTTTCATTAAATCCCATTATGGAAGCTACGTTCTTGTGTCAGCAAATATTTATATAAGTGGAAACCAAAAAGAGTTTAATTTTCTAACAATAGTTTTGCAGTAGAGATTAGTCATAAAAATGTTCTGTTTAAAACAAGAAAATCTGTTCTCTTAACTTTGTGGAGAAATCTCATTAATGTAATGAAAACAAAAATATTATTATTACTTTTTTTTTTCTTATTGATACATTTAACTTAGTGTTTATTCTAACTTTTATTTCCGATTTGTTTGCTCAGCCAATACCTTCTATTACTAGTAATAGAAGGTAACTCGCGTGCTTGTTGCCATCAACATGGCAGAAGGCGCCACGTTCAATTTTTGTTACTCATTGAACCTCTTTAACATTGACGTGTGGGGCCTTGGTCTCGCCACATAAAATAAGGCAATTCGATTGAATTCAATTGAATGCGTTGGAGCGCTGCGTGCGGCGCGGCGCGGTGCGCGTGACTCACCCAGTTGGACGGGTAGTTGTAGCCGTGCTCGGCGCTCTCGTTGCGCTCCCCGCGCGCCCACACGTACCAGTCGTCGAAGCCGTCCTCGCGGTGGACGGACTTGTTGAACCACGGCACCTGGTCGCTGGTGTACGACACCACGAAGTCCATCACCACCTTCAAGTCTGCAACACACACGCTCGCTCTTGCAAACTACTTCCTTGAGAGCATCCTTTTCTACATGTGTTTTGGGAGTCTTATTGTAGGCAATTAATTAACTTTGATTTTCAGAGGAAACGTGTTCCCTTGTTGACGAGTCATAAGGAAGATGAAGGCAGACAATCTAGGAACATGCAAAAAATCTGTTACTGCACTAATATTATAGACAACTTCGGTCCGTATGAGAAAATAAAACACACATATATTATTTTATTATTTATAATGCCTTCTAAGTGTTTTCCTAAATACGTGTATGTTATTTTATAAACAGTTTAGTTACATTTTAATTCGACTTGAAATGAGACATGCAATTATAGAATTTCTAGCGCAATATTTACATTACACTTCAACAAACAAAATGTTTTTAGTCGATATGCAGACCCACATTTCAGAAATTAATTTTGCAATTCTGTATGTTAATACTGTTAACTTTTGCAATATTTTTTCCAAAGTATCTTCATAAAAATAATTAACTATTTACCCCAAAAATATTGAAATATTTTGCTTGTCTTGTTCTATTTAAGTAAATAAAGTGGTACCTTCATACTTCAACAATCAATGCTATGTTAGAATAACACTTTAATTTTCACCCTCAAATATTTGTTATCACTTATATCTGTGATATGAATTCACGACTCCTTTTTACGGATATCAAAATTGTTTGTATAAAATGAAACATTTATGGCAATGCAAATATTACCATTATAATTGTCTAAGAAAGTAATTTTTGGAGATGTTACAAATGTTTAGAGAGGAAATTTCTCATTAGAAGGAAGAATGTTCAATTATCTACTCTCAAGAAGCGAAACCATATAGAAACTTAAATATTTGTACAATGGCTGGCAGCGCCCTCGTGAATCCTCACTCACCCATACTATGCGCCTCGTTGAGTAGCTCCTTGAAGTCGTCCATCGTCCCGAAAAGCGGGTCGATGTCGTAGAAGTCAGAAATGTCGTAGCCCATGTCCACCATGGGGGACTTGTAAATGGGCGACAACCATATTGCTCCCACTCCGAGATTCTTAACGTAGTGCAGCTTTGAGGTAATTCCTGAAAATAAGGTTATAGTTTAATTACATATCAATAAACACGACTGAAACTAAAATCAGTGAATGAACAGTACCAAATTACACTGCGTTTTTTCTAACTTTGCCCCTCAAGGCCCGTCATCCCGATGGAATATGTCACGGTATTTCGCGACGTTCAGAGTGATGCCGCCAGATACCGCATGATCGCGAGTGTATCAAGCAGTCCTTGCGGCAAGACGGAGAAAGACGCGAAATGCCGTGTGATATTCTGTCGTGACCATAGAGGCTTGAGGGGCAGAGTTAGAAAAATCGCACTATATGTACGCAATATAAGCTATATTTGCCCTCCATCTCTATTGCGGGGTCCTTACGCTATATTTTTGGCTTGAACATCTGTTCCTAGGGGTGTCTCCTCCACCAGGCGGTCAGTGCTCTTGGAATGCAAATCTGTCGTCTGATCCATCACATTTTTTTCTGTTTGTGATATTCTCGAACATTCTTTCCTAATTGTTTTGAATGTGTGCATGCGCGAGCAGATACATGTTCGCGCGTGCACATGTGCTCGCGCGTGTGTGAGTGCGCTCGCGTTTTTTCTCTTATGTTGAGAATACCGAATGTTCCCCAACGAATGCCTGCGTTTTCTACTTTATTTCTATGATTACGTAGAAGACATAAACGCAAAGTTATTTTTTCTGGTCTACAATACCACATAACATTCTTGAGTACCTATTTTTGCCTTATTAAAATAAGACTTCTAGACTACCTACAATGTAGATGTAAGCGGTATATGTAATTTTTCTAGTAAACAGTAACAAAATAACATTATTATGTGCATTTTGATTTCAAAAATGTTTCCTTGTCTACTCTATTTTTATCTATAAAACGTATTTTAAAGAATCAAAAATTTGTGGTTTGAGTTTAAAATGTATTTTAATACATCTTATATTGATAGAAATAAATATTGCTTGTTTAAAATATATTGTATATTTTGTTCCAATGTAGTACCCCTCGCCAAAAAACTAGTGATGTTACATTCTTGCATTATTTCTAAATTTGCAAATTTTCGAAAATTCAGAGAGTTCATCGAAAATGAGACCTACGCCTTTCTTTTAAGCTTCTTCCCTTTCATTCTTCTCCTATCCATGGGAAAAATTAAAGAAACTATTTTCAGCGATTTTGGAGAAAAAAATGTTGCACATTTCTTAAAAATTGCCTATATTTCGCGTCACGTTACACAAACACCACTCAAGGTTTCGAAACACTGAACTTATTTGTGACTTGTGATCTTATTTAAAGATCCATCTTAAGGACTTCCCAAACTCATAAAGTTTCGTTTGCGGACTCTCACGTACATGTACAATTAAGGCCGGTAGATTGGATATTGTTACGAAACGAAAATATTACTTGGTACGAATGTATTAACTCATAAGGGAACGAACAATTGAATAATGTAATGGGTTGTTGTGGAGGCAAGTTTGTTTTGGGAGAAGCTGGCTAGAGTTCGAAAGAGATAACCGCATGACGACTATGTCATGAGATTTAAAGTGAAATACTTATTATAATACCCAATTAGTAGTGTCCTCAAGTGATTAGAAGATTGGCAAAACCTTGGGGAAGGTATTAGATATAATTAATCTGTGGTTCAACAATACAGAACAAGATATCCGTGAAAGCGGGGCACGTAGCAGTTTGCCGATTGATTTGCCATCGAAGACTTTCGAACAATATATTTTCTTTTTGTTTGAACTTGAAGTGTTTTATTTGACGATCCTCAAGAGTGAGGAGAACGGACAGCGACGTTGCGTAACTAGGATGCAGCGGCAGCTAATAATACATTATGAAACGATTATGTAATGATGGGTATTAATACACGAGTGTGACATTACGATACGAGCGAAGACGAGCGAGTATCGTAAACTTCACACGAGTGTACTAATACCCATCGTAAACTTCACACGAGTTTCATGCGGTGCTTTTTCTACGACTATTATAAGTTAAACTTTTACATTGAACAGTTTCGTGTCCGTTGACATAAAGGATTCACCCAGGGCCACCTGGCAGTAGTTCCCTGACCGTACCTTCGCAAGCACAGGTGGCTCTGGCTACCCCGTTCGCCTGCGAGAGAGTTCTGCGCTAGTCAAATAGAATCAAAATTACGATCCAATTTATTTTAAATAATATTCCAGGAAAAATTACTAATAATAAAATAAATTAAAACCGACAAGAATAATAAATCAAACGAAAAATTTACTAGAACGATTCTCAATGATTAATTGGCAATGCTTTGAAAACTTCTCTGTGATTGATCAAGAACCTGTATCATAATGAAAACTATATCGAAATGAATATCATTATGCAACTGGTTGCAGACATCAAATGGCAGCATTACACAATGAGAGGAGAAAAAATTATATTGGAAATACCCATGATCGCGTGGGGGTGCATAAACTGTTGCGGACATAAGTCGGTTGATACGTAACATATCAAGTGGCATTAAAATTTACTAAGTCACACATGCGATAAAGACCAATCTAACGAACTCTTGACATGAAAATCGGACAAACTGTTTAGCCTACAGGATGTCACTAAAATGACGAAGTATGCAGCAACATAAAAAAGAAATAAAACGATTCACTATTTACAGTGGCTCACTCAAGGGGGAAGGGACCTTGGAGCCCTTAGAAGCCAATGATTCGTAATATAGTTATATAGCTTTCACTGATTTTCTATACTTTCTCTACAGAATGACTATGAAAGTTATTCAGTATATCATTATTGTCAACTTTATAAATATAACTATAAATTTAAAAAAAATGGGTTTTATATTCAGCATAAGTGAAACATTCTTTGTAAGAAAACATCAATCCGGCTGGATACTATACTTGTAGCTCCTCGAAGAAAAATCACGGGTACGTCTCTATTTAACCTCTTTGCATTTAACGCGGTCGTAAGCGTCGTGGCAAGACGTGAGTCTGAAGATTATGATTGATTTAAATATCCGAAAAATAATCGGTTGTTAATAATCGAAAAATAATCGATTTAATGAATAGTTCATATAATTGCAGAACTGAACGTACTACAGTGTTGTTTCCTAGCAAATGTGAAATACATTCTATTAGGTTGTAATATAAATAAATTATGTTTTACACAAACTGCAACTTAGAAATAAAAATTGTGGATGGTTCCGAAAACCGTGATTCGTTTGATTTCTTCATCAATATTAAGAAAATTTTCCATTTTTCATAGATGTTCGTAATATAAATAATAATATTGGTAGGTAATAATGGTAATTGGTAATAATAGGTTGTAATATTTGATAAGAAGCGACTGCATTTGAAGCTAGGCATGAGCTCACCCTTGATGTCGCCGACGCCGTCGCCGTCGCTGTCCTTGAAGGAGCGCGGGTAGATCTGGTAGATGACGGAGGTCTGCCACCAGAGCAGGTCGTCGACGGGCGACACGGCGCACGCGGCGGCTGCCAGAAGCGCCAGCAGGGCGAGGCGGGGCGCGGCCATGGCGACGGGGTGTGCCTCTCTGCCGTGTGCGTGCCGTCTTATAGTCGCCCGCCGTTGCACTCGTGGACCCGTCGGCCGCCCTCCCCCCTCCGCGCCGCTGCTCGGTCCGCCACCGCCATGCCCCGCCCCGCCACTTCCAGCCCCGCTCCGCCACGCCACGCCACGCCCCGCCATGCCCCGCTACGCCATGCCCCGCTACGCCATGCCCCGCTACGCAATGCCCCGCCCCGCCATGCCTCGCCCCGCCGGCCTGCTCCGCCCCGCCTCGCCGGCCTCACCCTACTCCGCCCTGCCCCGCCCTTGCCTGCCCTGTCCCTTCCCGCCCTGCCCCGCCATTCCCTGTCCCGCCCAGCCGACCCGCTCCCCCCTGCCTCGCCAGCCCCGCTCACCCTGTCATTCCCCGCCCCGCCCTGCCAGTCCGCTCCGCATGCCCCGCCCACCCTGCCACGCCCTGTCCCGCCGTTCCCCACTCCGCCCTGCCCGCCCTGCCCCAACCACTCTGTCCCGACAAGCCCGGTCCGCCCCGACGCACCCGCCTCGCCCCGCCTCCGCTCGCCCGCCACGCCACGGCCTGCTTCGGCCTGTCACGGTCCGTCCGCACCGCCCCCTCCGGCCGCTCTACTCGCCGCGTCCGCTCCGCCCCTCCGTCCGCTCCTCCCGCTCCGCTCCTCGTTGCCATCTCCGTTCCACAGCCAACGACAGCCTGCTCTGCCCCCACTCTCCTCGGCCTCGGACTTCGTTATCCCGCTCGCCTTTGCCCCAACAACCTGTCATCTATCCTATATTCTCCTGAACACTCTCCAACCCCACGAATCCCTAATCCAGTGGTTGCCATCTCAATGCTCTGTGACGTCACAAAAACTGCTCTCTTGCTCCAAACCATTTCGCCGAGCACTGGCAGAGCTGGACGCGGCGGCAAGAGCACAGTGTTCCAATGATGACACGGAAGTGGAGGAAAAAGGTTCGCTTGGGGAATCTATAATATTATATTTTTAACTGGTAATTATTATTTAAAATGTTTATGGTGCAATAACAATGGGTAGTATTCTATAATAGTACACACATTATTACATTACTCAAAACAATATTCGACTGTTTATCATAACCAGTACTGTAATTCCTCTTCCATTGTTCTATTAGATAAACTTTTTGGAAAAGACACTTTGCACATTTTAGGACAATAATATTTTATACAATAGTATATAAGTAATAAGTATACAATAGTATATAGTATAAAGAAATAGTTCGTTCTGAAACGATAATCAATGTTAACAAATAGGTAACAAATAGGTACCGGTTAGGGATCGCATGAAAGAATGTGGACCCAAGGCTTGATTTTTTTATGTTCAATTTTGTTTGAGAATGTTGTAAATCCCCGTTAATTTCAGTATCTTTCCCATGATCTTCTACCAACAAATGCCTTTTCCTATCCCGTGATTGCGAACAATGTCAATTCTCAGAATTTATTTTCATCTTGCTGATTTCTCTGGATCGCGAAGCTACGTAATGCATCTGTCGGTTGGAATTTTTAACATACTGCAGTTCTTTCGAACACACTAAACATTTCGCCATTGTTCCAGTATCTACAAAAGGAAACCTTTCTTCCTGAACAGAAAGAAAATGAACGGGTGTGGATGTCTTCCCACTTATGTTGCTTGAAATACCGGCAAAGGCCCACTGACAAGGTTTTCGACCGCCGTCCGCCGTCTGCCACTCCTTTTGCTGGGCTCGTTCTCCGAGCGCCTTATCGCGGAGAGCAAAGCAGCTCCGACATCATTCCTTGCCCAGTTGGCAACCGCTGCCCTAATCCGTCCAGTTCAATTCCCACGCTGCTTCCTTCTCTGTCTGTCCCTACACACCTCATGGCCCTTCCCGATTTCAGTCCCTCGCACCCTCTTCTGCCCACCCCACTGGCCTCAGACCCACTTGTCGCTGTCCCATCTACGCCACCATCCGCTCCCTATTTTCCCAAATGCCGTCACCGGCCTTTTCCGGAACTGCGCACATTCTCCTCTCGCCCCAGACCCACCCCACAATGATTTCCCCCCTCATCACCGAACCTCCCCTCCTACCTGTCCCTTCCCTCTTTTCCCACGGCCTTCCCTTTCTTTTCATTCTCCCTTTCCTACTCCAGTTGCGACTCCCACCGTTTTGAAAAGTAATTATTTCTCGGGCAACTTAGACGTGTGGTTGGATCTTGTCCTATCAGCAGACAGAGACCCTAAGAGGAACGTAAACACTCGAGGAGGACTCTTCACTGAGGCGATTTTTATACTTACTCATTTCAGGCGGTTTCCTTCTTCAATCAACATTATCTCCCTGGGCAAGGTCTAGGTGCTTCTTGGCCTTTTCAGGGAACAACTATAAAATGTTATTCAGGTGCACTTAGTGTCTCTCAGATGTCTGTTTTCGGGCAATCGTTATATTTCATTAAGAGCATTATTGCTTTAACTATTGCTACTAAACGGAATCATATTCATTATATCTACTCTATGATTCATTACCTTTTCCTTAATTTGTTTTTACGAAGGAAATATTTATTTTTATTTGTACAATATTCTGAAAAATCAAACATTCCCAAGCACTTCGTTACAAATAAAGACAATTTGGTATAGAAAAATACCAAGACTTTGAATATTTAAGTTCACTGTTCTTTGTATTTAGGCGTCCTGACTGCCAGGTAACTTTGTAGTGTAATCTACTTGAAGTAAGTAGTATAATTGGACGTAAGTAGTGTAATCTACTTGAAGATGCATTATTATAATATTAATTCATAAACATACTAATAGATGGTTGGACCAAGACAGCAATCACATTCATCTAAATGCCGCGAATATTTTAGTTACATTACTTAACACGGGACAACGCGTGTATGTTCGAAGAGCGGAAAAATCTAAAGAGCTATGACGTACGTAATGCATCCCGTGTTTTGCCCTGCTAAGTAAATAATGAAGAAACGGGAAAATATTATTGGAGAGGTCACAAATAGCAAAACGGAGTGAAAAATTCTTTGATGGTCTTTTTAACAAAATATTATTTTCAAGAATAAAATCTACGTTAGTTGTTAGAAACAGATTTGAAGAAGTGCCAAGGTAAAACATCCCGAACATTGCAAACAATAGATTGCTTTTATTAAAAGCAAACAAAACAATTAAAATAACATGAGACTGGCCGGAAACATCCATGCTGGAAAATATTAATCGCAAAATACGTTTGGTAAAGGACAAAATGATACATAGTAAGAATAAAATATGTCAATTGTTTTTCGTTTTACATCCGAGTGAGCATTTAGTGTTTCCTGGTGCATTAGCTGCTGAGGTAATTAGCCTCATGAGTGTAGGGAAAGTTTCATCCATGAAAGTGACTGGGACCCTCCCCGCTGCAACGAGACACCCGACCTGCACGGCGTGCAGTTTTTTCTCCTCCAGGTATTTCCCTCAGTAGCGCCCCGCCCCGACGAGAAAAGTTCTAAGCTCCTTGCACATGTGGTAGTGTATCACTAGTAAATGTGAGTTAAACAGGAGGAGAAGAGGGAACAACGATGAAAGAAGACATCACAACATTTTGTGGAACATTCTGTGGAAACATGCGCAAATTGCACCACAAAAACGTCTCTAATAGCCGTAGCTTTGGTAACCGGATCGTTGTCCAAGACTTAGCAATACGAAAAGATTAACCCTCCGGCGGGCGCGTCCCATCATTTTCCGCCAGCAGGCGCGTGCGGCACTCCGTACCGCATTTATCATCTGCGATTTTCGCGTCAATAGTAATTACTTTTGTTAGGGAAAGTGAAGGAAATATTCTTTATTTATGATTTTATACATTTTATTTCATAATAACTAAGTACCGAACGAAACAACAATATTAATAAGAGTCTGATCCATCACTCGCTCCCTCCGTGTTTTGGCATGTGTTATATGTTGGGGAATGAATACAGTGCAAATGTGCGTTCTCAACGTTTCTTCGGAAACAACGGATTTAAATTTGAATTAGTAGTTAGAACTCCAAAATATGTATTGTAAAGCTCAATAGAAAAACCACAGTTAGAACTCTAATTGATTAAACATGCAAATATTATACTTATTACATGACAAGACGCGTGCAGAACGGAGTGCCACAACCGTTACAGAGTTCGGATTACTAATGAATTACAGGCCATCAACTGTGTCAAAAATAGTGATATGAGTGCCACCAGGTTAAACGAAGAATGACTATGAGCTCCATAGTGCGACACCAATTATTTACACGAAATCAACAAAAATGTAAGAATGCGGCACTGAGTGCCGCTATGCGTCCGCCGGAGGGTTAATTATGTAATTCTTAGTTGTTAGAAAATCAGCATAGTAAGTTGTTATTGCACCTGTGCGGTGGAAATTTTGCGAGATATATCTGAAGTGTAATAGTGTGTGTTGTAATATACTTATAAGGACTTTACTTATACGTCACAAATACGAGAAAATCTATGCCATGTTGTAGCACTATTAGTTTCAGACAGTGTATCTTTAATTTATGAAATCAGAAGAAGAATAAAAAGAACAGACAGAGTTTCAGTGAATGAATATTATCTCTATTCAAGCAATATATTTTTAAAGTGTTTTTCTTTTGCGAAAGTGTGTAAACTATCCCAGGGAGTTCATGTAAGGTATCCCAAAAAATTGAAGGACTGCAGATTCTCGAGTGCAGCTAATCTGGGAACATCCATTTTAGAGAAAACTCTATGAAGAGTTTAAGTGCTAGTATCAATCCCAGGAGATCAGTCAATCAAACGTTTTCGAAAAAGCTTCTTCAGTGTCAGATGCAACCCCAGAACGTGTATTTAATACGTTTACGAGAAAGTAAAAAAGAAAAATAGCATAATCTCAATCAATAGGTATTAAAAATGCATTCAGTTCGCATATCTTGCGTTTCATTAAAGTTCGTGAAATTATTGAACATAGTGTGAACTTAAGGATGCAATTTGGATGAAAAAATAATAAATTAGGTGAAACGAGTTGTTGGAATTACAGATGTGTGACCCACACACACACACGCATGCGATGTGATCTATCTAAATTAAAAATATTTTGGATAAATATTTACGGAGCTATGGTCAATTGAAAAGTGTCTCTACGGTTTTAACGTAAAATTGGCCTTATTCGAGCTAATGTGGCACACTGTATGAGTCAAATAAGTATTGTTTGATGATTATAAAATTGTTTCGGGGTAACGTGGGCACAATGTCATCCCAAAATCCGTTGATAGAAGTTCCATTAAATAATAATTATTCGTTATTTTCTAAAAAGTAACGACAAATGCCGAAATATGGAATGTTTATGGGATTTGTGGCACACCTAAATCCAGGTGTTATTTTTCTAAACGTCTGGCGGCTTCATTTTGTGTGACTAGCGCGAAATATTGTTGTCTGTTTTTAGAGTCCGAACGAAATCAATTTAATAAATGAAATTTTCTCGGTTTTCCTGCATTGAAAAAATCTCCATACCATTTCACGAGCTCTACGTTTTTACAGAAAGGTGCAAAGCGATGCATTTGGATATTAGTAGAATATGAATGTCACTGATATGATTCCGACATTAAAATTAATTTTTTTCCTAACTTGAAAATCAAGTGGACAAAAAAAACTACATCAACAAAATGTATCATTCATTAAATATAAAACGATAGTAAGTAATAGTTTCATTTGCAAAAAAACTGTATAATTAAATATTTGTAAAAACGATTGCAGTTTCTACACATGCAATATTTACCAAAAGTAAATATTGTTAATTAAAAGCAAGCTAAAAGAAACGTTATCAAAACAACATGATAAAATAAAAGATAATTTATACATTAATTTTTCTCAATAAAAAGACGCAACAAGGTAAATTTGTACAAAAAGAAACACTTAGGGAATACCGTGTTAATGTTAAATACTAGGAGGTTTAAGATAGAAGAAAAATAATCTCCATAATGGCAACAAAGGTAAAATAATTTAGAAGAAGACCCTGGGCTGGGCAATGAACTATCAGTGTTATGTACAATTATATGAAGTGATATTCATGTCATGATCGCATAAATTTGCATTATTGCACATTCATGGCAGGCTACACAAAAGAATCTGAATGCTTCGAAGCTTCCTTTTCTCTCTCGCGCGCCCATCCCCGTGCATTCCTTGCTCACCCCCAGGCTGCTGGATAAGTTAACAGCTATTTTTTTCACAGCAGTCTCATGGCGCTAACAACTGCTGCAAAGTTACTGTTTGGTAGCATTGGGGCTGAAGTACAGGTGTACGGAAAAGGGTTCGCGAGTTTAATACCCCGTTTAGTGGTTGTTGATCTGTAGATGTCTGAAAGAAGATAACATCTTTTCCCAGATGATTTGATAGATCGTAGACGAGACTGCACGGGAGCAGACATGCTTAGCGGGCTGCATAGTGCAGGAACATTCCCTTATAAAGGAAAGCTAGCCGTCAAGGAATTTTCAACCTAACATTCATCTGAATCCGAGAGCCTTAAGGGTCATTTCTAACAGGAGTAATAGTTCTGGGTCGTTGCCACCAAATTTGTATAAAGAAAGTGGGACCCAGAATGAAATATTATAAATTGATTTTGTAAACAGATGTAAGAAAGTACTTCTTTTACTTTTCGATTGTTTATGTTGACTTATAAAGATACTCCCACACACTGGAACCAAGAACACTTGTAAACCAATTTAGTAAATATTTTTACTTTGGCAATATTTTCAAAATGGAATAAATGTTTATTGTTATTTTGGATTCTGAGTTTTTATAGTTAGATCTCGGACTTTTTCGGAAATGTCCCGCTCTGGTTATTTTTTTTTTATATAATACATTTATTAATGAATGGATATACATAGGTCAGTATTATATATACTACATCATATGTATTTTTCCGACTTATATTTAACTTAAATGCTAATCTTAAAATTATATCTAACTACACATGAATAGGAAATTCACAGAGCACCTAAGGGATTAATTCAGATCTGAAAAAGTGCTGAGGAATGAATCTAATGGGTATCTATTTTTTATTCTGGTTGGGAGCTGGTAGGTGGTGGCTAAGTCGTAATGGGTTGCTTGGGTTACGGAGTTTATTTTGGAGAAGAAATTGTTTGATAGGAGCGCAATATGGTGAACTATAGGGGGTAGATTCAATTCTTTGTGCAGTTGAGAGTTTGAGATAAACCAGGGTGCATGAGTGGCAAGTCTGAGGAAGTGGTTTTGGATGACCTGTAGTTTTTTGATGTTGGTTTTAGAGGCATTGATCCAGATGGGGCATGCATAAAGCATTAGAGGTCGGATTATTGATTTATAGAGGGTGATGGCGTTGTTTAATGATAGCTTGCTATTGCGATTTAAAAGTGGCTTCAGTTGAATTAGTTTAGTTTTGGCTTGCTGTGCTTTTACTGTTATATGATTTTTCCAATTAAGTCTGGTGTCAAGATTCAGCCCTAGGTATTTGACTGATTGATTGTGTGGAGTCCACGGAATTGGGTGATTGTTTATTTGGAGTGGAGTTGGTGTTGAAAATGTTCTTAATGAGAATATTTTGGCGGATGATTTTGTAGGATTGAGTTTGATTTTCCACTTGACTGACCAGTCATCAATTTTATTTAGATGTTTTTGAATTTCTTTGCAGATTAAATTATTTGAACAGTTGGACATGAAAATGGCGGTGTCGTCGGCGAATTGGGCGATGTGGGTATGTGATGTTATGGGAATGTCGGCCGTGTATATATTGAAAAGAGTGGGGGACAGTGGTGAACCTTGAGGCAATCCAGCTGTAATTCCGCGGGGGTTGGATGTGTGTTTGTCAACTGTGACTGAAAATGTTCTATCTTGGAGGAAGCTATTAATGATATTGATTAAATAGTTGGGAGTACCTATTTCTTTAAGTTTGAATGTTAAGCCGGGATGCCATACTTTGTCAAAGGCTTTCGAAATGTCTAAAAAGATAACTATTGTATGAAGTTTTTTTTGAAATGCAGTGTGTATGTGCTCCGTGATCCTTAATAGTTGATGAGATGTTGAAACTTTATTAGTGAAGCCAAACTGGTGCATTGGAATGGTTTGAGTTTTGTTCAGATGGGAATTTAGTCTTTTGAGAATTAATTTTTCTAAGATTTTTGACATTGTGGGAAGGAGGCTTATGGGTCTGTAGTTATCAGTGCTGGAGAGATTCTTAAATGGCTTGGGGATTGGTATTACATTTGAATTTTTCCAAATAAGGGGAAAATAGCCAGTTCTAATTATTGAATTGTAAATATTCGTAATATATGCAACTGTAGAATTTGGTAAGTTTTTTAAAATTGTGTTACTTATTTTGTCGTGTCCTGGGGCTTTTTTTAATGGCAAATTCTTAATTAGGTTGATGACTTCATTTGGGGAAATGTAGTTGATTTTGTGTGGTACATTATAGTTGGGTGCTGCTGCTAATTCGAGAATGTTTGAATGCAAGGGGTGGGGTGGGGTGGTATTCGGAGTGAATGATTTGGCGAATTGATCGGCTAATGCTTCAGCCTTCTCATAAGAAGCGAATTTCTTGCCCGTTGGAGTTGTTAGTGGGGGTATTATTACTTTCTTTTTAAGATATTCTTCGTGAATTGCCACAACGTGTTGTTATTCGTGCTTAGGGATTGGATTAAATCATTGTAAGTTGTTTGTTTATGTTCCCTTAATGATTTTTTTACTATGTTGGTCAGTAAATTTAGCTCTTTCTTAAGTTGTGGGTTTCTTGTGATGCACCAAAGTCTTCTTGTTTTGTTTCTAGTGTTAATTATTGTGAGTATGTTTTTTGGAAGTTTTTTATTGAGATGCTTGATGGTGTGGGAATGAGTATTATTATTAAGTGTGTTGATTGTATCAACTATTATATTGTTCAAGAGGGCTATAGCTTGTTCTATTTCTACGGGAGTTTTTAATATTTTAAATTGGGGTGTTTGTTTTTGAATTACACTTTTAAATTTTTTCCAATGGATATTTTGTGTGTTGAGTGAGAGAGTTGGTGTGTGGGGGGGAGTGATTTGTTGAGTTGAGATGATGGTCGGCAGATGGTCTGAGTCTAGTTCAAGAAAGGGAGCTGAGTGAAAAATGGTTTGCATGTTGGAAATTGCGATGTCTAATATATCTGGGTGTTTGTTATGATCTATGGGGTAGTGAGTGGGTTCTGCTGGTATAATAAGCTGAAGTTTGAGGTCTGTAATTATTTTACTGAGTTGGTTGCCTGCAGTGTTGGTATTCCTGCATCCCCAATGGACATTTTTGGCATTTAGATCTCCAATCAGCAGAGTGGGAGAATTCATCTGGAACAGCAAAGAAATATTAGTATCGGGAATTTTTGTTTTCGGAGGTTTGTAAGCAGCTATTAATGTTAGTAATCTGTTATTTAAAGGGAATTTAATTGCTATAGTTTCAAGACCTGGGGTATGTGGAAGATTGGTTTCGATATATGGTATAGCTTTTTCTATTAGAATTAATACCCCACCTCCGTTTGCATTTAATCTGTCAGTTCTGACTACATTATAGCCTCCTATATTAAATGAATTATCTGGGTGTAGATGTGTTTCAGTTATGCATGCTATATTGATTTGTTTATCCTTTAAAAAGTAGGTTAGTTCTAATTTTTTATTGTTGATGCCGTTGGCATTCCAGTTGAGTAGATTTATATTATCTTTATGGTAATGTTGCATTATTGTAGTTAAAATAAGCTGAGAGAGATGCCTGTAAATTGCTGACTATTGTTGGGATGATATTATTAATGATATTAACTAAGAAGTATGTAATTGAGTTAATAATGGAATGTATGAAAGAGTTATTATTGGAATTATTCATGAAAGGAGGTGGTGTGGAACGGTGATTGTTGGGTTGGTTGTTTTGATTTGTATTTTGGGGAGGGTTTGGAGCAAAAGTGAAGTTCGGAATATTGTTGACATTGGGGAGATTAGGAAAGTTTTGTGAGGTGAGCCTTGGGGGAGGATTGTTTCTTGATTTAGTTTTATTATTGCCTGAATTTGGGTTATTTGAGGGGGAGTCTATTAGTTTCTTATAATATGGGCATTCTATAGATCTTAGGTCAGCTCTGTGCGATCCATTGCAATGTCTACAGGTCGGAGGTAGGTCTTTCTGAGGGCAATTAACAGAGTAGTGATCCTTTGAACAGAAAATACACGCGATTGAATTGTTACAATTATTCTTCGTGTGTCCAAAGTCCAGGCAACGCATGTTATAGATTAGTTTATTGAATGTCTTGTATACATTGTGGTATGGTTTTTGTGTTGTAGAAACGAATGTATCCATCATTGGGAGTAACTATGTACAAGGACTTTCACTTTTTCTGGAGTTCCTAACCAGATGAATAAATGCCATGTGTTGAATTGGACGTCTGCGTATTATTCAAATATTATCCGTAATTGGTACGAATACCTAAGACAACGAGTAAGAATCTGGTAGCAGAGCGTGGTTGCCTCTTCGTTTGACAAAATCATCGCAAGGATCATGACTGATGTAATGGCTTCATCGTTTGCAAGGATCGAGTTGCTGACGGATCAAAACTACGACTTGTGGAAAATAAAGGTCAGTGCTTTAATTAAGTCTAGACATCTGTTTGATGAAGTAATAGTTCGAGACGAACCACGAAAGGTTGAAGGTAACGAAGAAAGTGTTAAAAATTGGGAAACTTGGTCGAAGAAAAATGATGAAGTAATGGGCATTATAATTTTGACTCTCTCTAATGAACAAATTTTGGCTAGTAGAGGAGTCAATAATGCAAAAGAACTGTGGGATTTGTTAAAACGTCGTCATGAAGGAATTAATAAAAACAGATTAGTTAATTTAAAAATTAAATTAGCTAAATTGGAACTAATGAACAAAGAGTCAATAGACGATTTTTTAACAAGAGCGAGAGGTATAATATGTGAATTACATGAATTGGGTGCTAAAATAGAAGAAGAAGAATTGATTCAATATGTTCTTAATGGGTTACCAAGAAATTATAATGAGGTAGCAACGGCATTATTGGCGAATCAACATCTCACGTATGAACACATGCGCGAGAATCTTCTGCGTTTCGAAAGGAGGCAAAACTTATTTAATAGCGAAAAAGAAAATAACGCCTATAAAGTTAGGGAAACGAAAAAGTTGGCGTGCTACTTCTGCGGCAAATTAGGTCATATAACTCGAAACTGCTGGCATAAAAAGGGAAATAGAGACAATGTTACTTACCGCAAGAATGATTCAAAAAACGAATTTAATAAGACAGATAAAAAACTTACAGATGTCGATAACTGTAATGATTTAAAATCTCGAAAATTGAATTCTAAAAGGTATTGGGAAAAAGAACGGGTGTTAGTGGCCAATGAAACAAGAATTAAAGATGATGATAGACGAAAGAAAGTGTGGTATCTTGATTCGGGTTGCACGACACACATGACGTCAGAAATTGATTTACTTCGGGATCCGATACGTGCGAAGATCGAAATTGAAACGGCAGAATCTGGGAGAAAAATATATTCAGATTTTGTTGGAAAAGTTAAGGGATATTGTGATAATGAATTGGGGAATATATCTGAAATCGTCATGGAAAGGGTTTTGCATGTTCCACATTTGAATACTAATCTACTGTCGGCGGCAAGTATGGTAAAAAGAAACAAGAAAATCGTACTTGACAATAAGGGTGTGAGAATATATGATACTTACAATGATCTCGTAGCGAATGGAACGTTTGATGGGAACAATTTTATATTTGAGATGACTGTAGAAACTGGAAATAACATTAATGAAAATAACATAGGAGATAATGGTTCGAAATCTGCTGATGTATTATGTTTCAAATGTGAAAATTTCGTAAATCTGTGGCACAGGCGGTTTTGCCATATGAATCGCAGTTATCTGGAAGAATTATGGAAGAAACAAATGGTTAGGGGCTTGAGTGACTTTGATGTCGAAAAAGATGATTGTGAAGCTTGTATACTTGGTAAATTTACTCGCGCTTCACATAAGAGTATTCATGGGGAAACCACGAAACAAATATTAGAGAGATTGCATGTAGACTTGCTTGGCCCAATGCCTGTTAAGACAATTGGAGGGAACAGATATATTTTGACTATTGTGGATGAGTACAGCAGACGATATTTTATTGAATTATTGAAGCATAAATCTGATTGTACTGAAAAAATTAAAGAATTTGTGACAAGAAGGGAAACTGAAACAGGTCTCAAAGTGAAAAACATAAGATCTGACAACGGGGGCGAATTCACAGGATCGGAATTAATTGATTTCTACGCAAAAAAGGGTATAAAGCACGAAAGAACAACACCCTACAGTCCTCAAAGCAACGGGATTGCTGAAAGAGCAAATCGCACTATTTTAGATATGACCAGAACGATTTTGATCGATTCGGGGCTACCAGCTAATTTTTGGGGAGAAGCGGCACAAACAGCAGTATACGTTCGTAATATTACGCCGAATTCACAAGACAAAGAGAAAGTTCCAATGGAAATTTGGTCAGAACGAAAACCAAACGTACAACATTTGCGAATATTTGGTGCAAAGGCTTTTTACGGAAACGTTGATGTTGGAAAAAATAAACTGAGTCCAAGAAGTAAGCCCGGTATCTTCGTGGGATACGCAAAAAACAGAAGAGCCTATAGGATTTTCGACCCAAAGCAAAGTTGTATTATTGAAACGAGAGATGTTCACTTCTTGGAACATGTTATGGGTAGTAAAGACATGCAACGGATAAATAAAGATAAATTGCGTGAATTCGATTATGATCGCATAACAAGTTATCAAATAAATGAAGATGAAGTTGATTCCAATAGCGATTCTTTTGTACACGTGGAAATTGGAAAAACATCTATAAATTCCGTTGGAAATGAAATAGGCGAAAGAGAACAATTGTACAATCATTTGACAGTTGAACCTGAAATTCAAAATTTACGAAATGAAGTGAATACTAATGAATTACGAAGGTCTTCCAGGTTGAGAACTCCCGTCATCAGGTATCAAGCGGCTGCCAGAATTGCTGGTGGTGAATTGGAGGAAAATTTACCTAAAACGTTCTATGAAGCTATGAATTGCATGGACAATTCTAATTGGAAGAGAGCAATCGAAAAGGAACTCGAATGTTTACAACGTTACGAAACGTGGGATTTAGTAGATCGTGATCAGATAGGAAACATGAAGATATTGAGAAGCAAATGGATTTTCAAGAAAAAAATCGACCAAGAGAATATTAAATACAAAGCGCGTTTAGTAGTTGATGGATCAAATCAAGAATGTGGTGTTGACTATGAAAGTGCTTACAGTCCAGTCATGAAATATGAAACGCTGAGAGTACTTTTATCTATTGCGGCTACTAATAACTTTGTAATAAAATACGTAGATGTCGAAACGGCGTACCTCAACGGAACGTTGGAAAGAGATGTATATATGCAATTACCACAAGGATTACAGAATGCGAAAAATAAAGTACTAAAATTGAAGAAAAGTTTGTATGGGCTCCCGGAGGCAGGCAGATGCTGGTATATTAAGTTGTGTAATATATTGAAAGATTGCGGTATGATGCCGTGTAAGTGCGATCCATGTGTTTTTAAAAGGGGAAGAGATGAAGATTTTTTGATAATTACCTTTTACGTCGACGACTGTTTAATTATTGGCAAGAATGTGAATCTGGTCAACGAATTAATTAATCAGTTGAAACATTATATCACCATTAAAGAAATAAGTGATCAGGATAAAGTGACATTTCTAGGGATTCGAATAATAAAAGACGAGGAGGGTTTTACACTCGATCAAGAAGATTTCGTAAAGGAAGTGTTAAATAAATTCAAAATGATTGATTGTCATCCTGTGGGCACTCCAGGGGTTGCAAGTGTGAATCTCTATGATTTTGAAAATATAGAAAAGATCAACCCGAAAATTTATCAAGAAATGTTAGGCAATATAGGGTACTTGGTCACTGCGACCAGACCGGATCTTGCATTCACATATAGTAAACTTTCTCAATTTTCAACCGACCCACGAATCAATCACTTCCAAGCACTTAAGCGCGTTTTTAGATATCTACAAGGTACGAAAAATGTCAAACTGAGGATTAATAAGGACAATGGTTATTTAAGAATATTCACAGACGCAAGTTGGTGTGTGACCAAAGACAGCAGGTCTTTCGCAGGGTATAATGTTAAAATCGGAAACAATCTGATAAGTTGGAAAAGCAAGAAAGAAAAATTGGTAGCGCTCTCATCGATGGAAGCAGAATTTATAGCATTATGTGAATCTGTTTGTGAAGGAAAGTGGTTAAAGGAGCTAATTAGAGAAATTGGTTTCGATAAGATTATCAAAAAGCCGACTATAGTATACACTGACAGCAAGTCAATTATTGATTGGAGCAAAGAATTTAAGATAACAGCGAGAAATAAACATATGATGCGAAAAATTAATTTTATAAGAGAGGATATAGAATCTCAAGAAACAGAGTTGGTTTATTGCAAATCACAAAACTTAGACGCTGATATGTTGACGAAGGATGTGGATAAGAGTACGTTAATTAAACATATGATGTCTATGGGAATAACGTGATTAGAAATTTCGTGTTCACAGGGTACTCCCGTGTCACACGAAAGGGGGGAATTGTTATAGATTAGTTTATTGAATGTCTTGTATACATTGTGGTATGGTTTTTGTGTTGTAGAAACGAATGTATCCATCATTGGGAGTAACTATGTACAAGGACTTTCACTTTTTCTGGAGTTCCTAACCAGATGAATAAATGCCATGTGTTGAATTGGACGTCTGCGTATTATTCAAATATTATCCGTAATTGGTACGAATACCTAAGACAACGAGTAAGAACGCATACACTGTACTGGTCCTTTTGGTCTTCTTCTTCTCTCTGGTTTGACACTAATGTTACAGATCTGATTAATTTGTAGCACTTGTTCAATACTTTGACTACCATTAAATTCTGCTGCAATTATTGGGATGGGCACGTTGTTTTTATAAAGTCTAGTTACACTTATGATGGACGGGTAATTGTGTTGTAGGTCTTCGATTATTTCCTGCACTGTGATTGTCGGGTGAATATTTTTGAAGACGACAGAAAATTTTTTATTGGCCGGATATTTGTAAGTGTGGAACTGTCTCTTGGTTTCAATGAGATATTTGATAGCTTTTATAAAGTCTACTATTAATTTGAACATGAGTTTGATTCTGTTGCCATTATAATCTGTTGTAAATTGGTTTGTGAGTTTGTTTTTGATCTCTTTGTTGAATTCCGAAATATTATAGATATTATTAACAAAGATGGGAGGAATTCTTAGATTTTCGTCTTCTTGAGGCGAAGTGACATTGGCAAACTCAAATCTTTTGTCTTGGTCTGATAGGTTCCCTAGCGGAGCAAATCTGTTTCCAACTGGTATATTATATTGCGTTGATTCTGTAGTGGACGGTTTCTTATTTGGAGGGAGGTCTATTTCGCCTGAGTTATGACATCTTTTAGCACTGTTAATATTTAGTAACGACTCACTGTTATTGTCGGAAATGTCTCCTTGGCCGCTAACTGCGTCATTTGCTGAGCTGCGATTACCAACCTGTAGGTTTCCGGCCCCGATGAGGTGTTGCGAGCTGCAATCGGTACCTTGAACATTTACGAACTGCCCATTCTGCGTATTTAAGGCAAACTGTAGATTTTGGCAGTTAGAGTGGGCACCGAACACTTGCTGTGGTTGAATCTCAGGGCTGCTGGCACTGTCCATGGCACTCTCGCTGCCGTAGAGAGTTTCCATGGCTCCTGCAATGCTGTGACCTAGGTCACAGCTGGCTGAATGGGGCTCACCGTTAATTGTAACTGATAAGCTACTGCTGGTTTATGGCGCACTGTATAATCGCTGTTTGTACTTCACTTCACTACACGAGTATTTCACTGTTACACGCTTATGAAGTTCACTACGTAACTGCACTGACTAGGCCGGAGCGAGCGATGTTGTCGCCACGGCGGTTCGGCGCTGAATGTCCCGCTCTGGTCTACATCGTTTTTCTTTGTAGGTTAGGTGTGTGTGTGAGAGAGAGAAAGAAAGAGAGAGAGAGAGAGAGAGAGAGGGAGAGATTGGTAATAAATA
The DNA here is from genome assembly GCA_031308135.1 of Acheta domesticus. Taxonomy (NCBI): domain Eukaryota; kingdom Metazoa; phylum Arthropoda; class Insecta; order Orthoptera; family Gryllidae; genus Acheta; species Acheta domesticus. The sequence continues at coordinate 185,940,768 of JAHLJT010009419.1, read as the reverse complement.
AGAACCAGAGGTCACGTAGAGAGGGGATATGCAGTCGGACTTCCATATATCGAAATTCTCCTTATAATCGATTTTTTCTCTCTTAAAAGTTTCGTTGAAAAACGTTACATTTCTATACATCGAAAATTATTTCTGTATATCGGACTCATTTTCTGACTTGACTATTTTTTCTACGAAATAAAAATATACAGTACATACTATAAATGATGGTTCTAAAATAGTATTGTTTAATTTGGAAGTAAAATATTACTACTGCAGAAAATGTGAGTATAACTACCTTCTCGACGTTTGTATAATTAATTCATCAATACGTTTCCTACGTCCAGTTCCCAGCTTTCTCACTCCTGCTTTCCCTCTCCGTGGCAACTTGTCAGTCGTGGAAAGCGTACGCCAAAGAGATCTGAATGTCAGTCCCGTGCTCCCTCGCCCAATTGCCCTGCCCTTCGATGCACGTTTGTCAGTTCAGAGCAGATTCAGTTTGCGGTTATGCACTCAAGAAGAATTTTCGGCATGTCGATGTCATCTTACTATTCATAAACTAGCAGAGCCCGGAAAACGTTGTTCTGTCCTTTATCTCCCTCTTTCTCCTTCCCTCTTCATTTCTCTGTCCGACTCTGCCTCCCCCTTCCGACTCTCTCTCTGTTTCTCTCCCTCTCCGACTCTCTCTCCTTCTCTCCTCTCTCGTTGTCTCTTCTATCTCGTCTCTCTCTCTCTCTTCGTCTCTCTCTCCGCATCTCTCTTCGCCTCTCTCTCTCTCTCTCTCTCTCCGTATTGCTCTGTCTCTGCCTCTCTCATTAACCTTTAGTTGCAGATTCTGCAACTTTCAGCAGGTGTGACAATATTGAGATGCCAGACCATCAAAAATGTAATAGAATGTTCAAAAAGATCTGATCCTGTAGATTACAATATGAGAAACCTTTCTTTGAGGTCTTTGAGTTCAAAATTTTAATTTTTAATGCCCTAGAACGCTTCGTTTAGGAGTTAATTAACGCTATCTATTCAAAAATCCTACAGAGTATAGCGGGTTTCATTTGACAAGAATATTAATTTTTTTTCTACACCGTCATCTAGCGCCGTTCTTCCGATATTTTAATAGTTATTCTGCTATTCGCGGCGAAAATGGATTAATTATTCATTGCTGAATTTTCCATTTTACCAACTTTTTTAAAAATGTTCAAGAGTTTTTGCAAACATTTTATTACACATCGATTATTATTACCGTCAGATATGTGGAGGTATGTCATCGATTATTATTACCGACTGTGTAAACGGCTGGCCAACGTGCCAGCCAAGGCTGTCTTGAAAGAAGGAAAAGGCACCCAAAACAAGAACAGATGCTCCCAGACATGGGTTTGCAAGCCTTAATGAATATTAGAAACGAGTAAATATGATATCGAATTAGATTTTGCATGAACTTGCACATTTTTGGAACTGCATTTATTAAGGCTGCATTCTTAACTAAAACCTTTTAAATAATTAAGAAATATAACTAACAATTTTATATTATCTCTTTAGAAATGCGAAGCCAATGAAGTTAATAAGAGGTTCAAAGTAGTCGTGAGTCAAGTACAATAAAGTCATAAGTCAAGTTCATGTACATTCCTGTCTATTATTTGTGTGATACAGAAACTTAATTACATCTCAATGTCGGCAGAGAATGAGAACTGCTGTGGCGGCAATAAAACATCCACAGATATTGGCTGCATATACGACCCTTGCATACATTTGTTCTGAAGTCCAAGATCAAAGCTCAATAAAAAGAACTGAACTTATATCGTTTTCATTTATATGCCCACTTACTTCAGCACACCAAATCATAGTATTATTTTACAATGTTAATACTGATGGATGGAAAAAACGCGGGACGGGCGAGGACTTGAAAGTTTCAGAAGGCGGGCTCAATTGCCTGATTCATTTTGAAACTAGTGAATGAAAGTTCTAATATACTCACTTAAGCAACAAATCTGTATTTTCTGAAGGCGAGAAATTTTACGGTTGATTGATGCTTCAATAATTGTATCACCCATATACATATTCGAACAACGCCAATTAAAAAACCTTTAAAGATGAGTTTCATTTTAAACCATATTTGATATAGTTTTGTGATATCCACATTTGAAATAAGCAAGTGTAATAATTTTTTAGTGTGCGTAATTTCTTATGGTTATGATTAATACTGTAACCTTACATAATTGTCTTTTCTTATTTAAGTCTGATTTACAATATCTTAACACGTTTTGTAAGACGCTCTACAAGTTTATGGGTGATTTATTATTTACAAGGTTATTTGTCAGTACATTTGTAATTATATCAACAATTCTACATATAAACATCATAATTTAAAAACATCACAAAATTATTTGTAAACTACAGGTACATTTCTTTGCTGATGTCAGTGCTTCAGCTGTTAGGGCTTTTTTGTCGAAAGCACTACAGACGCCTTGGACGGCAGCTTCACCTCCTTCGACAACACTTGTTGCCTGAAAGTAAACAAGAGCAGGCGAAAACAATTACTTGCATTTGTATGAAGTGGGTTACTAACTGAGTTCCTTGTCATTTATTATCAGAGTGAGTTTGAGTGTGGCTGCCGCAAATGATATAGATGAAAAGATACTGACGTCAATCGGGCTTTACCCTAGCAACACTTGATAATCAACAAGGTATATCTATTAAAATATATGACGTCCAGTTTCATGACAGGTCAAAGACTTGACTGATTATTTCTTCTTTAGAGGTGTGTGTTCTATTGTTTGTAAATACTCTTGGAAGCAGATCTACGTTTATGTTTTTCTTTCGATAAAGGAAGTTCTTTCGTTTTCCTTCAATGAGTAGGATTTATTGTTACTAATGAAAGGCCACTTAAATATATTTTAAACCTTCAAAACTATCATGTTGCTTATTTGTTTTTAGTGCACTCAGTTTCTGCGCACTGTTAGTGTTACAAGTACTCTACTAAGTTAGTATGAACGGGAATTAAAACTAAATTTCAGTCCCTCAGACTTTTCATATTGCTGATTTGTATTTTTGTCAGCCCCCTTATCGGAATGTTTCATCATTTGTGGGGTCCATAAAATCTATCAATTTACTATTTTTCTTATTAAGGCAATTGATATAAAGATGCCAATAATATTAAATTTTTGGGTCTGAACATTTAAAGTAATAAAAAGGAAAAGTATGGGACTGACGCTTACCCTATTCGAAGGCCCGAGTTGATACTGGGAATCACCACCGACAAAAATTCGGGTAGCTCTCCTCCGAAGGAGGTGACGAGGTCAGCCGTAGCGTCTTCTGGAGCCAAATTCATCACCACAAGCAGAGTTTCAACGCCAGCCAGCTCCCTGAAGAAAGAATCGTTGAAAATGAGAGAAGGTGGCACGAATTTCATGAGATCGAGGAGTCCAATTTCAGTTTGCGAATGGGGTATTGCGATTTCTCTTCTCATCAATTTTGGCAAGGTTTTCTTGCTGAAATATTTTTTTAGTACAAAGGAATTGGTGTAGGTGGCATAGCAATATCATCTACCACCACAAAAACTTAATAATTCTCACATTAAATTCGATATTCTTAGAAAGAATTGTTGATATTTTAAACAATGTTCATATTAATGTTTATCGATCATTTTCAAGTTTGGACAATATTAAAAAAGAATCGTGCTATTATCACGAGTGGATCAAGAAAGTTCGTGTGGGGGGATACAGGGGCAATTTCAGTTTGGACGTCAATAAATATTTTTGAAATAATTTTGAAAATAGCTTGAATTAAAAAAAAATAGTATATTCATAACGGGAATGCAGTGTCGGATATGATGAGATATACTGTATATATGAAAATTATTTTGAATAAATCGAGTAAAATTCAAATCTAGGTAGTGTTCAACAGCGCTTACTTTCTCGCATTTTATAGTTTTTCTAATGATAAAAAATTCTGACATTTCATAAAAATTTAAACCTTCCCCACTTTTTATGCGTCCTTTGCACTATCCGAGGAAAAATTAGAAAAAAGGAGCCGCTTTTTAGAAAAATATTTTTTTATAAATTGATTTTACTGCAAGAAAAATTACGCGACAACTACTCGTTCTTTTCGAAATATTGTGTATGATCTCAATTAAAAATTTAATTTTTTGGAACAGATTTAATTAAAGAAAAATTTCAGTAATCAATATAGTAGTTTTGCAATGTTAATTTTTGGCCAATTTCAAAAATACCGAGAGTTCTTCGAAAATGGGAACTGAGTCATTTCTTTAAGCGTCTAATGCTGTATCTGACCTTTAAAGAAAAAAAATTGGTCGCTTTTTTGAGGTAATTTCATTTATAACTGCCTTTACTTCAAGCAAGAATGCCTTTAAACTACTCGTTTTTTCAACAAATTGTACAAGACCTTTTAAAAATATTTTAAGGAAAAAATATCTGTTATCAATATTGTAGTTTTTCAATGTTAATTATTTACAAAGTTTCAGAGATTTAAACGAAAATTAAACTTGCGACATTTTGTTAAGAGGTCTTTCGGCTGTCCGAGAAAAAGTTTAATCAACAAATTTGGAGGCATTATTGAGAAAATTTTGAAAATGTTGAAATATCTAAAGTGGTATTTTGATTTTGGGAGGCACTTCACTTGTACCCCAATAAATCAAAATGTGTTTCAAACTCGCACGACCTCGAGTTGGACTAGGTCGAATCAGGAATACATCGTCAATTTTGAGTGCTAGCGCTGACCACAGGCAGAAGACAGACGTTTTGCTGTCAACCAATTTTTTGGAATGATGGACGCACAAAACGTGTCAGACAAAACAATGTTAGAGGAAGTAATTAACTACAGAGAGGTACAAGAGTTATCAACTTTTTCGATACAAGGACCCCACAATAACAATTTTTCTCTGGAAAAATTGTCGATTTTTGCCCCAGCATAATAACGCTTAACAGCTTTACTGTATAGTATGTAGTAATGTGTGAATGTAAAATTGTTGGATTTGACGGAAAGGCATTGTTCCCACTTTAGATCTGCTACTGCCTGATATGGCCACCATTCAAACATTAATTGTGCCTGCCATTATATAGGTATTACCATTCGTTAAAAAAATGTATAACTATGCTTGTAAAAATTGTGCAAACTCTTTCTTATTCTTGACTTTCGACGTCTCAAGAAATGTCCTACCTTGATATTTTTGTTAATCTAAGGTGGAATCAAGTTGTTAACATATGCTCTTCATTGTTACGATCTTCTAAGCGTTGCGAGAATCATAATAAAATAATTTACTTCAGAATCGTCTTGGGATGCTCCGGAATACTTTTCCATGTATTTCAGTAATCATTGAGCAAACCACTAACAAGTTTACTCTGCGATTGAAAAGGAAACGTTAACAAACGTTAACTTTTCACGTTACAAACAAATAGGTATCAGTTAATGGCAATTGATCCTTGACACTACTCTATTGCATACAGTGTTGGTATCTCACTTCAGAGTCGTTATTTTTACATCGAGATCATTCGATTCTTTTGTATTATCTTTGAAATAATGACGTGTGCATACGATCTTCTTGTTTTATCGATGATTCGATTATGCTATCTTTCAAAACGAAATGCAAGCGAATGAAATAATTCATCAATAATTCCGTTTAATAATAAGCTTGTTATTTTAAATCGTATTAGTTTAAGACAAATGTTTACATATCAATGTGAAATAATTAAACAGAACAAGATTGACGTTTTTTTTGTGACTTGCAGATTCGACGTTTTAGCAGTCTTTCATTACCTAAACTACAAGTGTTTTAAAGTACTCTTCTATTTTTAAGTAACTTTCGTACGTTTCGCCAGTAAACACTGGTTTACTTACATTTATGAAAAGGCAAGTTATTAAGTGTAGTGTTTGTTCCACGAATCAGAAATTTTTACATTCGTTTAAATTTGTTTGAAATTAACATATATGATAATTATTTCTTGAAAATTCCTAAAATCACAGTTGGCGTTTCAATAAATTGTGGATTTCAGATTTGCTATAATATTTCTCATAACGGTACGTCCTTAAAGGCATATTACGGTAGAACGAAGAAGTGTTCAATTGAACCTGGAAAAATTCCAGTACTTCAACAGTACTGAATTTTTTATTTGCAGAGTGAACTCCTTGCACGAAACTTTTCAACTGCGAACTCATTCAGGAAAACCACTGAACAGAACCTCTTAAAAATAGTGACATAACCAGTGGGTGTGTTTAACAGTGAATGAATAATCTGATAAAAACGATAAAAGTCAGAAACCTATTGTCTTTGGTTTTCACAAATAGCATCGGTACGATACTTTAGAATGACCCACAAAAACGGCTGCGGTCATCTTCTAAGACAGACATTATAATACCTCGTTGCTTCTTATTTTCCCGTATACATACGTACATACAGTGTAATATACGTAGTATACGGAAAGTTATGTAATAATGCGGAAAATCGATTCGTCGAGGATTTCAACCACAATACACGTTTTGGCGTGCCCGGTTACCGAAAAAGTGTTTTTTTAAAACGTCCGTCAGTCTGTCTGTCCGTCCTTCCTTCAGTCAGTGAACACCACCAGCGTCTAAAACATACGTACGATTTCTTCCAAAACGGATATTCCCCGATCTATCTGGCTCCGCTCGAGATGCCGCGATTTTGAAAAACTTTCTTCAAAATTTGGGGGTACTTTACATGAATCCCCCTGGACATTTTCAAAATTTTCTCAAACACGACTCCAATTTTTTAAACAATTTATTGTAAGATTGAGGTAAAGTACACTTATAAAGGTGGCATAGGTCCCATTTTTACGGTTAACTGAATTATCGACAATTGCGAAAGTGTGAATTTACAACGGAAGTTTCCAATAACTGCAAAATTGAAGATGGGATTTTTTCTTCAAATGAAATTTGTTATCCATAATTAATTCTTTCTTTAAGGTCATGTACAGTTTTTGAAAATTTCAGTAGTTTTCGCGCAATATTGCGTGCAATATGTGCAATTTAAAAAGATTACAAACAACAATATTTTCTCAAAAACTGCTCCAATTTTTTTCTTTAAACTTTTGGTTGGAATGTTGCAAAACGTACTCTGTGAGATGACTTAAACGCCATATTGCTCTATTCTTTTGTTTTTTCAAAACTTATAAAAATGTATTTTTTTACTTGTCTCTCACGTCGTTAATATTTATATTCGACGTGAGCCGACGACGACGAGACGACGAGCGTCGATTTGTTCACATTATTACATTAATGAGCTCATGTGCTGTAAATAATGTCGTTTAAAGTTTCTCGAACACTCAACCGTTTTCTGTGAAAACTAGATCCAAATTCCGCATTTTCAGAAACGCTCTAATGCCATTTTCTCATAAATCGCTCCAAATTTTTTCTTCAAATTTTTGAACGGATAGTGATTATTGCACTGTTTAATATGACGTCAAGTTCATATTGGAGTATTTTTTGTTTTTTAAAAAATTACACAAATGTACTTTTTTTAATGATCACTCATACCGTTTATATGTACATTTTCAGCAATTATTAAACACTGTTTGAAACCTCAAACACTGTTCGAAAACTCAAAAATTTTCTGTGAAAAAAAGCTTCAAATTTCGCATTTACAGTAGTGCTGAAACGCCATTTTCTTAAAAACTGCTCCAAGTTTAAAAAAAAAATTGCCATTCAGAACGAGGTTTTACTGTTCTTTAATATTCCTAAAATAATATTTTTGTTCTATTATTAAGAAACCAAAAAATTAAGAAAATGCTTTTAAAAATGTACTTTGGGTGTCTATAGATGGCAGCTGGCAAGAGTATGTGGCAAGTACGAATAGCTCACCGAGTCCAAAGGAAATAGAAACTAATACGAGAAAGCCTATGACATTATGTAGCATCACCAGTTATTTCTTACTTTGATCGGTACAATTCAAAATAATTAATATTCTTAGCCACCAGTCATCCCCGATAGTGCAAAGAAAACGACCCAAAACGCTGAATGAGCGCACGTTTCGATGGTTTAATGATGATGCGTTGGTTTTTTACACTTAATTCTTTAGAATGGCTCTATCTTGCCTCATTTACATGCAACATTTCGGCCTAAGTAGGAGGCATCGGTACGCTGTGGAAAACGCTTTTACCTGCCAACATTGTTTTATTACATTATGTCCTTTTCTGTTCTATTCCATTGACTCCATGGCCAAACTCCGATCTTCGCTTACGCTTATCATTTGTAATTCAAACTGCGTGTCCTGTGTCCTTGAAGGCTGATGTTGTGATTTGTGATAAATATATTTCCAGCTCTCATTTTGTGTAAACTGGAATTGAAGCTTTGTTACTTCATAATCATTTGCTTCACAAACTGGCGTTCATTGACGTTGGTTTCCGGACACCTATAAACAATTTTATCTGTTTTGTCTGTAAGTGCATACATTCCTGTCTATGTGTTTGAGTTTAGCAGAACGCATACCGAGCGCAGAGGTATATTGGGTTTCATTATGGTGATTATAGTTTGTAGAGGGCCGTTTTGGACTAAACCGGAATGGAAAATAAAATCAATGTTTGGATGCTAATGGTAATGTGATGTGAGCAGTAGTAGACTGGGAGGCATGGGTAAATCGCAAACCGAGAGTATTGCCAAGAACCACCAAAGCACTTTTTTCTGCCTTGAATCGACCACGATTTGAAGTGGTTGCATAGACAGTGCGGCCGGCCTGTATTTAGATCTAGGATGTTCAGAAAGAGTCTGTGTCGTTGTGGGAGGCGTTTCATCCATTATTCTATGGCTTTCTTCAGAGTTGTAATGCTAACAGTAAAGCTCCGAGGACGGTTAACACTTGATACCGCCAACTTGATATTGCGAAGACGGCCGAGATTTATCAGCGTAGCTCCGAAGAAAACCGCGACGTAATGCTAACACCAGTTAAACCCCAACGAAGAGAGATCATGAATATTTCAGCTACTTATCTCCGCAGAAGGATGCGGAGCGTATTGCAAGAAATAAAGCACTGAAGAAAGCCGAGACATGAAACAGTTGTGCATGTGAGACAAGACGCAGTGTAGCTACGAAGAAGGTAAATACATATTACTGTCAGCAGCAACGCTCCGTCAAAGTCTACGATATGATAACTGAAGCATCAAGCCAGACGCAGGACTGGCACTGTGAGAGATTTGAAACATGGGATCCTGTACGAGCGCTGTCTGCTTGGCTACGAGACTCTCCCTTGTCGTGGGGATGTAGGGGTACAGGGGTGTAGGAGTGTAGAGTTTTAAGGGTGTAGAGGTGAAGGGGTGAAGAGGTGTAGGGGAGTAGAGGTGTAGCGATGTAGAGATGTAGGGATGCAGAGGGGTAGGGATGTATAGAAATAGTGATGCGGAGGGGTAGGGATGCAGCGGGATAGGGGTGCGGAGGAGTAGGGGTGCAAAGGTGTAAGGATACAGGTGAAGAAGTGTACAAACTTAGGGGTAGGGGTATAGGAAGGTAGAGGTGCAGAGGTAGGTGTGCAGAGGTGTAGGGTTTTAACGTGTAGAGTTGTAGGGGTGTAGAGTTGTAGGGAGATGTAGGTGTGTAGAGGTGTAAGAGTGTAGGGTGTTTACGTTTAGGGGTGTAGGTGTAGGGGTGCAGAGGTACAGGGGCGTAGAGGCGCCGGGGCGTGCGATGGCCCACCTGGCGAAGGCGAGCAGCGAGGCGGAGGGCGTCTGCAGGTTGAGGGCGCCGCGCTGGGCGACCGGCGACGCGCGCAGCTTCACCAGGCGCCGGAACACCTGCAGGTGGCTGACGGGGAAGCGCGCCTGCAGCGCGGCGTTCACCGTGCGGTAGGACGGCGCCACCGGCAGCCACGGCCGCGCGCCGGCGGGCGCGAACCCTGCGCGGCACACACCACGGACGGGGTTACGGCAGGGCATGGGTACCAGCGTTCATTCTTCGCACAGCACCGCAATCCAATGCAGGGCAATTACATCATATATTTCATTAGCATAAGCATAGTGTTATTACAATTATGTTTATAAGTCATCCCCGCGTACGATCTTTCCTTCCTCTTCCTTGTCCTATCCTCACCCCTTACACACACACTTACACTAACATGCACTACACTACCACACATGCCGGGAGACCAGTCGGGAGCTTAGAGCTTGTCCCGGCTGGGGCGGTGTCCCGCTAGTGGGAGATACCTGATTGAGGGGAAACCCCGCTAGTCGACGGTAGGTCGGCGCCGGATCTCGCCATCCAGCGGGGCAAAGATCACCGCCACCTCCCGAGGAAAAAACACGCACTACACGTACGGGACTAATGACCTCTGTAGTTGACGCGCCCGGAATCACGAATCAATCAATCAATGAATATAAGTGGTCCCCAATATGCAGTGGAACAGGTTAAATTTTTTCAAAAATTCATTATAATTCATGCACCTATACATCACAATTAGGAAGATTTTTAAATAGGTTCCAATCACAAACACATACAATGTCTACACATAATTGCTGTACTGATTTACGTAGTTGTTCTAACTGATTGCTTGTACAAATCAGTTGTTCCAATTGATTTTCTCTAAGTGATGAATGTCATCAGTGAAGAAACTAGGGAGTTATGTGTGGTAGCATTGTTCTTCACAGAGCTTTGAACTTCTTATTTGCTTGTAAACCCCTATCAGCGATCCCTACGTGTGGAAATCGCAAGGCATGAGATCCGGATTATAAGGTGGGTACTCGCGGAATTTCCTTTCAGAAACTTTAAGGCAGATTACGTCAGTTCACGCTCTGAGCCACCTCTCCCGATTCAGCTCATTAGAAGTATCCACACAGTTAAATATCCTACTGAAAGTTTAGGACTGGAATCTGATACTAGCAAAAAATATCACGTAGTGCGCATGTGGCAATGGCAGTAAAGCGCGGTATCACTGCCTCAGCCGAGGCACCACGGTCCTGCACAAAGAAGAATGGTACATGGTATAGTTGTATCAATATCTTGGCCCATCATTTAAAACACAGAAAAAGTTCTTGAAATAACAGTTTATATAATCAATTTTGTCACCTGATGATGGAAACCAGTTATTTCCGAAACGTTGTGAAGAATATGTATTTCATTTAATATTAATATAAACTGTTTTTTCAATAATTTGTTCTGTTTTTTAAATGATGGACCAAGATATTGATATAATTGAAACAGAAACTAAAAATATTAATTACAACATGTTAGGGAGCTTCCACGTCACAACACAGTAGTGACGCACCAAGGTCACGGACGAAAAATGGAGAGGGGAAATTTTCTCCAATAGGGAGCTTACACTACTGTGTTGTGACGTGGAAGCTCCCTATTGGAGAAATACTCCCTCTCCATTTTCGTCCGTGACCTTGGTGCGCCAAGGACGAAAAACCCAAGTACAGTATCTATTCTGTGGTACAGTTGTGTGGGTTGGTGCGGGCGCAACGCACCTGCGTTGGCGGAGTCGTCCCACTGGAAGGGCGTGCGCTCGGGGTCGCGCGAGAACTTGGCGAAGCGCTGGGGCCCGGCGTTGCGGCCCGGCGGGTCCACCGTCTGCTCCCACGCCACGGGCCCGTCCTCCATGCCCAGCTCCTCGCCCATGTACACCACGGCCGTGCCCGGCAGCAGCAGCGACAGCATGTTCATGGCGTCCGCCAGCTCGGGCCCCACGCGCGTCGCCACGCGCGGCTGGTCGTGGTTGCCCAGCTGCGCACACACGGCCGTCACTTATTTCTACGTCCAACTACTTTTCAATACAAATATTCTAAACAAAGGCACAAGATGTCTTTATAGCTCCACCAAGCGAAGAACGAAGGAGGTGATTGCGGCGTTTCGTGGAACTAACATTGTAAACACAGGTCTGTACAGTCAGTTTCGCTAAAAAAGAGTCGCGAGGAGCATGAAGCGAGTTGTTTATCAATGTAGCTATGGGAAATATGACTTCTCGTCGAGGCGTGACACTTCGCGGGCAGACAAGACGCCTTGCATGTAATGTTATTCAATTTTGTAATAGTGAAAAAGACAGACCTAAAGTGCATCCAAGAAGCACAATCAAACGTGCCGCACCAGCAAGTTTAAATTTATCTGAAGCTCAGAGACATGAGTTTTTGATAACATCACCGAAACCATCAAAAATGACAGCAAAAAAACCTTGTTATGGATGAAATGAAATAAAATGAAATGTTATGGTTGAAGTCAAACATAATTCATTCTTCTTCATCTGTTTTTCTACTTTATGCAATTAGTGAGATATGCAATAAAATACCAAAACATTAAATTTACTGTCATAAGTATTTAAAATATTCTTCATTACTGTGGTAGTTGCATTTTACATAATAAGAATCATTCTGCAGAAATTGTTTTTCTTCTTATATGAGGTGCAGGCATGTCCAAATACAATTAAAATATTAATTGGAAAGATATCAGATTTGTGTCGAAATAAATCGCCCTTTTCCCGAAATAGTTTGGCAAGGTCCCATTTTTAATTTGATTTGAGTGTCCTTATAGTGTCCTTTGAGTGTCCGTCTCTGTTGTTTCGGCTGTAAACACAGACAGTGGCGGCTGTAAACATCATTCTCAACTTGGTCGAGTTATACCAACGTTTTTATTCTTTTTGTTACGGCACTACTGCTTTAGCAATCTCGGCCACGGGGCCGGCGGTTTTATTCTTATTCACAAAGAAGCTGTCATCGCTTTTTATTTATTTATTAAGAAAGATGTTGAATATATAACTCAGTTTAAATTAACTGTGTTTTTGTAACAATTTAAATTGAATATGTTAGATGGGTTAATAGCTAACTTCACTTACAACTAGCACAGAGGCTGAGGTTTATCAATCGGGCTGCTCTAGTCGGGATCTATTTAGGTGAATATCTTGAGGAAAATGTGAAAAAGAAACTTCATTTGCCCTTCTTCTTCATATTTAGTCAAATTCTGTCTCCCTGACGGCAGACCAGATGATGGCTAAGCCCTTTCTGAAGTCTATTCAGTATATTTTGCGTGGCCAACATCTTTTCTCAAAGAATACGAAACTTTCTGAGATTATGAAGACGTAAGTGGCTATACCTTTTTACCTATTCAGTAAAATATCACTAACACTACGTTAGAGAACAATTTTGTTGACATTTAAAGTTAAAAGAAAATTTACGTTAATAATACAAGGTATTTCTCACGTTCGCCGTGAGAGTGCAACAGTGTGGCCCGAGATGTAGAAATAGATATTGCCAGGCGATGAGAGCAGGCCATGGGTCCTTTCTTGGCACGGTGGTTCCTGGCACCGTGCGAAACTTTCGCACAGGTTTGCTGGTATTCTAATATTCGTAATACTACCAAAGTGTGGCTTCTCAACGATAATTTTTATGGTAAACATTCTTTTAAATTTGTGCTTTGTTGGTTTACAACAAGAATATTTTTTAAACATTTGACAAATGCCTATCTCCCTCATCCTCTAACATGGACAGTATCATAAATATTAACGGGAGAAATAATTTTTAAAAAATGTTAGCCTCATTGGAACATTTTGTTTCATGATCATCAATCTTATGAATTAAAGCGTAACGATTCACATTAAGCCGGAAAAGTGGAAGCATTCTAATTCACAGCGTTGTATCTGTTGAGGTGGAGTGAAAGACACCATTTGTTTTTCAAAAAAATCTTTCTGAATCTTCGAGAAGCATCAAGTCTAAAAATATGCTCATTCGATTCGTCTTGTTGTACCTTAAATACCCTAAAACAAATCCCCTCTAGAATACTCTTAGAATGACCTGGAGAGATCGGAAAGAATTGGTAAGTTGGCGGGCAGTAGACCGAAATACATTGAGTAACACGTCGATTACCTCCAATGGTGTAACCTAACCGTAAAGGTTTTTTAAAATTGTATTTTGTTTCTGCCGATCACTTTTTAACTGCTTGTTTATATAGCAACCAATGTGATTTTTAAATTTTAATTTTTAAACTTCACTGGGGTAACTAAAAGGGGAACACATATGGACAACCTGAACACACAGAAATATCCAAGTCCGAGGTGGGATTTCAACCCGCGACCTTTCAAGCCGAGGCAGCCAAGACCCATTAGCCTCAGCGACCTCGGTTATCCAGGCCGGCCGTAAAGGATTGTCACAGGCGGATTCGGTGGTGTAACGGTTAGCGTACCGGACTGTCATACCCAAGTTCGCGGGTTCAAACCCGATCGAAGCGCGTGGATTTTTAAGGGCGAAAAAAATCCTTCCTACGCCTTCCTTCGGAGGAGAAGTAAAGCCGGCTGTCCCATGTTAGTAGATTTACTTGCATGCCTAAAGCCTAAAAAAGATCCTGAAGCCTAAATGACGCCTCTGAGCTAAATTCAAATCGCCTGTTTCGTCGCCCGAGATAATACCTTCTTTCTCCGCTAGGTGGTGAAAGGAGCGTAGTCGATCGGATCGCGTGGTCAGACGGCCTGATGGCCCGAGTCTCGCCACGTAAAATAAGGCATTAACTAACTAACACGTAGTTTACCCGTTTACCGTAAATAGAACAACTCGTGTCTGTGCCATTAAGCAACTAACACGCAACACTCACCGTGCTGGATACTCGGATTGGCGTGAAATTTTACCAGGTTGTTTAGCACCTTCCAAAACCCCTAAATTCAAATTTTTACAAGCTATGAAGCATTGCAAGTAGTGTTTTTGCGACAATTAGTATTGAGACTTTTCGTGACCTTACCGCCTGTGGAAGAGAAGAAATCGCGTCTTGCCGCTGGTTCTTTGGCCGATACTCAAACACCGCGCTACCGCTATTAGTCCATCGATCGGCATGGTTTCAGTTGCCTCGGAGGGCAGGCGGGGTGACAAAAACCGGATGTTTACATTGCAGGTTCAGAAGGACGAGTAGGACGAGAACACACGCATTCGATTGCAACTCTTGAATGCATACTTGCATTATTATTCATATGTATGATAGGATTTTAGGATTACAATGTGGTTTAATTAAGCTGACAAGTTTTATTAAATAATAAATACGTTAATAAATGAATGCCCAACAAATCAATAAGTATATAAAAATAAATAATAAGTCGATACAATAAGCAAATAAAAATTAAATCATATTTAAATAAAAATAAATAAAGTTCATTTATGAGTTACAAAATTTCCCAATAATACATAACAAGAAACTGTTTGTACGCGTACTAACACTCTCCACAAAACGCGTGTCACTGTGTACATCAAACTAACAAGACACCAGCGATGGCCTTTGTCATCGTTCTTGAACGAATGCGCTTGGAAATTTGACACCGGTTGATAGACGCCGCATAACGTACCTGGCGCTGCCGAAGCAACGGTTCCCCCTTGCGGGAAGCGCGGAGGTCACGAAAGGTCCTGATACAAAATGCCTATGAAACCCTATTTCTAATATTCCAAAGCACTTCAAAATGTGTATGTATCGGTTTTGAATCGTGTTCTATCAGCTGGTGAAATGTCATGACAATCCGAGTACCCAGCACGGTGAGTGTTGCGTGTAAGAGGCAGGACTCACCACCCAGTTGGGCCAGCCGCCGGGCGGCATGTTGTCCATCCACTGGTCGACGGCGTCGCGCAGCTCGTGCGCCGTGGAGGCGTTGCTGGCCGCCAGCAGCGCGAAGTTGAAGGGGAAGTGCGCGCCGGGCGCCGCGCTGTCGCCGAAGTAGCGCATCACCTGCTCGCGCTCGCCGTACGCCTCCACCACCATCAGCCTGCGCCATCGCACCCACCGGAAAAAAAAAATTCAGTGTAAATAGTGTACAGTGTAGTGATTAGTGCGTATGAATGTGAGAATGAATGTGTGAGAGAATGAGTTGTAAATATAGTTATACGAATGACTGAGAGAGTGAATGAAACAAAAAGAAAAGAAGAAGTACAATACAAAGAACTTTAAAATAACAATCCATAAAAACCTGAAAATAAAACTAGGCTAGACCTAAAGAGGCTAGCCATATAATAGTTTTAAGTTAGTAATAAGTTAGTTTATTTAAGATATAGCTCTCTCGATCTCCACAAGCCAAATCGGCTGGAGAATTAATGTAGTCCGAAAATGAATAAATTCCCACCCCTCCAGGACAACTGAAGGGGGGAAAATCCAAAACAAAACACCGGCGTCTCTCATCAGCTGGCGCTGGGGGAAGGGGAGCTACGTTCGGGGGACATATAGCGGTTGGAAGGAACCAGGAAAGGTGGTTCAGGACCACGGTGTAAGATATCTAGGTATGTCCACTCGAAATCTAAATCTGAAGCTTATGTGAAGCTAGAAGAACTGAATGTGAAGAGCCTCAATGAAAGAATGATAGAGTACAGGAACAAGTGGCTACAACATGTACAAAGGATGGATAATTCTCGTTTACCAAAGTTGGCCTTCCTATATAAACCAAGAGGAACAAGAGATATAGGGAGGCCGAAAAAGAGATGGAGAGAAGTTCTGTGAGGCCGGAACAGGCAGACGCCTAATCCTGGAAGTGAAGAAGAAGAAGAAGAAGATGTGAAGCTAGTTCTCACAGTTCTCGCATATAAGCGCTGCGATCTTTGTGTCTCACTTGAGCAAGGTCGTGATTGGTCGTGATCCATTCGACAGCTCTGTGGCCTGCTGATTTCTAATTTCAAGTCAGAGATTTGTCGTTTCGCGGTGGAATTGGTAGAGTCTAGAGCGAACAGTTACGACAGTGGGTAGAAAATGTTTTGTAAAACTGTAATAGCCACAGTTTAAGATGTCATCTTAAGATATATATCTTACACCGTGACCTAAACCGATCGTGCGGACAAGCGAGAACTAGCCTCAAACTAGCTTAAGAAAATTTGCCCCAAAGGTGGCTAGTTGACACACCTATATATCTTATACCGTGTTCAGGGCGTCAACTCCAGTGACTCTGACCGGGAGGTTCTAGGTTCGAGTCCAGACGGTGGCACGATTTTAGACACTAGCTAGATAGCTGGGCGGAGTTCAGTCGCTTTCTGGAGGAGAATTCTAGCGGCCGGCTGCTCCGATCGGTACAATTTTGTGCTTTCTTCCGATCAATCCTAGGCGAATGCCGGAGCAATACCATAACAAATGGACCATGGACCGCGCGCGATCTTTTCTTCCTCTTCCTTGATCTATCCTGATTATTACATACACTTACGTGCATGTCGGTAGACCAGTCGGGAGGTTAAAGCCTGTGTTGATCGTAAGCACTGCTGCATGATCGTAAGCACTGTTTGATACCGTCGCGATCATGCGATACCTGGCGGCACAACTCAGAACGTCGCGAAATAACATGACATATTCCATCCTGAAGACGGGCCTTCAGAGGCAAAGATAGAAAAATCGTAGTATAGATTGAGATTATATTCCTCCCCCTGCCACTCCTCTGATATAGCTAAATGTGAGCTGAAGAAAATTGAGCGAATTATTCGAAGGGCTCTTCCTCAGGAGTCGATTTACATTTTTCCTGCATATCGATATCCAGGCGGTAAATAATGAAGTTATTCGGGTGTTTTTGCACAGCGTAGGGTACAGTAATCGACAGCTTACATTTAGCCACGACCAATAGTCGGAGAATTCGGGAATGAATTTTGCCCTAGATTTAGGTCGAAATGGAAGAATTTCCAAGCTGTAGCTGCAGAGTAAGCGTTAAAATAACACCATATCATCTTGATTCGCATTTGTTCCTGTAGAGCTGCCCATTATCCACTGATCTGAACTTATAATTACAAAAAATACATATTACATATTCTCAAATAAATAAAAATAATTTCTTGTATACGTATAATTATATTGACAGATTAATGACACCGACGTGGTACCGATGTTGCGTCATGGGAATTTGGAGTTACCAACACACATTGCCGCCGCGGTTGGGAACAAATACGGTGAAGTATGACCGAGAGATCAATCAGCATGCGATATAAGTCGCCCGTTAAATCCGGCGGAATAGCGGGTTTCGCAATCACTTGTTTGAGAACGAGTTAGGACATGCGCAGTGGCCCAAACTGCAATGGATTGCTGTATGATTCGTTGTGTAAATAGCCTGTAATCCATGGATCTTCAGGGTACTTGATTTGTTGATCATTTCGTGTTTCCGATAGCGTCAACTGCAATGGTCATTAGTCCCTTAAGTGTTATGCATGTTTTATCACAGGAGATGAGTATTTTCTTCCTCATGAATGGCGAAGTACGGCGTCGGCCTCCGGGGTTTTTCCCATCCGGTATTTATCACTAGCGGGACACTGCCCAAGCCCGGACCAACTCTGAATTTGCATTTAGTCTCCCGACATGTGTGGTAGTGTAGTTCAGTAAGTGTGTGTGCAGGTAAGAGGTGAGGGTAGGACAAGGGAGAAGAAGGAAAGATCGCTCGCGGCCGGTGGCCTGTTTTTTATATTGCTCCTCCGGCATCCGCTGGTGTCGATCGGAGAAACAATGGAAAACTCCCTATCCCAGCAGCTGCCCGCTAGAATATTTCCTCCAGAATTCGACCTATACTTCGGTTTTGCTTTCTTGGCGCACGGTGGTTGTCATCAACATGGAATATCTCTCGGTATTTCGCGTCGTTCTCCGTTGTGCCGCCAGGAGTCGCAACATCGCCAGCACTGCTCGATACAGTCGCTATTATGCGACTCCTATCGGCACAACCGAGAGCGACGCGAAATATCATGAGATATTCTATTTTATTGACACCCCCCCCCCATGCGCCAAGAAAGAAAAACTGAGGTACATACTTGGGTTTTTCGTTCTTGGCGCACTAAGGTCACGGACGAAATATGGAGAGTGAAGGCTTTCTCCAATAGGGAGCTTCAACGTCACAACACAGTAGTGATGGACGAAAAATGGAGAGGGAAGGCTTTCTCCAATAGGGAGCTTCAACGTCACAACACAGTAGTGATGGACGAAAAATGGAGAGGGAAGGCTTTCTCCAATAGGGGGCTTCCACGTCACTACTGTGTTGTGACGTTGAAGCTCCCTATTGGAGGAAGACTTCCCTCTCCATTTTTCGTCCGTGATCTTGGTGCGCCAAGAACGAAAAACCCAAGTATAGCTATGAGGCTAATGTTGAAAATCCTGCCACCGTCGGTACTCCTGGCCAGAGGTTCTGTCGCGGTCGTTGTTGCGAAGAAGTGCGCACGCACCTGGTGCGTCCGTCGGTGCGCGCGTGGGCGTCGAGGCGCGCGCGCCACGCCGCGAGCAGCGCGCGCGTGGCCGGCAGGTGCTGCGTGCGCGTGTGCAGCAGCGACGCGTGCTCGCCGGGCAGCACGCCCTCCGCGTCCGGCGCGGGCTCCTCGTCGCGCAGCTGCTCGTCCTCCACCAGGAAGGGCACGGCGTCCATGCGGAAGCCGTCCACGCCGCGGTCCAGCCAGAACTGCAGCACCGCCTGCGCGCGACAACACACGGCGATCAACAAACACTTCTCCAGGCAGCGACTGACAGAACCAACCCTTTGTGACGTACTGGAATGAATAACGCAGACAACTGCGTTGAATATAACAATATTTACAAAGAAACATAACAAGTAAAGAAATTTACAATTACTGATTAAACCCCGGCAACCTTTTTCTTCCCCTTAGCCGCGAAAACCCCGCGACCGTCCCTAGGCCTACAGCCCAGTGCCACTGCCCGAAACCAGGTAACAACGCGAGATGCGATTCTATCGGACGTTAAGTCCCCAACGTACCTACATGGACTGGCGCCCTCCCCCCTGAAACCACGTGTTTGAGTGCATTGGAGAACGAACACAACGAATATTAAGTTGGCTGTCCGGGTGACGCCGCGTCCATGGCAAAGGTGCCGACGTTTCGGTCGCCATTCTGCGACCTTCCTCAGGGCGTAATGCCGTGTGTTGAGCATTACGCCCTGAGGAAGGTCGCAGAATGGCGACCGAAACGTCGGCACCTTTGCCATGGACGCGGCGTCACCCGGACAGCCAACTTAATATTGACTCCGGCCGCGGAAGCCTACGCTCTCACTAGAACACAACGAATCTCCCGAATCTCCGCGAGCGCAGAAAGCGCCCGCCTTATATACCCCCACCCGGCGGTATAACCTCAGCGTCCCCAGGCTCGATGGCTAGCCAATTCCAGGGGTCTTGCACAATCGTCCCAGATTCGCCACTAACCTTTCTCAACAGTTTGTTTGCTTGGGGTGTTTCCTGGAGAAGTCACATCCTGGCGTCTCTTTATTTTTAGCTCAGGTGCACCCTTTCACCACAGCTTCTGGCTTAGGCATGCCGCCCGCTTAAAAGCGTTGCCACGACGCGACACCTTAAGTAGCCGTTGACCATTTCGTAGCGAAAGTCATCGCATCAGAGGCCTAGCTACGATCTGGGGAGCTTCGGAGCAGAAAGTCCATACAGTGTTCCTCACTGCCTTGCCTCTTGTTTTTGTAGGTCGCGGTGTAAGGTGAACACTACTTCGAAAACTTGAATTTTCAGCACTATTAATATAAAAGCTATAATAGGCTTACCATGGCTTTAGCCTACCCAACGTGACGCATTATAGCACCAACCGATTTGTAAATGATTCAGACAAAACAAAAAAATTTAAGACTGTCACCTGAAGCCGAATGGATCATATAAATCTCCCATTTTACCAAGAGCTTCACATTCCATCAATGTCCGAATATACATCCAATGCATCCGAAAAAGTCGACTCTTCTACCTTCATGCCCCAGCACCGCTACCTTTCATCAGGGTCAAAGAACAAAGCTCTCACTTTGCATCTGATCACGATTACCGAAGGACCTTTTCCGCCCAGCATAAAGATACGGACCTCTTTCCTCTTCAATCATCTCCCACCCTAATTCACTCTTCCCACACTCTGACCAACGCATATCAATCAAATATTAAAACTGATTAATACTAATTCAGGTTATTCCTCTCCTTGTGTGGGAAATTCGCCTGATGATGTTCCTATAACTTTCTTGCATGTAATGGTTAAAAGCCCTGAAAGGTTCTGACCGAAGAGACAGTCAATGTTTTTTTTTAAAAAAAGAAGTGATTGAGTGATTATTGA
Source organism: Acheta domesticus (assembly GCA_031308135.1). Taxonomy (NCBI): domain Eukaryota; kingdom Metazoa; phylum Arthropoda; class Insecta; order Orthoptera; family Gryllidae; genus Acheta; species Acheta domesticus. Next base: position 185,919,835 of record JAHLJT010009419.1, on the reverse strand, counting down.
AGTGCATTCAGAAAGTAAGTTTTCCTTACGGCTAACAGATAGCAGGCCTTATATTGGAAAGGTTAGTGCGCGTGCGTGTGAGATTAATGACGTGACCAATGTATGCACCAGTTAGCACTGCCTGATTACTCACAATAGCACAAGAATTAAGGATGAAGATGGCGGTTGTAATTTTGCAACCACCGCCGCACACCTTCGGCGATCAGGGTCTCTATCACTTCAAAGGCTGGCAGCGAGATTGTTAAATTGTATCAGGATCTCATGGCTTAACAAAACACTTCTGCTGGTGTTTGTGCTCACCTCCATGTCCTTGGTGACGGAGGGGTTGGTGTAGTTGAGGTCAGGTTGCGCCGCCGCGAATTGGTGCAGGTAGAACTGGCCACGCACCGGATGCCACGTCCATGCCGGTCCGCCGAACACGCTCAGCTGTGCAGAACAGACGCACGTCAGGTGAAGCGACGTGGTCACACAAGACGACACATTGATTCAACTCACCGAGTTACACAGAGAATTTTTTCCCCTCCTGGTTCATTTTCCAGCTTCAGGGGATGCCGACTTCGACTTCACGCCGAGTACCCACTATGACCCTCATGGAGACACATATTAACATTTACACTGTACACATATGCGGGCTCCTCGGTCTGTGGTCAGCAGACTCACAAGGCCTTCCGCGACAGCACACACATGAAATTTGATTTGATTCATTTGGTCAAAAAACAGTGAAAACTGTATACGACGTATTGGGGAGAAGATTATTTTCGCGCGTTTTCTTAAGTTCCACAATCCCTTCCCAACATTTTAACTATAAATTCGATAGTTGAAAGACGAATAAAATATAAAAAAAAGATATAATAATAAAATTTAAAGAAGGGCAATATTCGGGATTCGATGGGGAAACGCGGATTCGATGGTGTAACGCTTAGCGTACAGGACTGTCATACCCAAGTTCGCGGGTTCAAACCCGATCGAATCCATGGATTTTTAAGAGCGAAAAAATCCTTCGTACGCCTTCCTTCGGAGAGGAAGTAAAGTCGGCTGTCCCATGTTAGTAGATTTACTTGCATGTAAAAGATCCTCGATCCTAAATGACGCCTCTGAACTAAATTCAAATCGTTTCGTCGCCCGAGATAATACCTTCTTTCTCCGCTAGGCGGTGAAAGCAGCGTAGTGAAATTTGCTTGGTCAGACGGAAGAGCGGACCTGATGGTCCAAGTCTCGCCACGTAAACTAAGGCCTAAACTAAACTAATGTTAGCAACATTTGAAAATATTACACATATAATATTAAACATAGATATTTATTTCCCGAGTTATAGAAAACATACTTGCAACGGTAAACGAAATGCAGATGCGATTTTTATGCATTGCTAACAAAATAGTAACTCACTCTCAGCTCTACTCCTACCACTACAAGCAAGAAGAGTGCTCAACAAACCGTGCACACAGTAAAGCTAAATTTACGTCCAGAATCAAAACGAGGGGCCATAACAGCATTTGCTCAATGGATCAGGGAAACTGGAAAAAAACGTGATCGAGATGGGGGTCAAAGACAAGGGACGAACAACCATGCCCACGGCGGGAGTCGATCTCGCGACCCTTCCAACCGAGGCGCTGAGTCGGGGCACAGTCTAGCCACCTCGACCATCCAGGTCGTCACAGAGAAAAATAAAATGCAGAAACCCCGCGAAATGGTTTATTAAGAGAAATACCATATTCAGTCTCATCATAAAAATCGTTCATTACAGAAATTTTCCTCGGTCGCATTACTACTGTTTCTATCTAGACCCTAGCTGCTAACACGTGCACTAGAGATGAACGGAAAAACTTTCTGAAGTAAATGAAACTACGCCTGATATTTCTGTTGTTAACATCATAATTCCAATTCCATTTCCTAATGTTCGTTTCTAATGCGCGGGACAAAACGGAATGCTTCGTTAACTCAAAATTAACTACAAGTAGGGGAAATTTTTAATTGGAGACCCAGAAGCTCTCATCATCAACTAATTTTAACTTTCATATTCGTCACCAGGGACCGAAAAAACTGTCTTAGATGTAATTAACAACTGCTTCGTTCACGGCCTGAATAACTTGAACGATCCAATTGGGATGGTAGGTTTTGGAGGATTTAATTGCGCCCAGGATTTAATACTAAGCATACTAATTACCAGTCAACACTAAATTTACATTGCATTTAATGTTATGAAAGTAAAAATACATTTAAGCAAACATAAATTACTTTCCATTTTGCAATACTAATCTTACGAGCAAAATATCAGAGAGTTTTGTTTTAACTTTGAAACAGAAGAAGTTCTCATAACTAGGTCTACAATGCATATTCAAGTCATCAACAAATTAAAAATTATTTGTGTGAGCATGTAAAAACAGGAATCGTATGTACAGAGATGTGGGCACCGTGTATTCAGCCTACTTGTTTGGAAAGTAATCCCGCACAATAGAGGAAAGCAGTGTAGCGGTGAGTCATGTGCGTTTCTGGAGCAGCGTCCCGCTTCGCTGAGCCGGACACAAAGCAGCCCTCGCGTTCGCTGTTTACATTCGGGCTCATCCAAAGAAGCGGTGTAACGGGAACTTTGAAAAATTGCGTCTTGTTTAATATTTATTGATGCTCCAATAAGCTTCCTCTGCGGACTAATTTATCATAAGTACGCGATTATTGCGGGAGAATTACTGGAACACTCGTCTCAAGAAAGAAATAATACAAAAAAAACCCTTAGATTTTAGAGATCACAATAACACAAAAAAGTTGGTTTGTTTGAAAACGCCATTCAAACACAGAAATTAAAAACCATGGAAAACCAATGAATGACGTGAAAATTGGAGAACTGACATATTTATTGCTTCATGGTATATGATTCTGAAAATTATTCGCAAATGCTGTGCTCGAGAGCGCTATAATCTGCAATGGCAGGACTTTCATGTAATTTTCCGGTATTCACATTTGGGCTCCAATCTATTACTGCCTTTTTTCTACTCCCATGGTATAATGCTGCCATTTGATGACTGCAACCAATTGCATAATGATAGTCATTTCGTTGCAGTTTTTATTATGATACAGGTTCTTGACCAATCACAGAGAAGTTTACAAACCAAGTATTGTCAATTAATCATTGAGAACTGTTTTTGCACATGGTTAGTTCGATTGTGTATATTAAAATTGCATTTAATATAATATTATGCTCAATAGTTTTAATTTCTTTTATTATTAGTATTTTTCGTGGAATATTATTTAAAATAAAGTGGATCGCAATTTCACTTTGATCCTGTTTGACTAGCGCAGTACTCCCTCGCAGGCGCACAGATAATCACAGCCACCTGTGGCAGCATGCGAGGTAGCTGTTCTCTAGGTGGTCTTGGCTGAATCAACTGCCACGAAAGTATTAATTGTAGAAGTTTAACTTATAAAAGTCGTAGAAAAAGTACCGTATGAAACTCGATCTAATGGATATTAATACACTCGTGTGAAGTTCACGATACTTGCTCGTTCCGTAATATCCCACTCGTGTGTTAATACCCATCATTACATCATAATGTACTATTTTATTTTACCAGGGAACACAAACCATCGTGCATCAACTGACATGAAATTAAACGCTTGGTATTCACATGTAGCTGTAGACTCACCCAGTTGTTGGGCGGCAGGCGGCGTTTGGGGTTGCGCGGGTCGGGGCGTCCGTCCGCCCACACGTAGTAGTCGGCGTAGGGCTGCACGCGGCGCACCGACTGCTCGAACCACGGGTGGCGGTCGCTCGAGTGGTTGGGCACGAAGTCCAGCAGCAGCCGGATGTCTGCAAAGCAAGCGAGGAACACTTAACGGCCACGTCAGGTAACGATTTAACAGTCCGCCAACAGTCCAAGAACGAAGCGAAGGAGCTGGAACTAAGGATGGGGGACAAGTACGAGTAAGGGGTTTCTTACAAGAACCAAACAATTCCAATATTCCACATTTTGAAATATTTCACCACGTTATTCCCAACAACTGGAGCTCTCTGCTGAGACATTTCTCTTCGCCAAGAGCCCATCACATTGAAAGATATAAGGTGGGTAAAATTATAAATTCATCTACTTGTCTACACTATGAAATGTAGACAAGTACGTATACACTATCATGTTTTTGGTGCCTCCTGAAAAATCTAGAATTTGGGCTGATTTGGTTCTTGTAAAAATTACTTCATGTATTTTAATAAATCTACTTTATATGCTTTTTATTTTAAAATTATATTACCAAAAATATTGAAAGACATTCGGGCGATAATTCAAATAACAGGCTCAGTTGGTTATTTGCTGATTGTCAGCCTAATGGCTTTAATAACTATAAATGACTAAAATGTATCAAGTTATGGAGATCCCTATCACCATTCAGACATGAAAAAATTGTAAGAAAAAAATAAAATGAGAATCAACTAAACTCTTTGCAATTAGAAATAATGCAGTAATACATTGTATAGATGCAAGTATTTAAGAACTAGTATACAATTTTGTTGGATTGCCCTTATCGAATGGGAGAATTAATATGGGGGTCTTTTATATTGGTATTTGTCTAAAAAGAATATTTTTTGCATGCTAAGATAACAATTAAGTAGTTAGACCATACGTCGTTGAAACTTTACTTTTACAGCCAAACATCAAGAAAATATTTAATGTTACTACGGCAAGACCCAAGTGTACTTTTGTAAAACTATTAGTTAATATTAAATTGTTTATACACTAGCAGGAATTAGTTTTTTTACTTTTTAAACGCGCAAATTTTTGTTTTACAAACTCACGAAGAAGATGAAGTTAAGACAAAAAGTATAACAAAATATTGTAATAATAATAATAATAATAATAATAATAATAATAATAATAATAATAAACATTACATGTATAGGGAATGACACTATTGTGCTATAAAATACATAATAACAATATAATGACAAACGTACGTGTTGATTTCTGTTTGTAATGCGCATTTAAGTAGTTTAAGGCGCTGATTATACTATCCCTTCTGCATACGTTAGATAGTTTTACTGTTTTTTGACAAAAAATAAATTAAACCAAGTGAGCGCCCCTCGACCTAGAATGTGACGAGAGTAAACGACCTACTCGACCTGCCGCAGGTTGCTTACAATTTGGTTCATTGTTACTTAATTACAAAGCACTGAAACTAGGAACAAATGCAACAGTAAGCGCCCCAGCGAGCAAATGCAAATTTCTTTGCCAGACAGCCACATTTCTCATCTGACCTCCCATCGCGCCGTCCCTGAAAACGCAGCCTTCCGGAACGTGTGATGCGTAAACTTGTAAATTCCGCTCGTTTCGTGAGGCATTCGCTGGTGTGTCTCCATTAGAAAGTGGCTGGGGAGGCGGAAATGCACCCGTTGGCCACGCGTGCCCGAGCGAGAACAGGTGGGGGGGCGGGGCGTGGCGAGGGAGGGGAAGGGGAGGGGAAGGGGAGGGGAGGGGGGAAGGGGAGGGGAAAGGGAGGGGAAGGGAGGGAGGCGCCTCGGGGAAAGCCCTGGCGGAACTGAGGGCCGCGTGCGAATCAGAGTGCGCCGCCAGTCACGCAGATGCTTCCTAAGCGGGATCTCAGCCAAGGTCTGCGCCGCAGTTCTTCTCATTGAGCGGGGTGTTGCTGAAAGAGAATTTTGCTTCCTCAGCATAGTTGATTCCTTGCATAGTTTTGCAGAAAAGGGATTTTCTGCCCATTCTTTTATGCAAGCCAAAAACGCGATAATTGAACGACTGTTGGATTTGGCGATTCAGGCCGGGAACTCGAATCTTCTGAAAATCAGCATTCTAACCTTAAATTGAATGGTGAAAACACTGGTGATAAGCATTTTCTCAACAGATGGTTCGTTTTCCACACATTCGCGTTAAAATTGACCGTAGTTTGAAAGGCGTCATTTTCGTGGATATGCCATTCAGGACTGACTTCTCGTATGATACCTCCCGTGGTGGGTTGCCCCATCTTAGGTGTCGGTGGTGCAATGGTTAGCTTATTGGACTGTTACACCCAAGTTTGCGGGTACAAACCCGATAGAAGCCGTGGATTTATAAGGGCGAGAAAATCCTTCGTACGCCTTCCTTTGGAATGTCTAATTGAAGCCTCTGAGCTAAATACAAATTGCCTGTTTCGTTCAGGTTGTTTCTCCTCTAGTTGGTGAAAGGAGCGTAACAAAATGTGTGTGGTCAGAGGGAAGAGCAGGCCTCAAGGCCTGAGTGTCACCACGTAAAATAAGGCTTCAGTTCAATTCCGATACCGAGATTCAATTCCTTGTCGACCCCTGTGGAATTTATGGTGAACAAAGTGGGATCGTGGCAGATTTACTCGGGGTTCTCCCGTCTTCCCCGCCTCTAATTCCACCATTGCTGCACTACTGTTCAGGTTATAGCATCGTAAACAGCAATCCATCAAAATCATTCGTTGAGGAATGGCTAGAAACGCATCATAATAAAGATCATGCCATTATATACAATCTAGTATACGGCACCGCTGCCGAGGCAGCCATGGGCACACGGGTTGCCAACCGGGCCACGCGCAATACTTCATTCTCAGTTCTGGGAAGACTAATTTCGTGCAGGGGATGCTGATACCGTTGTACTTGCCAGACTTGTCCAAACAATTCTTTGACTTCCTGGAAAATAATAATTCTGCTTGTTCTTGTGTTGCTAATTACCCGAGAATATACACGAGTTCAGTATTGTTCCTAGTCAACAAAGACTGTATTTTTTTCTGATAGTTTCCTTTTCAGAGCTTTCAGTACAATCTCTTTCAGTTTGTTCTCGGGAACACATGACGAACACTCCTCGATTTCATGTGGCGGGGGACCGGCCTTGGAGGGGAAAGTGAGAGAGGAGGAAGTGACCCCGACGATGAAAGCCAGCTAATTGCAAGGTCTGACCGAGTTATTGTGGAAAGAAATTAGAAAGATTATATTAGGTGAATACTTATTAACCTAATAATTCTTTAGTAGAAAATATCTGCTTTAAATTATTACTTCTTTGAGTATCCTGCCGGTTATTATATCACATACGTTTAATGTATCACCCCCAGCTGCAACAGCAGCGGGCCACTGAGGGCAGCTGGCCTCTTGCATTTCAATAGGCCTGATGAAAGAAACGGCCGTGTCATTGGTCTTCTACTGATAAGAGGAAACCATGGAAACGATCGATCAGAGTGTCTAACTTTTTGAATTCTCAACCAGGCAGTGGTCGGCGTCGACCCATCTATTTAGTCAGTTTCGAAAATCCTGCCTTTTGTTCGGGTACTGCTCAGAAATTCGCTTACTGTTGATCGGAGAAACCAAAGAAAACAACCGATAAAAGCAGCCGACTGTTAAAATCCTTCTCCAGACAGCGCCTGAATTCGACATAGCTATGCAGCTAGTGTTGAAAATCTGCCATCGTTCGTTACTCGAACCCTAAGATCTCCCTGTCAGAGTCGCTATGCATGGACATCAGTTAATGCTCTGAGACACCTCAGCTGATGTGTTAGGACTCGAACAAAAGTTTATCTTTAAGCTAATCATCCTTCAAAGTATTGATATTTGTGGTTATTCTGTTACAAGTGAAATACAGCACTTCAGTATACTTTCTCAAGGAGCGGTAATTTACCTTGGTCATGTTTCGCATATGTATCCGCTCATTTTAAATTAACACGTATCAAATGAAATTACCCAATTATGCATAACTGCCGGGTGATCTCTCACGAATCAAATCTTTCCGCGATCCGAGCACTCTTTCTTCTTCTGGCTGAAATAGGAAAGAACGAGAAACCGACATTAGTCACGGTACGATGCGCAAGGAAGATGCAGAACTTCCGATACCCCGGCGAGCACCAAGGTTGAATTGGAGGTGGTGAATGAGGCGATGGAGTTAGTAAAAGTCAGTAGCGGTGGCAGGGGAGGTAAGGGCTCCGCGTCTGGGGTGGAGGGGAAAGAGGAGGGGGAGACGGTGGCAGGATTTGATGGGGCAGAGACTATGGGAAAAAAGTGTGTGGCGGCAGCAGAGGCAGAGGCAAACCGACAAAACTACGTACAGCGAAAGCGACGCGAAGCGGAGTGGGAGACGCAGAGGAGGCAAAGGTGTATACGGTAGCGGAGGAAGAGGTCTAGGACGGAGGAGAACACCTGGGGAGGAGCGAGGGTATATGCAGTTGGTAATAGTCTTGTTTGTACAGTCCATAATTTGCTCGAAAAAACATTTAATTTTCAGTGGAAAATTAATGCCCATGAAAAATGTATTAGAAGATAATTGGATAATTCCAATTAAATAAAATGGAACATCGTACCCTAGATGAAATGGCCTTGAATTTGAAATTTACAAGCACATTTAGTCGCTCGGGAACTAGCCGCTAGGAAGGTTTTCAAGCAACAAAATGTACTGGTAAAACTTCAAATTCGAGGCCGTTTCGCCTAGGTGTACAAAGTTACATTCTATTTAACTGGAATTATTCAATTATGTTGTAATATATTTTTCATTAGAATTGATTTCCCACTTAAAATTAACGATTTTTGAGCAAATAATGAACTGTACAAACAAGACTATATTACAGTACTAACTATGCGGATGTCCGGGCGAAGTACATAAAGGAGGTGGAGGTCTAGAAAGGACAAAGGCGGGGAAACCAGCTAGCAGAATGTCGACGGGAGCGAAGGCTGGCAAGCATTTTTTTTAAAGAAAACGCACATGGAAAAATACGCCGAAGATATGTTGGTCAATCAAAATGTTCTATGTCATAAGTTGAATAGAGTTAGCTTGGGGGAAAATGGAAATTTCATGCAGCCAGTTTGACTGACCTCGCTCGTGAATTTTTATGTCAATGCTGAAGCCTCGGCCTTCACCATTAACATAAAACATCCTCGAATCTATCCATCGCAGAATATCCAACGCATTTAACGTCAAAAATCAGATGCGGCTTATCTTGACTAGCTTTGGTAGTGTAACTACTTCTGAAATATCGCCTCTTAACTAAATTAAATGAAAATTCACTCTCCAACATCCTCTTTATTATAAACACTTATTTGTAAACTCACCACCAAAGGTGCATATTATGCACATTTTATTAACTTACGTATACGAAGAACCTTCCATAGAAGTTACGGGATACAACTTTTAGAAACATTTGTACAGTACATTTCACACGTGTTCTGTTGATTTAGCTACTGAAAAGGGCCATCAGGGACAATGCGGGTACAGAGGCGAAGAGTGATGCTGGAGATTGACATGGGAGCAGAGGCTTGGAGGAGGTGGAGTCGGAAAAAGGGCGGTTACAGAGGATCGCCATGTCCTCCCTTTGAAAATTGTATGGATTAAAAAATATTTTAAAATAATTATGCAAAATATAATAAATGTGCTCCTTAATAACATTTAAAAATTTAACATTAACAAATTTAATAATATATTTTACAACTAGTGGTGTCACAGAATAGCATAGACTTTCTCGTACTAGTTAGTTTTCTAATTTCTTTGCTCTGGTCTAACTCTTGTCTTGCCACATAATTTTGCCAGCTGCCATCTATCGCTGCGAAAATGACATTTTTTAAAAATTTTCCCAATTTTTTGGTTCACTAATAGTACAACAGAAATATTTCTTTAAGAATATTAAAGAAGCGTAAAACGTCGTCCTAAATGACAGTTTTCATTGAAAAGTTTGCAGACGTTTTTAAGAAAATGGCGTTTAAGCGTTACCGTAAATGTGAAATATAAAAGCTCTATTTCACAAAAAATTTTGAGTTTTCGAAAAACTTCATTTTTACGACTTTTTAGGCACTTTTATGCACAAATGCAATAGTGTTTACAAATCGCAAGAAATTTTCCTATTAACGGCGGGAGAAATATTTAAAAAAAACACATTTGTGTAATTTTTGAAAAAATAAAAGAATGCAGAAAATTAATCTTATGTCATCTCAAAGAGTGAAATTAGCACTACACGCAAAAAAATTGAAGAAACAATTTGGAGGCGTTTTTGAGAAAATGGCGATTAAGCGTTTTTGAAACTGCAAAATTTTGAGTTCGTTTTCACGAAAAATATTTGAGTTATCGAGAAGCTTTATTTACTTAAAGAAATTTAAGAACTTAAAGAAAAAAATTGGAGCCGTTTTTGAGAAAATATTGTTTTTGTTATTTTTTAATATTGCACTTATATTGTGCAATACTGCGCGAAAACTGCTAATTTTTTTTAAAAAATGTGCATGACCTTAACGAAAGAACTAATTGTAGACAACATATTTCATTTCAAGGAAAAATATCTATCATTAATTTTATAGTTGTAGATACACCCCAAAATATCAAAGTTTTGCAATTTTCGAAAATTCATAGTTAACCATTAAAATTGGACTTACGCCACCTTTAAAAACATATTATACTCTATTCTTACAACAAATTTAAAGAAAAACCTTGGAGCCATTTGTGAGGAAATTTTGAAAATGTCACAGGTTAAAGTATCCCCAAAAATTAATGAATGCTTTTCAAAATCGCAGGGTTTCGATTCAGGTCAAATCGACAAGACTTTATTAAATTTGGAAAACATCCTATGCATGGTTTAGGCTCTAGTGTTGTTCACAACATCAGACGGACGGACTGACGGACGTTTTGAAAAAAACAAACATTTTTCGGTTTCAGGGGACCCCAAACCGTGCATTTTCGTTGAAATCTCGAAATTGATTTTCCGCGGCATTTAATAACTTTTTCTATACTACGTATATCTTCTTATTTATAAAATTCTCGTGTCACAGTTTTAGTTACCATACTCCTCCGAAACGACTTGACAGATTTTGATTAAATTTTATATGTATATTCAGTAGGTCTGATAATATGTTGTTATCTATTTTTTATACCCCTTAGTGATAAGGGTGGTCCACCCCAATTTTTTTAATTTTTCGCACTAAACATTTTAGGCAACCCGCTACACCCGGTAGGTATTTCACACTGCGGTATTTCACCCGCTACACGGTGTTTCTCGATATTACGCACCTGCTCAGGGATGTGCTGAATCTGCTATTAAATGTGAATAACACGGAGAGAGACGGAGAAAGAGAGAGAGAGACGGAGAAAAAGAGACGGAGAAAGAAAGAGACGGAGAAAGAGAGAGACGGAGAAAGAGAGAGACGGAGAAAGAGAGAGACGGAGAAAGAGAGAGACGGAGAAAGAGAGAGACGGAGAAAGAGAGAGACGGAGAAAGAGAGAGACGGAGAAAGAGAGAGACGAAGAAAGAGGCGGAGAAAGAGAGAGTCGGAGAAAGAGAGGTGGAGAAAGAGAGAGACGGAGAAAGAGAGAGGAGAAACGGAGAAAGAGAGAGGAGAGACGGAGAAGGAGAGAGAGACACGGATAAAGCGAGAGAGATACGGAGAAAGAGAGAGAGACACGGAGAAAGAGAGAGAGACACGGAGAAAGCGAGGGAGACACGGAGAAAGAGAGAGAGAGACGGGGAAAGAGAGAGAGGGAAGGAGAAAGAGAGATATAGGGGCAGAACAACGTCTGCCGGGGTCAGCTAGAAAAATGTTTGTCTCCGCGAAACATTGTTGCGTTAGGTTTGAGGACTCTTAAGCATATTAGAGACTAATATATCATTAACACTATAATTAGCAGGAATAAACAGCAATAACTATTTGACTGCAGGTAAAAATGACATTGGGACTAGGAACTTTGTTTTAATAATTTATGATGTTTGGTTCCGCGAAATCTTTAATTAGTCTTAATTAATTAATGTTTAGTTAGCCTTCGGAAGTTACTATTACATTCTCCAATGTACAAAATGGAAAATAGATTCATTGTTGAACAGGTAAAAATGTGTACATGTATTTTATAACGATTTTTTAAATGATTGTCTTTAAAGAAAATTTATTTATTATTGTTAATTATTTTCTCCTGCCGTCTTTTAATATGTTTGAGTTAAAGATTTTCGTTGTTACTGCCATTTAGTGCAACAATAGGTAAAGAGAACCCTGATTGATTTACATAATGTAATAATGTAATTATCGCTTGATCAGTATCTCCGCCAGGCGTCTACCGGCGTCACTTCTGACCATTGTTGCCAGATGTACCGCATTTCCGCAGTGTTGCCAGATGTACCTAATCCGCAACCCGCATTAAGTGATGCGGATGCCAAAACAAAATCCGCATTTCCATGATGGTGGATTAAAAACCCTTTTTCTTCATTTCCTCAGTTATTACAACGATCGTTAGATGTCCCGCTAACTATGGTTGACAAAGTTTGAATGTTCAAAATGCTGTCTCTCTCTATTCGATTAATGTAGAAAGCAATAAGACACCAATCATTAGGGTTTTATCCAATTGGCGTATTCGAAAATAGATGACCATGCACCTAGGTGTTGTCGTGAACTCTGACCTTTATTTTCTTACTGTTTGAGATTCAGAGGACAAATAGGTGACAAAACATTGGTTAGTCGTTTTCGAATACGCCAAATAAGAATAAGGATCATCGTTCAGATTCTTACTATGTTTATTCAAGCCGGAGAAATGATGCACTTCGCGGGATATTGAAATTAAAAATGTTGAAATTACGTTACTCGGCATCATATTAAACTGAGATTAAAAATAAATTGAAAGTATATTTATGACAAAAATACTGATATTTTATATTTTTAATTTCTTGGGTAAATCGAGAACATATATAGTGAGAACAAACATAGAACAAATATAGTGAGACAATATCGCATTTATAACGGAATTCTCCGTCGATATATGAATTATTGATGTTTTCCGCTAATTTTAAATTATATTAGTAAATCCGCACTCATTAGAAGAAATACACATTTTCGAACTTAAAACTTTGCAATTGAAAGTTTCACATCTGGCAACATTGCTTCTGACCCAGTAAGCAGCACGGAGTAGGGATGAGATCTCTCACACAATAAGCTGTTTCTCACTCACTACAGTTTTCGGCCATTATTTTTATTGTTTGGGCGTTAATCGTAATTTTACAATTATCACTTTTCTATTTCGGTGTAATTTTTAAATAATTTATGATTAATTTGCAGGGTTGTAATGAAAAACGTTGTCGAAGCCATCATTTTAAATGGCAAATTTCGAGGTGAGAATATATTACTGCCACGGATTCCTATTATACCCACAGATGTGCCAAATTCAACTTCAACGTCTTGAATTTCCGTTCAGATTGGAATTTGCGATGACTATCAATAAGTCTCAAGGCCAAACGATGTCTGTTTGTGACTTATTTTTGAGCACACCATGTTTTTGACACGGTCAATTATACGTGGCATGCTCTCGAGTGGACAAACCATCCAGTTTATTTGTGTTAGCTATAGAGGGATAACAAAAAATATTGTACACTCTATTGTGTTGAGGGATTGATATGTTTTTTTAGTAAAAATATTATAATTAGCATTGTATATCATTTCAAAAACTAAATTACAATAAGTTAAAAATAGAAATGTTTGGTATTGGGTTATTTTTATATCCATCATTGTTCACATCGCTCCGTGCCTCTTCAACTCGTACCACATCCTCAAACACTGACAATAAGTTAGTCATTTTTTTCTAATAAAATAATCCTAGGAATAATTTAAATGGCAAAACAAATTTTGCCGGGTCAGCTAATTATTCCATATAAACGTATGCATGCGAGAAAGTAATAATATATTTTTAATGTCTCCGCGTTTGAATTCAGAATATCTCTAGAAATGGAGAACCTACCACAAGAAGAACGATTTATAAAATAATATTCTCTAAATCTGATTTTTTAATTTGTTTATCAATTAAGCCAAAGATGGAATGCTCATTGTACAGTATACATTAATAGTTCATTCTTACCATAAACAAATTAAATTAAAAATGTAATTTGTTGAGTTTATGAAAGTTCCAAATAATTATAGACAGTCGTAATTATAACATATATTATTATAATTATAACATATTATTCATTATGGCCAAGATAATAAATATATGTTATCATTACGACTGTCTATAATTATTTGGAACTTTCATAAACTCAACAATTTACAAGAGACAGTCTATAGTTCAACTTAAAAATGTAATTCCTTAAGATTTTTAACTGCCGTCCGCCTAAACATTTTGAGAACCCGCCCTTGCGGAAAATGAGAAGAGGGGGGGGGTGTTCCCGCGGCGGGCGCGCATCGGGGCCGCTTCCGGAGAGGCGCTTTCGCTGCGCAGCGCTGCGGAAAAGGAGGGCGAGCGAACCCAGCAAAGCGCAGCTCTTCCGCGCTCCACGACGCAACACTCTCCAGCCTCCAAGCCCGGCCAAGCAACTTACAAACTTCGATCGAATGGAATGGGAGGCGCACTCGCGTCAGAACGCAACTCCTACGCCTTGGGAGCTGCACTTTTGCTAGTTGGGATTTGCAGACGCTTTCTATCTACTGCCGAAGTGCGACGAAACCATAAATCATAACGTCACTTTTTTTAAAAAACCAAAGAAACAAATTTTACACAAGAGAAGCAAAACAAAACCTATCTGGCATTACTGTCAGAATGTTGGAGTAAAATCATCATTCTTAATAGGGCATTTTATTATTATTATTATTATTATTATTATTATTATTATTATTATTATTCCATTACATCACGACTAAAGATCTAATGAGTCGGCTGAATATAAAATCTACTCCAGGTTGCAACCAGCTACCTAAGGAGCAGATTCGGTGACTGTCAGTGCCTCTACAATACTTTACGCAAAATGTGGGCTGTTCCAAATAAAGCAATTTCTTGCACTTCCCAGTCTTTTGAATTACCTGGGAGTTTAGACAAGTTCTTACTCAAATTTTGCGGAACAAATCCCAGAGCTCCGATAACTATCGGGACGACCTGTGCTTTTACGCCCCACATTCGGCTGATCTCGATTTCCAAACTCTTGTATTTAAGACGTTTCTCTGCCTCCTTGGTAACGACGTTTTGATCGCAAGGTACAGCAACATCCACAAGTAAACACGATTTGTTCTCCAAATCCCGGATAACTATATCCGGTTTGTTTGCCGCTATCGTGCGATCAGTTTGAATTTGTTGGTCGTACAATATCGTACACAATCCAACAGACGTCACCGGTTTCGGTGAGTGTTCGTACCACTTGGGGCATGTGTTTGGAACTTCGAGGGCGGTACAGATCTGCCAGTGGAGGTAGCTACACACCCTGTCATGTCTTTTAAGGTATTCGGTCTTTGCTAGGATTGGACAAGCTGAGACAATATGATCAATGGTTTCTACTTGCTCCAGGCAAATGCGGCATTTATCATCTTGGGAAATTTTGAGAACCGCTTTATCATAATGTCGTGTTCTCAAGGCCTGATCTTGGGCAGCTATTACAAGTGCTTCCGATTCTGGCTTCATCCTTCCCCTTTTAAGCCACATAAATGATTGATCTTTATTGATCTGCACCTTGTCCATTCTTTTTAGGTATTGACCGTGGAGTGGTTTGTCTCTCCACGATTTCTTTAACATTTTTTGTGTCTCACACTTCATGTTTAGCAGCATCAGAAGTTCAGTGTCTGTGTTATTCGACGTGTCTTGCCTAGTTTTCTTCGCAATGTTTCTTGCTACACTAACAATGCCTCTGTTTCCCATTCTTCGGTCAGATTTCATGACCTGCCTCATTAGTGGGTCGTCTTGATGGCTGACTACATACTTACCCAACCCGACTATTGCGTTGTGCCAGGAGGCCTCAATTTGTCTGAGGCCTCTTCCTCCTTCCTTACGTGCCACATAAAGTCTATGTATATCAGCTCGAGGGTGGGAAACATGATGCATTGTCAGCAGTTTTCTGGTTTTTCGATCCATGGTGCGAATTTCTTGCTCAGTCCAGTCCACTAGTCCAAAACTGTATTCGGCTACAGGTACCGCCAAACTACCTATTGCAGATATTTTATTCCTGGAATTCAGAGCGGACTGCAGGACCAGTCTCACTCTTCTATAATACTCCCTACGAATTCTCTCTTTCATTCTGTCATTCGAGATGGTTTCACATTCTTCAATGCCCAGATATTTGTAAGTTTTACCTGGCTCAAGATCTTGAATCACAGTGTGCGTATCAATTTCAATGTTCTCAGACGTTGTGAGTTTCCCTCTTTTTAAATTGATTTTTGCACACTTGTCAAGACCAAACTTCATGCAGATGTCATTGCTAAAGTCATTCACGACAGACAGCATTTGGGAGAGAATCGCTTCATTCTTGGCAAACACTTTCAGATCATCCATGTAAAACAAATGTGATACTGGCCTTTCATCACCATGGAGCTTAAAACCAAAGTCAGCTTGCGACAACTGTCTCGATAGTGGGATCAAACTAATGCAAAACAGCAGAGGGGATAGTGAATCTCCTTGAAAAATACCCCTGTTAATCTGAATACTTCTGGTTTCTACTGCTTCTTTTCCGCTGTGGATTAGTAACCTGGTACTCCACGACTTCATACTAGCCTTGCAAAACTCAACAAGTCTAGGATGAAATCGATAGATCTCCAGGGTCTTCAAAATCCAATCGTGTGGTACACTGTCAAAGGCCTTTTGGTAGTCAATCCAAGCCATGCTCAAATTACGTTTGCGTTTCTTTACATCATTCAAGATGACTTTATTCAGTAGCAAGATTTCCTTACACCCATAAGAGCCTTTACGACATCCTTTTTGTTCAGCTGGCATTAGATGATTCTTATCCAGATGTCTATACATTTTGTCAGCTATAGCTGAAGTTATAACTTTGTACAGTACTGGCAGACAAGTAATTGGCCTGTAGTTCTTCGCCAAAGAGCTGTCTCCCGCTTTGGGTAGCAAATACGTGATGCCGCGTGTGAGCCATTCCGGGATTTCCTTTGGGTTTTCAAAAATTTTATTAACAGCCTTTGCTAGATGAGAATGTATTGCTGTTAATTTCTTAATCCAATAAATCTGGATCTTATCAATCCCGGGGGACTTCCAGTTTCCCATGTTCTTAATTGCTTGGAAGAGGTCCTCTTCCGAGAATTGGTGAACATCTTCCACTGTTTCTACAAGTTCAACGGCAGCATCAACTTCAGATTGAAGCCAAGATGCGTCTTTGTTGTAGGATCTGCTCTCTTCCCAGATTCCTGCCCAAAATGCTTCGACGTCATCTTTTGAAGGAGTAACAGCTTTGCCATTCGGTTTTTGAGTCAGATTGCGATAGAATCTCTTCGCGTCTGTTTCAAACAACCGGTTCTGTACACGGAAATCTATTCTACGTTTGTGCCTTCTTATTCGTTGAGCCCATGCTTGAATTTTCTCTTTTAGCTTCTCAACTACCATTAGCCTGCTGGTGTCATTTTCAATTTGGTATTTTTGTTCAACATTGAATATTTTTCGTTGAACTTTAGAGGTGTGCGTTGATTTAGAAGATGCCTCAGCTAAGAATGATATTTCACGCCGGGTGTCGGCTATCCGTTTCATAATTCTGTTCATCCATGGGGGTACAGAGCTGTTTACTCTGTTTTGCTGTCGGCCGTCGGTGTTCTTGGCTGGCCCCAAAATTATCTGAGATACTAGATATCCAGTTGCATATATGATGTGATTGATTTCAGTAATATCTAGATCTCTGCCTGGGGTCTCCACCACCTCATTTAAGACAGAATTCACTGTTTCTATCACTCTTTTAGCTTTGGCATTTTCGTATATTCTCCTCAACGGTTCGCGAGATTCAAACGGAAGTTGACTAACTCTTTCTATCTCGCGCCGAAGGAGATTTCGCATCATGTCCTTATCGTGTAATTCATTGCCAGATGAGTTTTCACCACTGACGTGTGTTTCACTGGAAAGCGATGAACCTTCCACGGGATCATCATTTTCAAGTTCTACATGTTCGTCATGTGGATTGTTCGAGCGAAGTACATATTCCGCATTTCTCTCAATGTCAGCAAGTTGATCTGCTGTGAATTTTCCACTGCTGAGTATGTATCGTCGTTGACTGGCAAGCTTCTTTGAGTCTAGGGTAGGTCTCATATCTGGGTTCCGCTCTCTCCATACCTTGAAAACTTCTATTTCAGAGCCCCCATTTTTCGCTTTTGCGTAGTAAAAGCACCACATCACCTCCTTTAATTCATCCCGGGTCCATCTCTGACGATGGCTTCGAGCTACTGCCGGCTCTGGGTCCCTGGGACTAGCATCCGTGGGATGGCCAGACGTCGACAAGGTGACATTAGCTCGGTTTCTGAGCAGGTATGGGACATTGGTAGAACAAGGCACGTTAAGATTCATTACATTGCTTGTTCTATCCATTTTGCTCATTGGTTTGAATTGAAGATTCGCAGGACGCAAGTTCGAGTTCACAGATCACACTTAACCCTCGGGTTGTTTCCTGCCATCCGTTACTGCGACCCACAGTGGCCTCGGGGCATCCCCCCGCAGGGCCCAGCAAGGGGTCCCTCCGATCGCCAGTCGGCATTACTAAACCCTACGGGATTTTCACTGACTGCTGAAGGCAGCCTCCTTCGCTGGCTAATGCAAGGTTCGGGCCTCCACTCTAATCAGTGGCCTGGTGTGCCAAACCAGTTTCTCTCCTGTACCCTCTATGGGCCGACAACAGGAAGTCCAAAGGTTCATGACCCTTCCCTCTCTACTTACTTCCCACTCTCCTCAAAATGGAGTACTTCTTCGTCTGACCCCTCACCTTCAACCCATTCAGCAAGGGAGGCCCCACCGGTAGCTAGGCTACCACTGACATAGCTTTAAGGCTCATGGGGGTACTCAAGCTCCACCACCAACTGCAAGGTCGTGTACTCCCTAGGTGGAGTTATTATTATTATTATTATTATTATTATTATTATTATTAGTTATATAATACGATGATTTTACAATTATTAGAGTTATATAATACAAAAATAGGCATACACGTTTCTTAATTTGCTCTGGGTGCAGACTATACATAACAGACTCAAAACGATTTTAAATTCAGATTTCTCATATTTGTTTCACTAAGTAACCTTATATACCACAGACACTTGGGAAAATGGGGCATGAATGTCTTTTAAAGAAGAATTACTATTTGCAAATTCGTGCTGTGAATCTATTAAATGACACCGCCAGCCTTCTTTTTTTCTCGAAAGAAAGACAGAAACGATTTTCATCGCTCTGATTTCCATTGAGCCCATTGGAGTTGAATCTCCAAAATTATTACTGTAACCAACCCGGACGGAGTACTTTCTACACCTAAGCCGAGAAAAATGACATTCCAAAAGTTGTTATACTGCGTAAAATGCATAGCTGACATAAATAATTTTGCGTATTGAAGTTAACTGAAAGTGATGAGATGAATCCTCTAGCAACGAAGTTTGTTTAATTTTTTTAAATTTTGAACACGGGTACTTTTCCATACCTTTTCCCTTGATATTGTCTCGTCAACTAGAAAGAGAAAACTCGAATTTGGAAGATTGACTCAAACATTAAAAGAAGGAACAACGTTCTTGTAATTTAGTAGGAGATTAAAAAAAATTATGTAAGTTAAGGATTCATTGCAAATGTTTGATAATACCACTTTCATTAATGAACATTTATATTAACTTTATAATTTCCTGAAATAAGTTAAACCTTGATTGACCTTAATATAAACAAAACATCTGATCATGGAAGATACAAGTAGAGGCGCATACTTAACAAGGAAGAGGAAAAAGGAGACCACCAAGGCACCTTACCGACGCTGTGCAATTTCTCCAGGAGTCTGTCGAAGTCCTGCAACGTGCCGAAGACGGGGTCGACGTCCGTGAAGTCTGAGATGTCGTAGCCAAAGTCCACCATGGGGGATTTGAAGATGGGCGACAGCCACACGGCGTCCACGCCCAGCTCCTTCAGATGGTCCACCTTCTCGGCGATCCCTGTGCAAAGGAAGACAAAGATGAGATTTCAAATACACAAAATGGGTTCCTTTTGCAACATAACATAAATGTTTTGCTATTGACAGCTTTCTTAAAATTTATTTCTAAAAATCGCTGGAAACTTAATTATATAACCCACTGATATAAATATTACCTGCAATAAAATATTAATTAATATTAATTACTATTATTAAGAATAACTTTTATTGATTTTCAGAATTTAATTACATTTTCTGCATAAACATGCGCCAGGAGCAGATCATGTTTCTCTTTTATTTCTGTCAGAAATTATCTTCCATGCTGGAACTTCATCCAAACAATTACACATATAGTAATTTCCAGTCAAAATAATTACAATACAGCTTTGAAAAAGAAGTTATGAGAAATTTATATTACAGAAAGTTCAATTAGTAGGTAATTACAAAAATATAACACATACGAAAAACATTTTCATTGATTCAAATTCAATATTATCTAATTTTAGATAGAATGTTTTGTTAGTAGTCATTCGAACAAAGCAGATTACTTTTCCCATTTCCACGAGGTTTCGTTTAGATTTTCAAAAATTGACAAATAGATTTTTCTGTTAGCTTAGAAAGTATAAAATAACTGACACGATAGTGTTTACTTATAATATATGTTACTTATAGTAAACTCTGTAGATAATACATTTTGATTCGAATAATAGTAGATCTATACAATCAATTGTATTTTCTACATATTTTACGGTTATGCCGTAAGATAAAATAATATCGATAAAAGAAAATACGACATAGGAAAACATAATCGTATTTGCTCGACTCAATTTCAAATTAACAAAACATTACCGCTTTGTACTGATGCGATCCAAACTGAAAACTTATTTGTGCATTAGTCTTCGGAAGAAGTTCATGTTCGGACATTCGGGATTACTTTAACATACTTTTATAATATGAATTCTAGATATTTCTGTATTACTCTAAGGAATATGATAAAATTGTACTGTGTTATCATTTTTGCGGTTTGATTTATATGTTACATGTTGGCAAGACGTCAGTAAGAGAATAACATTTTTCCCTCAGAAAATCAGATATGTTTTTCTCTATTATTTAAACTCTTTTTAAATCAACACTCTGCTGTCTGTGCGTTGAGTGTTGAAGTTTCTGTAATTGTGAATCCTATTTGCAAAAAATTAAGTCATGTATTTCTAAAATCAAATTCGTAGTCGCAAACTCTATTCAAAAATCAAAATGGTAAACAAACACTTCAAGAAATTGTAGCAAATAAACTCAGAGTTTCTGATATTAGATCCCCTTTCATTTTTTAAAATTTAAAAATAGATCTGAAAAGAAGGTAATGAAATGTGAAGTGCATAAGAGGACTAGTGACGTCAGGTTTGACTTCGGTCAGTATCTATTGGTTTTATTAGCTACACAGCCAAACCTGTGGAATCTTTATTTGCGATGTTTTATTTCAATATATTATATAATTTATTTGGTCCCTTGTTATGGTATACAGTCATTAATGAGTGTCTAATATAACAAGTAAATTATAAAATATGTTTAAATATTAATTCATCTATCTCAAAATGTGTTCTAAACTAAGATTGCAGTTAGGCTTTCGACATTATTTCTTTTTCCAGTCTTCCTTCGGTACAAAGCTGAACCAAGAGAATTACTATTTACGGTGGCAAATATTGATTAACAATGTATAATAATTAACTTTATGTTATTTTTCTCTAACTACAATTTTAATAAATTAAAACAAGTAACATTAAAAAGCATTTGCATCGTAGGCATTAAAAACTGGAAAGCTATGATTTTTGTTATTTAAGACTGTAAAAAGACGGTAAGTATATAGTAAAGTCTTGTTGCCTCAGAACAAATCGCAAGTTTGGAAAAATATACTAACGGCTTTTTGATCGAATAAAAAATTTCCTTAAAAGTACGATTTACCGAACGTTTCCTCATCTCAGTGTTATTACTCAACAGATATTTATATTTGTAAAGAAAATGCATAACATCGTTTAAGAATCTAAAATTGGATAAATTGCATTGGGAAAGAATTGCGGCTTTAATATTGGAGGTGTAGGACAGGTTAGAAAAATAATTGAACTTCTGAAATTTTCAAAATTTCAGAGCTTTTAAGGAAAATCAAAACTATATCATTTTTATAAATGCATCATTCTATTCGATCAAAAAAATAATGAACTCTTTTCATCTAAATACATTCTATTCGATTCAAAAAATTAATGAAAAAATTTGCAGCCATTTTCCAGATAATTTTGAAAATTTCATAAAGGTTTCACGTCAAGTAAACTCCCATTTAAAATTATTGATCTCCAAAATCGCACAAATAGATCTTACTTCTTACTAGTTAACCAGTTTTAAGCTCAATATATTCTAAATTGACGGAGTTATGTGTGATCATCACCTACATTCACACATCCCGAATTTCGGGTTCAAAATTATCTGTATCTCCTCGCCACATGCACAAATCTTAGCCACCTTTCAAAAAGCACTAATAGTTCTTAATCTTCACGTGCGCGAAGTTACGTCCCCAAAACACCTTAATCATACAAATTTTGAAATCGAAATGTTGAGGCGATTCCAGTGGTAAAAGTGAGCAAGTGAATAATTTCAATTTTTAGCAGACAACCATTACAATTTTGTTACATTAAATGAGAATAATCTAAGAAATGGAGCATTTACTTTTCCGGACACAACCCACATGTGTAACTGAAAACATGAATTCTTAAGAGAGTTAACAGCCAAAGTAACAACTTGCTATGCATTGAGAAAATATGAGTATGACTTACTTAGACACCCCAATGAGTTATTGATCACACAGCAATGCAATCATCTACGTAGGTATTAATGAGTATTAGATGTGTATTCGTGACATTATTACGTGTACACGAATCTCCCAATATACTGAATGGAAGATATTTGGGCAATAAAAATCAAGGAGTGCCTTAAACGTTTAGCATATTTAAAAACTCCAGTCGTCCATTATCTCTGAGAACTAATCGGTGATGTGAAATCGCACACAGCAACCAGTAGCTTTTGCATTTGAAATACCTTCTGTGCTATTCCAGCCATAAAGAAGAGGAGGTGTGGAGACCTCCGTTGCAGGCAAAACGTCTTTACCGGGGTTACCTCAATGTTGCTGCCATAATGGGCGCGCTTACGCAGCGTTTCCGGAGTGCAACGACGCCGAAAGAGGATGTCCTCTCAGTTTTTCCTGCGTGTCCGACGAGGCAGGAATAATTTTTCTACTTTCAGAACAATGTCGCAATCATAATTCATTTTGCAAGGGCAAACTATGCTCTGGAAAAGTGTTTTTTCTTATTTTCCAAGAAGTCAGAAGACCTTTCAACAAAGCAAGAAAGGAAGATGATAGAATTATTGCCCTGTTTACAATGACCTCTCTTCACGACTTTTTAACCAAATTGTCACCTGGATTGTCACGGTAGGAATGAATAGAAGGGGAAGAGAATGAAGAAGAGGAATAAGGGAGTAAGAAAAAGAAGGATGAGAACGAGGGGGGAAAAGAAAGAAAAAATTTGTGAAACATGTTAAAGAGGAAAGTTGAAGGCAGAACAAAGAGGAAAAATTAAAGACGAGAGGGAAGAAGACGAGAAGGAGGAGGAGAAAGCGATGTAGCAACAGTTTTCCATTTCGCTTCCACAAATCGTCGGAGAGTTTTAAAACATAATTATTATCAGTTTGAGTGAACCTGAGTACTGTTCTAAGGGTCATTTTAACGAATTCCAATGATGGATATCTCCCAATCATTTATAAAGATATGGACTTTAGCTAGTCAGAAATGAGTTAGCCAAGATGGTGTTGTGCTTCTTTCTAACGATATGAGATTTTGAATTCGCGGGCTACTATTCACCGTTACGAGCATTAAAGCAATTCGTTTCCTCAGACATTCAGTGTTAATTTGCCTAATTGCTGAGTAAGAGCATAAAAAGGCACATTTCGAAAAGTTGTATGAATCGACAGACCAACACACCATTCCGTCACGTCCTTCACACTGCACTCTATATTAGCACTAATCATTCGCGTTCGTGTATGGTACGATGAGTCATGGTGAGCCAAACAAACAAAATTGAGTTCCTTGCAAAACGCTCAAGTTTCAAACGCTTTGCACCTCTGAATGTCAAGGTCGGCTAGCTGTCACCACAGCCTCTGGGAATCCCGTCTCAGCCGCTTGACAGGATAATGTAAGACCTTAGAAACCGCAGGGACAAGTCAAATGCGATTTCATAACAACGAAGACTATTACGAATGAGTAATTTACCGTGAAAATACCCTGCAGATAATATCATTTTTTAAATCACGTAAGTCCGAAGAAGAACATTTTAGAGGAGAGAAGAAAAATTGTAACTGAAGCAGTTCTATTAAAGACAGAATAAAAGAATCATCTAAGGGGATCTGTGGCTGTTATTGTTGTTGTTGTTATTATTATTATTATTATTATTAATAATAATAATAATAATAATAATAATAATAATAATAATATTGTTAGTACGTATTACTCCTATAATGAATTTTATCATTCTTATAATGATGGTTTGGTTGTTCTTATTATACAGTTGTTTATTTGATCTATTAATATTATTATTACTATTACTATTGTATTGTTAAAGTTATTGTGAGCTATTTAAAGATAATAGACATGCAAACATTTTAATATCACTTTAAAAAAATTTTAAACTAGATTTCCCTAAATTTCCCTCCAGAGATGCAAAAATTGTGGACAGACTTGCGGAGTCTTTCAATATAATTTTTCCTGATATATCCATTATGATTCATTCACTTAAAAACAAGAAAATGGGATTTATGCGTTTTTAAAGAAAGGTGACGATTTTCTTCAGAATTCTGAAATTGTTCTCCGATTTCAATGAAAAGACATAACAGTGAAATTTCATTCTATATTTACGTAATATGTATTGTATATAATTTAACTCATCCGATTCAGACGATAGTGAACCTCTAAGGCGAGCGACTATAGCGAGCCTCAAAAACCGCGCCCGCACGAGGCACGAGGTACAAAAGTCGCGCCCGCACGACTATAGCCAGCCTGGGAAGCCCAGCGCTCCTACAAGCACGTGCATCTTTCCCTTCACTACTTTTAACTTTCCCGTATACATAGGAAGTAATATACGTTGTATAGGAAACGTTGTGTAATGCTGCGGAAAATCGATTTCGAGATTTCAACGACAATACACGTTTTGGGGTCTCCTGATACCCAAAAAGCGGCTCTTTTCAAAACGTCCGTCCGTCTGTCTGTCCGTCTGTGAACACCACTAGCGGCTAAACCATGAGTAGGATTTTTTTCCATATTGAAGAAACCCGTGTCCATCTGACTCGCGTCGAAGCTTTGAGATTTTGCAAAAGATTCTGTAAAATTTGAGGGTACTTTACATGAAGCCCTCGGGATGTTTTCAAACTTTTCTCAAAAATGGCTCCAAATTTTTTCTTTAAAATTCTTGTAAGAATAAAGTACACTTATTAAGGTGGATTAGGTCCTATTTTCACGGTTAACTTTAAATTTTCGAAAATTGGCTAAGTTTGAATTTTTTTCGGAGTCTTCCCTCAAATACAAATTGAAGATAGACATTTGTTCTTCAAATGTAATTTGTTCTACAAATTGAGTTCTTTTATTAAGATCTGGTACAATTTTTTGAAGATTTTAGAAGTTTTCATGCAATTTTTAAAAAATTACCAAAACAAGATTTTCTCAAAAACGGCTCCACATTTTTTCCTTAAACTTTTGGTAGTGATATATCTAAATGTACTGTATGAGATGACAATAACGCCATATTGTTTTCTTTTGTTTTTTCAAAAATTTTAAAAATGTAATTTTGTTGACTTGCCTCTCACATTGTTAATATTTACATTATTGGCAACTTGTTCACATTATTATATTTATTAGTACATGTGCTTTAAATAATGTCAAATAAAATTTCTCGAAAACTGAACCGTTTTCTGTGAAAACTAGCTCAAAATTTCGCATTTTTAAAAACGCTCAAACGCCATTTCCTCATAAATGGCTGCCAATTTTTTCTTCAAACTTTTCGAAGAAATTGCTCTCTTTAACATGACGAAATGTTCATTTTGGGATATTTTTTGTATTTCGAAAAATTAAACAAACATAATTTATTTGAATGATCTCTCACCCGTTAATATTGCTCATTTCCAGCAATTTGTAAACGCTACTGTATTTGTGAGTTAAAGTGCTTCAAATAACTTTCAATGAAGTTTTACAAAAACTCAAAACTTTTCTGTGAAAAGGAGCTTAAAATTTCGAATTTACATTAGCGCTGAAATGCCATTTTCTTAAATTAGGCTCCATATTTTTCAAAGAAAATTGCCATTTAGGACGAGGTTTTATTGTTTTTTAATATTCTAAAAATAATATTTCAGTTCTAGTATTAGGTAACCGAAAAATTAAGAAAATGCCCCAAAAAATGTATTTTGGCGGCGATAGATGTCCATTGCCAAGAGTGTGGCAAGTCCGAATAGCGAGCCGAGACCAAAGGAAATAGAAATCTAATAGGGGAAATGTCTGTGGGGTCTGTGCCATTTTGTGGCACCCCTTGTTCCAATATGAAATTTAAAAAACAAATGCAGAAAGATTTACTGATGAACATTTTGCCAACCGCATTCGAATGTCAGTCACTAATCTCCCAGCAATAAACAACTTGTTAACTAAAAAGTGAATTTAGTTAACAAAGTTAGTAGGCGAGATCGAAAACCTTTCAGTCGTAATTTATACCTAATGAAACTTCATTTTTTCACGTGTAATTCAATTTATTTTTCTTATAGTTTTATAAAAACTGATTTCATATTTGCAAGAAATGTAAGTTTAAAGGCAATAAACACACGGAACATTTGAAAAAAAAGTTATTTCTGCCAGGTGTCTACTGGAATCTCGTAATAGGATTTAAAACAGCGCGATTATTTAGAAACCACGTAAGTTTCTTCGTAAGTCTTTCTCTTTTCTTTCTCTACTGTGTATATCATATTCTGCTCTATTATTGTTCGGCCCTAAGCCGCCATCCTCATTTAGATATTTCTGGGTTTACTCAATCGCTTAAAGCGTACGCCGGGATGGTCCCTTGTCTTGCACTCCCAGTCATTTATGTACAGTTGTCCCCCTTTTTGTCTCTCTCCTTTCTTCTTTCTCTTTCGGACTTTCTTCATTTCCATCTGTGTTTCCCCTCTCTTTCACTTCTCTCTTTGTTTTCAAAATGTTCGGCCTTAAGCCGCCATCCTGATTGAGGTTTTCTGGGTTTACTCAATCGCTTAAGACGTATGCCGGGGTGGTCCCTAGTTTTGCTCTCCCAGATGTAAATGTACAGCTGGCCCTCCCCCTCTTAATATTACTTTCCCGTATACGTACGTATACACGGAGTGATATACGTAGTATAGGGAAAGTTATGTAATGCTGCGCGAAAAAATGACCAATTTTCGGCGGAAAAAAATTAATTGCCGGGCCGTGAAAACGAATAACTGGATAAAACCAGTTGCTAAATTAAGAAAAAAAATCTCCTAACACGTGGTGTAGCCAGAAACCCTGTTTTCTAGGTCCTTGATACCGAAAACCCAATTGAAAGGAAAACGTCCGTCTGTCCGTCCGTCCGTCCGTCTGTCCGTCTGTGAACACTGCTAGCGCCTAAACCATACGTACGATTTCTTCCAAAATGGATATTCCCCGGTCGATCTAATTCTAGTCAAAGCTTTGAGATTTTGAGAAAGATTCTTCAAAATTTAGGGGTACTTTATATGAAGCCCCTCGAGGATTTTCAAAATTTTCTCAAAAACGGCTCCAAATTTTTTCTTTAAATTTCTTGTATGAATAGAGTAAAATACATTTATTAACATGGCATAGGGCCGATTTTCACGTACAGCTCTGAATTTTCGAAAATTGTGAAAGTTTGAATTTTTTTCGGCGTCTTTCTCCAACTACAAAATTGAAGATAGAGATTTTTTCTTCAAATAAAATTTGTTCTGCATATTGATTTCTTTAATAAAGGTCATGTAAATGTTTTTCACAATTTTGGTAGTTTTCGTGCAATATTGCGTGCAATATGTGCAATTTTAAAAAATTACAAAAAAAAAAGATTTTCTCAAAAACGGCTCCAAATTTTTTTTTAAACTTTTGGTAGAGATAGTGGTAAATGTACTCTATCAATGACATAAAAGACATTTTGGTATATCGGTTGGGTTTTTCAAAAGTTACAAAAATGTAAATTTTTTCACATGTTTCTCACGTCGTTAATATTTACATTATCGGCGATTTTTTCACATTATTATATTTACGAGTATATATGCTTTAAATAATGTCAAGTAAAGTTTCTCGAAAACACTACAGTTTTCTGTGAAAAGTAGCTCAAATTTTCGCATTTTCAGAAATGCTCAAACGTCATTTTCTCGTATATGGCTGCAATTTTTTTCTTGAAACTTTTGTAACGGATAGTGCTAATTACACTCTTCAGTATAGCGTAAAGTTTATTTTGAGTTTTTTTTTTGTTTTTTTCAAAAATTACATAATTGTAGTTTTTTTGAAAGATCTCTCACATCTTTAATATGCACATTACCAGCAATTTGTAAAGATGATTATATTTGTGAGTGTATGTGCTTAAAATAACTTCAAATAAAGTATTTCGAGAACTCAATCATTTTCTGTGAAAATGAGCTTCAAATTTTGCCTTTTTAGTAGCGCTAAAACGCCATTTTCTCTTGAACGGCACATCTTTTTTAAAAGAAAATTGCCATTTACGGCTAGGATTTTGTGTTCTTTAATATTATAAAATTAATATTTTCGTTCTACCAAAAGGAAACCGAAAAATTAAGAAAATGACCAAAAAATGTACTTTTGGCGGTAATAGATGGTAGCTGGCAAGAAAGAACGTGGCAATTCCGAATAGCTAGCGAAGACCCAAGAAAATAGAAAACTAATACGGGAAAGTCTGTGCCATTCTGTAGCACCACTAGTATTACTACTCTGTATTAATGTAGATTGAGTGATTAGGCGGAAGAGCAGGCCCTATGGCCTGAGCCTCGCCATTAATAAAGCCATTATTATTATTATTATTATTATTATTATTATTATTATTATTATTATTATTATTATTATTATTATTTTTATAAGTTTGGCGACCGTGCTCATGAGACTAACATTTTTGGGTCACTGAATCAGAGATTCATTATATTAGATAATCCCAAAATATAATACAGTTTCTCAGCTGTGATTAGTTTTATTATTTCAGAGTTATTGAAATTTTGAATTTTCGGTGATTCAGTATTTTACTATAACTTCATACTTTCTTCAGGGTTGTTTACAAAGTCCAATCTGGATGTCTTAGTGCAGTCCCAAAACCCTTCAGTGCCTCTTGCACTGGCGTAGCTCATTTTCTTCCATTCTGAAAGACCCTTTCGTACGATACACGATGTCCTAACTAGAACGGTTTTCACTAGTTTTTAACTTGTTAAATAACAAGCTCTGATGGAGTATTGAGGCTGAACAGAAATGACATTGATGAACTGAATCAAATCCCTCAGTAGCAAGGTTCTTTCAATCTTCGTAATTCGTCGTAAATGGTACTAAATAACTCACGAGAGTCCCTGCCTACTAACCCATAGTGTTACATGAATTCTCTGTGCTGATTGGAAAAGTGTTTTCCTGGACGTTCAAAATCGCAGTGAACTTTGTTTACTATAACCGTTGTTGAACAAAGTGGTGTAATAACAGATCAATGGTGTGTTAAGCGATGATTTAACAGAAAGTTTACTATATCTGAATTCCACTACATCTCACTACAATTCCACTACAATTCACTACATCCAAAGACAACTGTTCTTGTTTTTAAAAGTTCATTTATTTTTTTGAAAACTTGAAGAAAAGCAAGAATGAGAACGTCTTTCCTATGTTTTCTTGTGCTTACCAGAATTGCAATAAGAAAAATATAACCCGCTGCCACCACATGTGAGGTTATTCCAATGCACTTAGAGAGGAAACAAAATACCACGAGATCTTGGCCTTCGCGTAATGATAGTTGAATGAAGGAACTCGTACAAAACGTAAGAGTAAAAATTAATTCTCCTTTTGAAAAACCATGTACGAGATGTAAGTAAATGCATCGTAAAGTATATCGAGAAATAAGTAAATGCTCTTAGATCAAAGTAAATGCATTGAAAAAATATGTGCGTATGAGATATTTTAGGTTATCACTCACACGCAGATTGTTACACATGTCGGCGGGCATTAGTGACATCGACGCACGCCTATTTATATTTCCGACATTTTTTTAATAATGAAGCAAACCTCTAAACGTATCTTCCAAACTGTCTTTACCAAATTATTGGAACAGTTTAATTGGTCAATGAAGAGAGGGTATGCCATTCTGAGCGAAATTCACTTAACAACACATTCCTTATCTGTTTACGAATATTTAGAATGTATATGTGCTCCATTAACTGGTCTCAATGTTATTTGCTTTCCTGAGATGCTATCCTCTTTGCTTCGGGTAATTATCCTCTTTTCCACTTCTGGGTTCTAAGCTTAATGACCTGACAAGTCCGTCGGATTTGTTGAATTTTGCGGTGGAGAAAGCAGGTTCACGGCAGTTTTCATGTCATATCTCCCATTTCACCTGATTCTTATTGTAGCATCTTATCTATCTTCATTCGCATTACTCTCCACTATCACCATCACCACCATCATCATTATCTCCGCGTCTCGGCATAAATGCCATACCGGAGCTACGGCCAATGAACCAATCCCCCGAAATTTATGCCATTTGATAAATAATTTTACTCTAACATTTCAAACTTGATTTCGCCTTATGCCCTTTCTCCAAAACTTCCAAAGTAATTCATTGAAGGACGTTACTCAATGTTTTGCCAAAATGGTATATTTTAACGCATTTTATGTACGAAACAATTAGCGGCTTTAACTGCGTTTGTACTTTTTCCCCTGCGTATTTTGCTCCACAGACAACCCACGTCCAAAGGCATAAATAACGAAGTTAAGAGCGGTTAAAAGAATACAGTATGTGGTCAAAAGTATCCGGACACGGAGGCGGTGGTGTTATGGTGTGGTCGTGTTTTCATGGGGGGGGGAGCTTGCACCCTCTGTTGTTTTGCGTGGCACTATCACGGCACATACCTACATTGATGTTTTAAACACCTTCAACCTTCCCACTGTTGAAGAGCAAGTCGGGTATGGCGATTGCATCTTTCAATTCGATCCTCAATGCACCACTTCGTGGAGAATGGGCTGCCATTCCCCAAGAAACCTTCCACACCTGACTGGAGGAATGCCTGCGAGAGTGGAAACAGCCATCAAGGCTAAGGGTGGGCCAACATCCTATTGAATTCCAGCATTACCGATGGAGGGCGCCACAGACTGTTATTTTCAGCCACGTGTCCGGATACTATGGCCACTTAGTGTACGTCCGTTTACTTTTCTGTGAATATTTTACGTTCAAGTATACCTCCGAGGCACAAATATTATACCGCATTATATTATACCGTACAGAAATCCTCGTAAAAGGCCCAGAGAGCGGGGCGAGGCGTACAACTCACCATTGAGATCCCCGACGCCATCGCCATTACTGTCCTTGAAGGAGCGCGGGTAGATCTGGTAGATGACGGCCGTCTGCCACCAGTCCAGCTCCTGGGGCTCCGCCTGCTCCTGAGGCTGCTTTTGGCCCGGGCCGCTAGTGTCGTTGCCGGCGGCGACGGGGGCGTCCTCCTCCATCGCAGTGGGCGGCTCGGCGACGTCGGCGCCAGGGGCGGGAGCGGGAGCGGGAGCGGGGGCGGGGGCGTCCCCGCCGTCGGGGCGTGCGCGGGCGGGGGCGGGCACGGCGGCGAGGGCGCACGCCACCAGCAGCGCGACGAGCGCGCGGCTACGGGCGGCCGACGACGGCGAGCTGCGCATCCCGGTGGCGTGTGCGGCGGCGGTGGCGGCGGCGAAGCAGCGACTGTGCGCGCCCGCCCGCGCTGTCCTCCTTTATGCCCTCGCTCCGCCCCCGCCCCCGCCCCCGCACACGCTCACGCGCCGCGCTGTTGCTTTCCCTCCGGTAGCTCAGCTGACGGAAAGCTCCGGCCAACGAAATGTAGGATTAAGCATGGGATTTCATTTCGTCTTCGTTTGCTACAAGGAGGCTCTCGAGTCCAGGTCATTTATACTTTCTCGCATATGTAGTACAGGGAAAGGTAATGCTGCAGAAATATCCAATTCGGTTTTGGGGGCTCCTAAGACCGAAAAAGTATTTTTTTCAAAACGACAGTCCGGTGGTCTGTTTGATCCGTCTCAAAGTGTTGTGTATAAGAGCCCAAAATGGGGCATTGTCAAAAACGCTCAAAAAATATTTTTTTCAAAAACATTAGCAGACTTTTCACAAACATTTCCATATAAAAAGAGGTTCTGCTCTTCAGATATTCTGAAAAATTTATCTCAACTAAATTATTAATTAACTAATCTTAGGACTCAAATATGATTTTAACAATACTAGAGAATAGGCCATTCGTGCAAATTTTTATTGGCAAATTTGCAGCCGTTTTTGAGAACATTTTGTGTAAGCGTGCTTCGCCGCCGGGCAACGAAATGTAGTTTGTGAGTTGAGCAATTTTGAGCAGAAAATGAGCCATTTTGAGCTCATTTTCACAGAAAACTTTTGAGTTTTCGCGAACCTTTATCGGAAATCATTTGATGCACTTTTACTCACAAAAGCAAAAATGAATAAAAAACGCTAGTAATGGAAATACTGACGACGAGAGAGACACTTAAAAAATAATTGTATAATTTTTGAAAAATCAAAATAATACGGCTAACCGACATTAATATCAATTTTCGTTGATGTCTATTCGTACAAAGATTTTTAATAAACATTTGGAGCCGTTTTGGAGAAAATCTTGTTTTTAATTTTGTCCTTATATAGATCAAAATAGCGCATAAACTATTAATAAATACAAAATGTACTTGACATTAATTCAAAAACTAATAGCGGAGAAGAAATTTCATTTGAAGAAAAATGTATGTGAAAGATGAGAAAGTCTATGTCAGTTTACAATACCACTAGTTTTGATTTTCAGTGACAGTCATAAATTTCTCTCTCGGCTTTTCTTTAAGGTCTTCGTAATTTTAATGTTTGTTCCATGTTATATTCCATATTTTGAAGCATATATTGGCACAGATAGTTTGCAGGAATACATTTATCTAAGTATTACACCAAATATAAACTTATATGATAAGACATATTTAACGTCAACTGACTACAATTTGTTGGAAGTGGTTTAAAAAATAAATTAAGGATATCAACATAATAACATTAATAAACGAATTGTTACCCAAGGAGTACGACTGTCATCCAAAGGAAGGCGCGGCAAACATTACGCGAGTATATAAATTATTACAATTTGATTGTAGGCCGTTTCTTCTCTGAACACCATGTACTAGAAACATGCCTGATTAAGTTTGTGTCTTTTCAAATGTGTCTCTTTAGTTTATATTTAGAGTTTCATAATAATTTATATTATCTGACATACTTGTACGAATTATCTTGCTCGTAGTACAGAAAGCGTCCGCGAGAGTACGCTGTATGTGAAAATAAATGACATGAATAAATGCGTTGTTTCTCCAGTCATACATAATTTACAAGAAACGTGCCTGATTAATAAGTTTGTATCTTTCTAAATGTTTATATTTACTTTATAGTTAGTGTATGATAATAATTGCCAATTTTTAAATGACATGATCAAATGCATCTCTGTCTTAATAAACCAACTGTCACCTACTGATTTAATTTTCGTATTTTCACACAGGGCTTATTCATCTTTTTATAAGGAGTTGCGTATTCGAATGTTGGAATATTCCACAATTTTCTATCGTCTGCAAGTGTTTTGTGTTCATAGAGTAGGGATTGTGGTAAAGTTTTAAAATGCGTTCGTGTCAACTCCAATTTATAGAAATGCTTGCTTGCATGCAGACTTTAGAAACAACAACAATAATTAAATATTCAATATGTTCCTTCTGCATGAGTTAAGATTTGAGAAATAAATAAATGTTCAAATTATCTACTTAGTTAATTTTTGAAACCATAAGAAGAATAAGAATAATTTAAATCTGAGCAGAGAAATGTTTATTGAAAAGTAGACAAATTCCCGTCTTTATTTTGCTCATAGAGTGTTGTATGTAAATGGCTACAAAAATGTAACATTACATTCTTGCATATTACATCATTTGATGTAATTTAAATACCAGTTAGTTTTACAAATAGTATATTATAACTTTTGGCTACATGTCATAGTAACATTAGGATGTTGTACCAAGATTAAATATTTTTACAAAAATCACTTATCACAGAACACTATTTACATCACAAGGATAATAGGCCAAAATTATGACAGTAAAATTGCGCACAAATTTAAAGTATTTTATATAAAATAAAATTATTCGAAATCACATATATTTATATTCCATTATAATATTTGGTTACAAATATAGGTACAACGTTTCTGCTAAAATTTTCCCATTTTTCCGCGCAGCATTACATAACTTTCTCTCTACTCCGTAACGAGAAAATAAAACCTACAACAAGGAAAAGTCAAACCAGCATACATCTCCAATGAAGAAATTCTTTTGTCGTTTAAAGTATCCCAAAATTTGAAGAATGTTGCTCGAAATCGCAGGTCATCGATTCAGGGCCAGCTCGATTGGGGAATATTCTTTGTGGCCAAAATCTTTCGAATAGATCAGGGACAGTGTAGCTCACAGTCGGACAGACAGTGAGATGAACAGACTGACGGGCAGATGGGAAAACGGAGAAGGACGGAAGGACAGAAGGAAAGGAGACGAACGGACTGAGGGACTGACAGACGGACACACGAACGGACGGGCGGACAGACGGATGGACGGACGGACAGACGGAGAGACGGACGAGAGATAGACAGATGGGCCGTCAGACAGACGGACACGACTGATGGAGAGCGGACAGACAGATGGACATCTAGACGGGCGGATAAACAAACGGATGGACGAACGGACGGACAGTTTCGAAAAAATCTTTCTCGGTGTCGGGGAACTTCAAACCGTGTATTTTCTTTGAAATCGTGAAATCAATTTTCGTCGCCATTAGATAACTTTCTCTATATTATGTGTAATACTCCTTATGTACTTAGTATGTTTACGAGAGAATAACAACGTCTATGTACTGCATTTTGTCCGCTTTTTCTGGCAAATGTCCCCTTTACAGAAATGCGTTGGTTTCTCTAATCCATTCTGAATTTCCTCCCATGCTGGTTGGTCAACGTGCGATTCACAGAGAGGTCTTTAAATAAGTGTGTAATACATTTTTATGGCAGTAAAAGGATTGAAAATGATCTCTTTTTGCCTACGGGGAAATCCCTCTCTATATAAAAATAGATGTTGGTGTGTTCGAGATCGATGAATTCTGACACCGTTTGACCAATCTCCATGAAAATTGGCATATCTAAGTGGTTTTTCATGAAGAAGGATTTTATGCTCTTCATTTTGTTGTAAGTACCCTAGACGGCGGTGCAGCACAAGATGGCGCTTCAGTTAAATGCAATTCCCAATCCACCTGGACTTCATTGTTGCTGGGCGTTGCTCGCGGGGAGACGCTGAGTAGGACAGAAGGAGCGAGATGGAGAGACGATAGGAGAGAAGGAACAAGAGAGGGAGAAACAGGGATAGAAGGAAAGGGAAAAAGAGAGGAAAGAGAGAGGGAGGAAAAGAGACGGAAAGATAGTGGAAAAAGAGGTAGGGAAAAGAGAGAGTGGTTATAGAAAGGAAGGAAGGAAACGGGAAGAGAGAGAGAGGTGGGAAAAGAGAGAGAGAGGGTGGGAAGAGAAATAGCAGGACAACGACTTACGAGTGCTACTAGTTACAAACATACACGTGAGATCTGCTCCTAAATGCTAGGCAACTCCTTATGCAATTTCGACAGGTTCACGAAATCTTTTGGCGTCGTAATGTGATCAGAGAAACACTGGTAGATGAGTAGTTGGCTAACAATCAGGGGCAAATATAAGAGCTATATGAGATTTTCCACCACATCTTCATTGGTAAAGTATGACAATATTGGATCCTGCACATAACGTTCGTAACTTTTGTTTTGAGGCACAAGTATAAAGCGCAAAGCCACGCTTGGTTGAAGCATTTTCCATGTCTGTCTAAATGAGTTTTCCCCGTACATGAACTTGAAATATTACTTTCCAATTCCTTCCAGTCTTTCTTTGTAAGCCTAAGTATATCGCAACTAGTCATTCTCTTTCCTAACAGGAAAGGGCAAGGGTTACACCGACACCCACGTGTTTCTCATTATGTCTTTCTATTTGATTGACATTTATGTCTTTCTCTCACCTAACCTATGCAATATGCCAGGAAAGAATTTTATTTCATTTAAAGTACATGGGCATCGAAAAATTGATTTTTTTATAAAACACAACTCCCTTAATAAAAGTATTAACAACCGCTCGAGACTCTCGGGCTCCGCGCCGACGCTCGGCGAAGGGAGGGGGACCTTGCTTGGGGGGGAAGAGATAGCTGTTTAACGGACATTTCGACCGGCCGCCTTGCGGCTTCCGCCGAGACTCGGGAGTCGCCGAGCGCCCGGGCGCTCGGGCGCTCGGCCGCTCGGCCGAGCCCCGGACTGCATAGTAGCTTCGCCCCTCAATGCATGTACGGGATATAAAGTCGCCGCATGTTGTGATCGCAACACTTTCAATTCATTGTAATCGAAAGAAAATACAATTTCAATTAAACGATTAATTTGTTGAAAAGTAACAATTTATCGATTGACTGGAAATAATTTTATAGAGACAAACAATAATTTTTTGAAAGAATTAAGGCAAACAAAGACTCTCAAAATAAATTTCTATTTTTTCTATATTTATAGTGCTTAAGGGAAGATAATTCGTTGCGTACCAATTGTAATGTCATTGAAGTTTCTCACAAACCCGAATATAAGGCATATTTAATAATGAATATTTGGTCATAATTTCACGAGTATATAAGAAAAAAGCATACGCTAAACAAAAATTACGTGGGTACTATTTTCCTTGCGTCAAAACGTCTTGTCGTCATTGGGCGTAGTAATTTATTGTGAAATAGTTGATGTAAGCCGCCATGGCCTCTTTATTTGTCGACTCAGTCGGCGGCCAAACAACAGCGGTCATGGCACATCAGCCTATTCAACTTAATAATTCAAAATACATTTTTTACTATTATATACACACGTTTAACATTATTTTAAATTCGGCAAAAGTATGTATTCACGAAATGATGCATATAAAGTTTTATATGTACGAGTACAATGTTTTTCAATTACTCCATTATTTTACGTTTCAATGCAAGATAAGCGATTAATTGTAATTAAAAAATCGTAAAAGCTGAAATTGTGAATCATTGGCTTCTGTGGAGAAGTATTGAAGCTCCACGAGACCCCCTTCCTTTGGGTGAACTATTGCTCAGAGTGGCAGGAAGAGATAACAAAGGTTGTGCGAGGTGACTCGGTGACTCCCACGCAGCGCGCCATCGCCTTTGCGACGAAATTTCCAGGAAAGGACTGGAAGCAGTTGAAAGAGAATGGTCGAGATACGTGCACAAAGCTTTCCTCGACAGGTATTGAGAAGCTCGCAAGATTATAAATAAAACTAAATGTACAATGAGCTCAAAACAATGCTGGGGTGACTGAGGCACCCCGCGCGCCTACTGCCGGGTTAAGAAACTAAGACCTGCGTCTCAGATGCCTGAAAATTATAACAACACCAACAACAAAAATATTTGGAAAAAGAAAACAAAAATACAAAAGTGAAAGGGAAAGGTACTAATATATTTCATTGCACTTGCATCTAAATTTAGCAGAGCATTTGTATTTACACCATATAAAATGAAGGAGAATTAATAATTTTATGTCCATTAGAATAAAATAGGCAACTTCCGAAACACCCGATGCCTAGTCATTACAAAGAACGGAATTTATCTCTAAAACTTTTGAATGCCTTTTCTTTGAAGTCACAGGCAGAACTGCAATAGATCCACTTGAAGTTCTCCAGTGCGTCCGGGGAGTCGATTTTTAAACCTTTTTATTCTTTTTTATATTAAAATTTATTATTTGAAAATTAATATTAAAATTCGTCTATATTTTAAATTTTGAAAAAATGAAATTATTGGTCATTTATTTTAACAACCATTCAATACTCCTTCCTTTTCCTGAAACTTGGCATTAGATATTTACTCCGACGTGTCGGCCGATTGTTACGTGGCGCAGTTCGCGTGAACGGGGTCCGCCCGGTGTCGAGTCTCGGCCGGATGTCGAGACCGGCCGAGTCTCGGTCGGTCGCCGGCTCCCGGGAGTCCGCAACCGGCTGCGAAGGACAGTCGAGCGCATGGTCTCGAGAGAAGAGAGGCGAGCGAGCGCTGGTCGGTAAAAATCGCGGAGAATGCAGACCTCTAAAATAAAACTAAACAATTGTGTTAATTAAGAAAATCTGTCAGTTATACATTTTACATTAATTAATTTATTTTTTTAAATCAACCCCAAGTGCGATGTTGATTGTTACATACTTAGCTATTCCGGAGACGCCGCGTTCTAGACGTAGTTGATGACGTCTCTGCCGTCGTACTGTTACCTTCCTCAGGGCGAAATGCACGCGCAAGTGTACTGCGCATGGGTTTATAAAGAATGACCTCTACCCGCTTGCTGATTGATCAGTCTATCAGCCATTGCGGAGAAAGTATTGGTTTATCAGATAACGGTCCTCTAGGGGGGAAAGGGAGAAGGTCCGGTCATCGTCCGGACGTCACGAAGCAGCGGGAAACGGACGGGTACGGCCGTAAAATAAACGTTTCCAGACGTCATGAAGACGTAGGCCTTGGTCAGCATTCAAATCAAGTGATTATTTTTTTAACTAAAATAAATTTCTTAAATTGTTGATATGAAAACGAATGGTGATGGCACCAGAATTACATAAATTCAATGTTGTAAACCCATTTTACAAGTACGCATAAATGGTGAGCTTTACTTAGGATTTTTATTATTATAATCACTGAATTATTCTTTCACTAACTGAACCTGTGCAAACATTCCACACTTTGAAAATGATTGTTTTAAAAGGATCTAGCGGAGCTACAAAATGACACAGACTATCTCGTACTAGTTAGTCTCCATATCTCTTTTGTCTGGTCTGTCTTTTCAGTTTTGTCCCAACCTCTTCTCAGCTGCCATCTAATGTGGCTTAAAGACCATTTGTTCAATTTTTCGATCCTATAAACGTAAAATTGAAATATGATGTAGAGAAAATTACAGAGGAGTAAAACCGTGTCCTACATGCATATTTTTTGTATATAAAATTTGAAGCAGTTTTTGAGAAAATGTCATTTCTGAAAACGCGCATTTTAAAACTCATTTTCACCAAAACTCGACCTTTCGATAAACTTCATACGACATAATTTAAAGCACTTGCAATACCACTAATGCACTAATTGCACAAATGCAATAGTTTACAAATCACCTAAAACGTAAATATTAACGACGAAAGATGTCGTTACGCCGTAGGACGTGGTCGAAATAATTACAATTGTTTATTTAAAATAACAACAACAAAAGAATACAGCGAAATTAGTTTATATCATCTTTTACGTGAAATTGACATTAACACTACAAGAAAGTTAAAGAAAAATTGCAGTTATTTTTGAGAAAATCTTTTTTTAATATTGACCACATCTGAAGCAAAATTGCTCGAAAACTATTAACATTTTCAAAACAATATACGTGATGTTAATGAAAGAGTAACAGTGGGGAACAAATTTTATTTGAACAAAAAACTCTGTATTAAATATTGTAGTTGTAGGAAGAGGCCGAAAAAATAAAACTTCTGTAATTTTTGAAAAGGAGGTTATGAGAGTGTGGGCTAAAAATTATTTTTGGTGTCTAATTTGCACAAAATTATAGCAAACGTTTTTTAAAGTTTTGAGGAAATGGGGTGTACTACCCCATTTTTTGACATCGTGATTTCGGGATGTTGCGCGGTAGCAAAAAAATATTTTGGGTGCCTAATATTTAATCCAAAATTATAGCAGCGGATATTGTCAATTTTGAGAAATTAGTGTGGTTTTCATTTTTTTCTTGACGTTATGAGTAAATTTTCAAATTTTCAAACGTGTCTGTAAGTAGCTCAAAATTCACGTCTCGTCGGTAAAATCCACCACCATTCTGAAACCTTAATTTCAGAGGTTATGAAATGTTGAAAAGTGAAAGGTTGTGAAAGGTTGTAAAATGAGGAAAAATTGTTGTTGGTAACATTAATCAGCCAATCAGCGCATAAGAATGTTTAAGTTTTGAGAATTTGGGGTGGTTTTAATTTTTTGTTCTAGTAAGGGGTGAGTTTCGAAATTTTGAAAAGTGTCCCACAGAAGACCAAAATTTGGTTTCGATTAATTTACTTTTCTTTTTTTTTCATTTCATTTCATGAATTTCACAACCTTTGAATACTTTTGCGACTAAAAATCTTACCACTGCACGTTATTCTCCCACGGTGCAATGCTCGAGAGTACCCGCAATTGTTAAC
Source organism: Acheta domesticus (assembly GCA_031308135.1). Taxonomy (NCBI): domain Eukaryota; kingdom Metazoa; phylum Arthropoda; class Insecta; order Orthoptera; family Gryllidae; genus Acheta; species Acheta domesticus. The sequence continues at coordinate 185,879,443 of JAHLJT010009419.1, read as the reverse complement.
TGGGTGATTTCCGGGTTATGTTCACAAGATGGTGTTGAACAGATGAGCAAAATACCATAACACGGATGCCAACTTGCCGTTCTTAAAATATTGTATTGATTAACGGAACAGTTTTTGAGCAGCATTGATTTGTCTCGTTGCTTATTAAATGACCTATGTTTGGGGCACCGGAATGACAAATTACAACTTTGGAAATCATTTCGCGTCCTCCTAATAAAATATCGATTTATGGTAATAAACAAATCGCTTTCATAAGAGGCCTTTAAAGTGTGTTCAGGTAGACCAAAAAAATTATTTTTGGGGTCCCTTGTGTCCGTGGCCTCAGGTAATTTCACCTTCCGGGCTAGAGATATTTACACCACTGTCTCTACTCCTACCATAACTCATAAAAGGATAGCTCAACCAAACGTGCGCACAGGAAAGTTACATCCAGAAGGACAATAATGGTCAATCTCAGCACTTGTTCAATGGATCAGGAAAATTGGACGAAAAACCTGATTTAGAGGAGGGTCATTGACTCAAAAGGTGTAGTATCTTACTTACATCTTACATGCAAATTAAGTCTTTTTAAAATTATACAGTACAAACGCTAATTCATTAAATATTATAGTTAAAATAAAAATTGTTTTTATTTTGTATAGTTAATAGAGTTTCTAAATGTTTAGAATGAGTTATAGTGAAGTCGGGGAGTCATTTTCCTTGCAAAAAGTGAGATAGAAGATTTTATTATTTTGATTTTGATTATATTGATGTTGGTAAGAAAACGTCACGTTTTTCATCACCAAGGAACCATTGTAAATTATTTTTCTTAGTAAAATAGTAAGAGAACTACGAGTTTTAAAATTTAACTACATTTTCCTTTTAATTCTAAAGTTGCCCTAAATTAGAAATGGCCTCTCTAATGAAATAGTTATGAGTTCCTAAGATATAATAAAATAAAAAGCGATTAAATATTAATGTAATTAATATTAAACACAATTTTGATAGTTCTGGTGAAAGTGGCAGTAGGCCTATATGTTCCAACAACTAACTCGATTTATTCAAAAGCACTTCAATAGAATTAAATGCAGTTTTTGTTGCACTTTCTCGCATTATTATTATTATTATATTATATTATTAAGCGCTAGAACCAAACTCATGCACAGAACCAAATTCATTCATATTATTATTATTATTATATATTATTATAAATAAAAATTATGGAGTTATTTACAACAGATTTACACGTACATGTATTATATGTTGATTTAATGCAGTGAGCTATTGATACTGACATCTTATAACTGTGATTGTACAATTCATTGAATAGTATTTGATGAATTGAATGTAAATGATGTTCTCCCAATACAGAACATCTATAATTTATTTCTTGTTTTAATTTTGTTTGTCTCTCATTGCTTCTAATGCTTTATTTCATTGCACATGGTTTCAGTTTGTTTCCTGATCTTATTTCGTTAATGTTCTTTTTGAAACAAGGACATTAAAGAACTACGAACTTATTTTGTAAATTTTCCTGATGTTATTTAATACATTTCCTCACTTTATATGGCTCCTTTTGTCTCTTTTTGCCATGTTCCAATATCGTCGCGTATTTTGATTATTAAATCCATCAATGCCTTCAACATCCAGAATCCTACTATTGTTTGCCTTCTTTCGTTGTCTTGCAGCCATTTATATCAACGGCCTATTTTTGTGCCACTAGATGACTCTAGTTGCATTGGTCATCGGGTCTTCTTTGGTGATCTTGCCGCTAGATGCCTGTACTTGTGTTGAACGTCAGCCTCTTTGTTAATCTTACCACCACTAGTATCGCTACTGTCAACTACCCAGCATCTGTTTCGCATTTAGTATTTCTTTTCTCCGCAAACGTCGCTGCTGTTCTTCCAGAGGTCTATACCATCCTTATTAACCTCAGTGAAGTACTGTATAGCATTAAATGCTTTTCGGGAGTTTTTCGTAGTGTTTCCTGCCTTGCACTTATTTTCACTGAATTATGAAAATATTTCAAATGTTTTTACTCACCCCTTTTATGCTGTTTTCGATTTTGTCATTTCTTGGACTCATTTGGCACTTTGCACAGAACCAAAGACGCCAGAAATAAACAGCAGAAATACCACAAATACTTCTACAAAATCTAACTACCAACCTTACAACTCAAATTCATATCATGTTTCTTATTGAATGTTGTTCGTTCTACGTTGTTGTATATTCCTCCTTAGTACGTTACATATAAAGGTTATAATATAATAATTATATTTAGTATTAATATATATACACATATATAATTATAATGTAATGTCCTTATTGTTTAATAGTACACACAATTTTATGTTGGCAATGCTGCGGAAAATCGGGAAGAGTTTTGAGATTTTAATAGCAATACAGTAATACCGTAATAGTAGTTTTGGCGTTCCCCTAATACCAAAAGAGACATTTTTCACACATCCGTGCGAGCGTCTGTGAACATTAGCGCCTAAATTGTTCTTACTATTTTTTTTAAAAATTCGTATTTCCCGATCGACCTGGTGAATCATAAAGCCCTACAATTTTGAAATTTTGGGGATACTTTACCTGAAGATCCAGGAACATTTCCAAACTTTTCTAAAAGAACGGCACTAATTTTTACTTTCCCGTATACGTACGTATACACGGAGTGATATACGTAGTATAGGGAAAGTTATGTAATGCTGCGCGAAAAAATGGCCAATTTTCGGCGGAAAAAAATTAATTGCCGGGCCGTGAAAACGAATAAGTGGATAAAACCAGTTGCTAAATTAAGGGAAAAAAATCCCCTAACACGTGGTGTGGTCAAAATCCATGATTTGTTGCTTCTTTATACTTAAAAATCGATTGACGGCATTCCGTCCGTCTGTCCGTCTGTGGTCAACGCTAGCGCCTAAACCGTTCGGTCGAGTTTCTTCAAAATTGATATTCCCCAGTCGATTTGATTTTAGTCAAAGCTTTGTGATTTTGAAAAAGATTCTTTAAAATTTGGGGGTACTTTATATGAAGCCCCCCGGGGATTTTGAACATTTTCTCAAAAACGGCTCCAAATTTTTTCTTTAAATTTCTTGTATGAATAGAGGAAAATACACTTTTTAACATGGCATAGGTCCGATTTTCACGTACAGCTCTGAATTTTCGAAAATTGTGAAAGTTCGAATTTTTTTCGGCGTCTTTCTCCAACTACAAAATTGAAGATAGAGATTTTTTCTTCAAATAAAATTTGTTCTGCATATTGAGTTCTTTAATAAAGGTCAAGTAAATGTTTTTCACAATTTTGGTAGTTTTCGTGCAATATTGCGTGCAATATGTGCAATTTTAAAAAATTACAAAAACAAGATTTTCTCAAAAACGGCTCCAAATTTTTTCTTTAAACTTTTGGTAGGGATAGTGGTAAATGTACTCTATCAATGACATAAAAGCCATTTTAGTCTATCGGTTGGGTTTTTCAAAAATTACCAAAATGTAAATTTTTTTACTTGTCTCTCACGTCGTTAATATTTACATTATCGGTGATTTTTGTACATTATTATATTTACGAGTATATATGCTTTAAATAACGTCAAGTAAAGTTTCTAGAAAACACTACCGTTTTCTGTAAAAAGTAGCTCAAATTTCGGCATTTTCAGAAATGCCAAAACGTCATTTTCTCGTATATGGCTGCAATTTTTTTCTTGAAACTTTTGTAACGGATAGTGCTAATTACACTCATTAGTATAGCGTGAAGTTTATTTTGAGTTTTTTTTTGTTTGTTTTTTTAAATTATATAAATGTAAATTTTTTGAAAGATCTCTCACATCTTTAATATGCACATTATCCGCAATTTGTAAAGATGATTATATTTGTGAGTGTAAGTGCTTCAAATAACTTCAAATAAAGTATTTTGAAAACTCAAAAATTTTCTGTGAAAATGAGCTTCAAATTTCGCATTTTTAGTAGTGCTAAAACGCCATTTTCTCTTAAACGGCACATAATTTTTAAAAGAAAATTGCCATTTACGGCTAGGTTTTTGTGTTCTTTAATATTATAAAATTAATGTTTCTGTTCTACCACTAGGATACCGAAAAATTAAGAAAATGAGAAAAAAAATGTACTTTTGGCGATGATAGATGGTAGCTGGCAAGAAAGAGTATGTGGCAATTCCGAATATTGACAAATAAATAAATAAAATAAATACGGTCATGCTTAATTTTTTCAAAATACGAGTAGTTTTTCTTTAATTTTGTGACAAACGCAATAGGCCGCTGTAAATTTACTGCGCTTTGGACAGCCGGGTGCGTCGTAAATTAGAATGTGCAATTTTGTATATTATTTCTTTCTTCGTTTCTTACATTCGAACTTTGTTATAGACTTACACATTAATATTTTAGAAATTGTTTATTTTGAAATATTTGAAATAAGTAAAAAGAATTAATAGCTCTCAGAATAGCGACAATGCAGGGTCTGCAACAATGGAATTCACTTTGCGCTCGCGAAGTTATAATTGTCTAATTTATGTTGATATTTGCAGGCAAATATTTAGTTTTGCACCAAATGCTGTACCATTTGTAGTGAGTAGAGAATTTGTTGCATGGTTTTAAAATACTCTTCCCTAATCATGGCCCAATGGAAGGCATTTCTATATTTCCAGTGTATCAGGTTTCTTTTTCCAATACAGGGTTACAAAACTTTTGCATTCTATTTTTGTGAAGTTGTGGAATTCACATAGTTCTGACAACACTGCAATGGAAATAGTGAGTTCCAAGCGAAGATGTTAGTAGCGCATAAAGTGCAATATTACAGTACTACTTAGCTGTTTCCTCTAATACGGGAAAGTAAGTGCTATTGTAGCACCACTAGTTTTCTTTGATTTTCTTGTAAGAATTTAATAAAGTGCCGAAAGGTAGCTGCTGGGAAGAGGGTGGTGCCAAACCAGAAAGTTACCCCAGACCAAAACGATTAAGAAACTAATTATTACGAGAAAGACAGTGCCTTTTCTAGCATCGCTAGTTCCCTTTGTGCCACAATGATTTTTTAGCAAGAACCTTACTTTTAGAAGATGTCTCTGTATCTATACTTTTAACAAGCAAAGTAGAACATTTTTACGAGGTATTCCTGATGATGGCCATACAAGTGTTGTCCTAGACCACGCCCTCGGAAGAGTTTATACTATATGCAATTCCCAACAATTAAGTTTGCTGCTGTCTTGTCGCATTGTAAGTAAATTGTCGCATGTAGAAAAGGGGCTTACGTCGCAGTCGTTTGCAAGCCTCAAACAGTTATTGATGATAGTTTATTGTTCTTGATTTACTGGGAAATGACACTGACTGCCATTTCCCAACTGAAACATTGTCTGTTGTAAAGCTTCTAAACTAAAACAGCTTTTCACTAACATGATGATTTACTGCGATGTGTCAAATCCATTGAAATTGTGGGAAATAATTCCAGATAATTTTTTAAAAGAATTAATTAGAAATATTTCTCGTTGTTCAGATTTTAATATAAAATATTCGTGTGACACAGGAATACATAACAGTACTTTAAACCTACTCAAAGATGTGTTTCTCCGTTAAGTGGCTAAACAATTGGCAAATTTGGGTAACCGGTACCTCGTGTAAGTCTGTTACGAATACATTTGAACTAGATTGGGTAATAGAAAATAAGGAACCGAAATTAAATCTCAAACCAAGACAAAATGAACAGATGCAGGAAAGGGCTGAAACCGCTGTTTGCCCTATTTTCTCAATGCTCCAAGCGCTACCGACAAAGCATTGCTCATTAATTTAATTTTGTCGAAAACAAGAAAAGAAACGAATTTTACAAACGCACTGGATAATCATCAGTAAGAGTGGCGACTCTGCTATAGTAGGTGGTAAAACCGTTCTCGCAATGTTTAAAGTACCAATAAATATACTTCGATGTTTTTTAAGTGGCCGATGATATGAAGTCATTGTTACACCTCATAATATGAATGGTTTTAACTGTGGTAAGCTCATTTATGAGGCCACGAGCTCTGTTGAGAAGGATGCAGGAACATGGTTTCTCACTACAAAAAGTGACAGAGTAATTTGCTATATATAGGAAGAAGATTTACCTACTTATTAGGTATTCGAGCCCGACAATACTTTTTTTGTCATATTATCACCATTTTGGTCTCACGATTACAATTCTTTCCCTTCTTGCAAAGGAAGACGAGAAAGTAAGAAGTAAACAAAAAAAAACGCTACTCGCACTTTAAACACCTACCCTTGACACAGCTCGTCACCAAAAAATAGAATGGGCATCCAGCAGAAAACGGGATCGACTGGAGGAAAGATTGACTGCACATTGCACATGATTCAAGTTCGTCAGCAGCGACAAGTCTCGAGAACGATAAATTACACGTTCCATGGAAACTCCGGAGATAACCTTACATCACACTTACTTTCAATTGAAACGTATACAATATCAAATTCCAACTACTATTTCATTCAACAGAAAATGTATTAAATTGAATTACTTTCCAAATTAGAAATACTTCTAGATTTTTATTAAAGTTACATATCAATTAATTACTTAACATGCAAGCAATGAAAAAGTAGCTCTCCACTTGAAAATCCCCATTTCTCGGATACAATGGAGCATTTAGATGAGTTGCTAACAAGAGCAACCTTTTTTCTTTTCGGGGTTTTGCCGTGTCGCTGATGGTACAATGTTGAGATCATCAGAGCGCCGTGCATTTTGTGGCGTCGTGGTTGCGAAATGACAACACAGACACGAGCTCTATGTACAAATCTGTTTATTTACACTATTTACAAATGTACTGCTCTGGGGTTACGTTCCCCAGTACCTCCGTGACTCCCACGCGCCTGCTCCCCGTCCCTTAGGCTCGTGCATCCCACCTTGCCGCTTTACCGCGCCTGTGGCCCGACACCCGTTTCGCACACGCAGTGTCTCAAGGACTACACACCCGTCTCGGGCGAGCAAACACGTCTGCTCACGAGGTGCTCTCAATACGAACTCCTTCTGTCTGTGCCAACTCATTTTGGTGGTCACGTGATCGCCTTCAGCCCTATAAAAACGATAGGGCCCAGGAAGACATGCGCGCCCGTCGGAGGTCCGGTGCCTCTGCCCGCTCGTCTTGCATCACGGGGGACGTGGCTTTTTCCACTGCTTTTGTCCCTCCCGTGTGTCCGGCAGCCTGCATGCCCAGCCGTTCGAAGATCTGGCTGCCATGTGCAGACATTACAATTTGCTACGGAAGGGAGCACAGAGGCGCGGAGAGCGAGTGTGGTTTCTTTTCTGTCCCTCCTCCGCCTTCGCGCCTCACCCCCGCATGCCCCTCGACAACTCGCGTCCCCTCCCCCGGTGACAGCCGCCGCCGCCCCCACTGTGCTTCTTGTAACTCTGCTACGCGATACCTCAACAGCCGCCACTGTGGTTTACGTTATCTCCAAAGAAACCCTGGCGACCAGCAAGGTCAAGCGGTTTCGGAACATCTCACGCCTACCTCCCACTCTTGCTTTTTCTTCTTCTTCTTCTTCACAGATAGGTCTATGACCTGTTCCGGCTTCCGAGAATTCCATCTTTTCAGCAGTTCACCAAGGTCGCTTCAGACTCGGGACCTGTACTTTAACGACTGCTTTGGAATGCATGTCTGTTTCATCCTTTCCACATGTAACCATTCCTGTCTGCAGCATTATTGTTATTGATTGCTTGAACTTTTCGAATTTCCTCATTAATGAGTTAATCTAGTCTGGTACATTTTTTTAAGATCTCAAGAATTTCATTTTGGATGACTGTAACGCTCGTTTATCTTTCTCTCTAAGACACCGTCATTCACTTCCGAAGAGCAGAGACGGGACAGTAATTACTAGGGGCGGATTTTTATGACCTAAAAATCACCAAAAATGATCAATAAAATGCTCTTAAAATAAAGTAGATTTATTTCCTTTTCTCAGTTTTTCCCTTTCCTAATAGTATAACAAAAACATTCTTTTAATAATATTTAAGAACAGTAATATCTCCTCCTAAATGGCAATTTTCTTTGAAACATTTGAGGCCGCTTTTAAGAAAATGGCGTTTAAGCGCTACTGTGAATGCGAAAATGGAAGCACTTTTTCATAAGTATCTTTTGAGATTTCTAAAAACTTCATAAGAAGTCTTATAAAGCACTTAAACTCACAAACAAAATGATGTTTACAAATTGCTGGAAATGTGAATCTTGTCAGTGAGAGATCGTTAAAAAATTACATTTCCGTAACTTTTCAAAAAACAAATACTCCGAAATAAACTTTACGTCATATTAAAGAGTGCAATTTACGCTATCCGTTCGAAAAGTTTGAAGAAAAAATTTGGAGCCCTTTATGAGAAAATGCCGTTTGAGCGTTTCTGAAAAGGCGGAATTTTGAGCTAATTTTCACAGAAAACGGTTGAGTTCTCGAGAAACTTTACTTGACATTATTTAAAGCACATGTACTCATAAATATAATGATGTGGACAAATCGTTGCTATTGTAAATATAAACGACGTGACAGACAAGTTAAAAAAATTAGAATTTTGCAATTTTTGAAAAACCAAAAGAATAGAACAATACGGCGTTTATGTCATCTCATAGAGTACATTAGACACTATTCTTACCAAACGTTCACTCAAATTTACGCGAAAACTACTAATACTTTCCACCAATAATATACAAATAAGATAATTTGAAAATGTCCCAGGGACTTTTTGTAAATCATCCCCAAAATTTAAAGAATAATTATTTTTATTATCGCTGGGCATTGGTTCGAGCCTCATCAATAGGGAAATATTAATTTTGGAAAATATTCGAAGGCTCTAGTGTCGTTCACATATCTCCGGACGGACAGACAAAATGAACAGTTTGAAAAAACACTTCCTCTGCATCCCAAACTACTACAAAATGTGTACTTCCATTGAAATCTCGAAATTCATTTTCCGTAGCATTACATGTTTTTCTTTACACGCTTATTACGCATGCGAAATGTAAACTAGTGTTACAACATCACATAATTTCTCGCATTATTTGTAAATTTGTAATTTTGAAAATTCAGAGAGTTCAACGAAAATGAGACCCGCGCCATTCGCTTAAGCTTCCTTTCTTCTATCTGTGTGCTACAAAATTGAAGAAAAAGTTTGGAGCAGTTTTTGATAAAATGTTGTTTATAAACTATATTAATTTCTAGCACAAATTACGCGAAAACTATTCGTTTCTTTAAAAAATGTGCATGACCTTCTTTAAAGAGCTGTTTTTTTACGAACAGACTTTGTTTAACGTAAAAATCTTCAATTTCGTAGTTTAGAAATGCTAAGTGTTTTCAGTTTTCTAAAATATTAAGAGTTTGCCGAAAATGGGAATAGCGCCATATTTTTTACCGTTCCTTTATACAGGTATACTTTATACAGGAGGGAAAAATTTGACGAAAAATTTAGAAGCGTTTTTTGAGTAAAAAAATTGTTAAAAAATTAAAAATTGCCTCTTTTTCGCGCAAAATTACTAAAACTCATCTCATCTTTTCGAAAAATTGTACATGACCTTATTTTAACAGCTATCTTTAAGGAACGCATTTCATGAAAAAAACCCTGTATCTTTAAAAAATGTCCTTTTGCAATTTTCGAAAAATTAGGGATTTCAATAAACATGAGATCTGCACCATTCTCTTAAGCGACATTTATCCTAAACGAGGACAAAGGTTAATAAAAAAATTGTGGCAAGTTTTGAGAAAAATTTGGAAATGTTTTTGAGGCTTCCTGTAAAGTACCCTAAAAAATCAAAATATTCGTTTGAAACCCTCACTTTTGCTTAAGCTTCGAGTTCGTTCAGATCGATCGGGGAATATAAATTTCGGAGAAAATCGGCTGAACGGTTGTTCTCTAGCGTTGTTCACGGACAGGCAGACGGACGGACAGACAGACGTTTTGCCTTCAATTAGGTTTTCGGTATCAAGGACCCACAAAACAGGGATTCTGGCAACACCACGTGTTAGAGGATTGTTTTCTACATTTAGGAACTGGATTTATCCACTTTTTCGTTACCAGGGGCCTGTAATAAGAGTTTTTCTGTCGAGAATCCGCCATTTTCTCGCGCAGCATTACATAACTTTCTCTTCTTTCTCGCGCTTAAGATGTTCCTTCTTAAGCGCAAGAAAGTAAAAAGAAACTGGAAGTGGGAAAACATTAAATTGAAAATTAAGAAAAAAAATATTTTCTATTCGAGTTAGATTTCTTCCCGTCATTTCTGACAGGTTACCCCTAGTGTCAAAATCAAAATTTGCAATGAAAATGGTATTGACCCGTAAGAATGAAAATTGAAATGGTTACACATTCTTCGTTCTAAAATGTACTTTCTTTCATGAACGTAATTCTCACATCTTGAAAAACGTATATAACTCGTTAATGACGGCCTGAGGCGGCAAGATTATAACATGAGTGACAACATTCCGTTTAGCACTGGTGTACGAGCTTCGTGATTCATCCTGTTATGTAAAGAAGAATTATGTTTGTCACCTAACTTGGAGCAAAATACAATTCACGTAACTCTCACGTGTGAGACTGTCCTCCATCGTAAATTCAAGAGACATCCCAGTCTTCACCTTTCCAGTTCATTGCGACTGATAAGATTTTTTGAAAATGGTACCACATGTACAGTTCGTGCGTAGCATCCATGCGCAGACGACTGCTAAAATTTGATCTAGACCCATGAGAAGGAAGACACCGCGCTTGAGGAGTGTATAGCCATCAACGCATTCTATCGCTATTCAGAAAACATTGCCTAATGCGAGCTCGGGATTCTAATCGCCCAGAAATTTGTTTTGTTGCGTTAGTAATTTGTTGTATTGGATTTCCTGTGTCCTTTCTTACCCAAAATAGCAACGTAATGTTTTGGGCGCGGAGGCTACCTGTCGAATAGCCTGGAAATCGATGTTTTTGAGCCAACATTCGATGTAGCGTCTCCTTCTGTGACATGCTTTGTGTACAGATTCCTCGTGCGAAGTCCTATCAAGAAACCTAACGCGTGAAGAGTATGTTCTGCTTCGAGGTTCGAAAGATCCTTTTCACAGCAGGACAGCACGTTTCACAGCTCCTCTTCACCACGTTTTGTTGGTAACGTCTACACTAACGAGACTCGTTTGAACATGCAGCGGTGGATGCTAAGGATGTTCACAAACGTGTTTCTGAACCAATATGCAACAAATAACGGCAAACTTTCAGTTTGGCGCCACGCAGGTGCACCGGTGCGTGTACAACAGCCATTTCATTGAATCATCCATTTCGCCCCTATTCTCAGTAGGGACGAGTCCAGTAGCTAGAGGCGGAGCAGGGGCGGCGCGTCCCGGATGACACCATTCGTGTAAAGTACCCTAAAAAATCAAAATATTCGTTTGAAACCCTCACTTTTGCTTAAGCTTCGAAGGGGTGGGGGTGACACCAATTAAAATATTTTATAGTTGGAATTATATAATTTAAATCATTTACTTAAAAATTCTATATATTAATTAAGACTATCTGATTTGAATCTACTGTCAATAGAAAATGACATTGCAATAAGCATAGATTTTAATGAAATTATAAATAAGTTTTCTGACCTAAAACCTCGTAAAGAGGTTTTATAAATAACTTACATTTGTTGATAAGTTGTTTCATTTTAAAATATTTATTTAATGATGATATTGCAATTATTATATATGATTTAATATGATTTAATGATATTGCAATTATTCTTAATTACATAGAATATTTTATAAATAATTTTATTTAATTTATTATAAATAACTATCTTATGTAAATATGTTTGTATTTTTTATAAAATAATGTACAATCTATGCAGCAATAGATATTTTTATACTTATGAATTTGTGGAGGAGGCAACACCATTACCTTTGCACATTCACCAACTGAAGCTACACCACTGCCTTCGCTATTCAGATGCGCTTGAGTATCAAATAGAGCTCAATTGGAAGTCAACTGCTACTTGCTTATCAGACTCCGTTGCTTCTAAATATTAATTATCATTACACAAATTAGAGCTTGGATTTGTTTGGAAATACAATATTCCATCTGGTTCCCCTCGAGGCGCCGCGTTTTTGAAAAACCTTCTTCAAAATTTGGGATTACTTAACATGAAGTCCCCTGGATATTTTCAACATTTTCTCAAAAACGGCTCCAATTTTTTCTTTAAATTTCTTGTAAGAATAGATTAGAATACACTTATTAAGGTGGCATAGGTCCCATTTTCACGATTAATTCGGAATTTTCGAATATTCCAAAAGTTTGAATTTTTTCGGCGTTTTCCTACAACTATAAAATTGAAGATAGAGATTTTTCGTCCAAATAAAATTTGTTCTCCAAAGTGAGTTCTTTCATTAAGGTCACCTTGAGAAAAGAGCAAGAACAACTCATTGATCGCACTTGTGATACGTCATTGAGGAGTAAATTTAAAGAAGTGCCATTCTTTGAATTCTGGATTCATCTATTAGCAAGGAATACCCAAAGCTGAGCCCAATTGCAATAAAGACCTTGATTCCTTTTGCATTAACTTATTTATGCGAGACAGGTTTCTCAATTTTGATAGCTAAGTAGTCTAATTACCGTTCAAAGCTAAATGAAAATAAAGAACTTCCAGTGGCCATTTCCACTCTAACGCCACCTCTTGATAAACTTTCTTGTCAAAAGCAAGCTCATCCATCACACAGAATTTTGTAATTGAAATTTTTAATTTCCTTGAAATTCTTGTTAGCTGCGTAATGAACATTGTTTTATTTCATAATTTTTACTTTCCCGTAAACAATACGTACGTATAGTATAGGGTAAGTTATGTAATGCTGCGCGAAAAAACGGCGGATTTTTGGCAGAAAAACTCTTATTGCAGGGCCCTGGTAACAAAAAAGTGGATAAATCGAGTTTCTAAATTAAGAAAAAATCTCCTAACACGTGGTGCAGCCAGAATTCATATTTTGTGGGTCCTTGATACCGAAAAAGCAAAACGTCTTTGCGTCCGTCCGTCTGTCCGTCCGTCCGTCTGTCTGTGAAGAACGCTAGCGACTAAACTGTTAGAAGTCTTCTAGGAGCCTATACATAGGAGCTAGTAAGAGGATGGGATAAAATAGAAAAGGAAACCTAGACTGAGAATAGGAAACTAACTAGTACCAGAAAGTCTGTATCATTCTACAGCAGAACTGTTTCTTATATACGTAGGTTTTTATTGTTAAATTCTTATTAAATTGCGGTACATTAGATGACATTTCAGTTCTGGGTGTTGAATTTATTAAATTTATTTTAGTGTTAAAAAGTTTTGATCGTTTATTGTAAGATTATTATATTCAAAAGTTGGGAGCTCTCTTTGAAATTAATTAGCCAAGCTTGTATGAAGTTATCCTTACATCTGAATAATGTGTGTTTTGAATAGGGTTAAGAAATGGCTACCGGAGCCAATCCAGATAAACCACTAGCAATTTGTTCGGTTGAGAGTTTTTCGATTGATGTCAGAAGGGTTAGTAGGATAGAAATTGCAATACAATAGGTAACCGTTACCAATAATAAGAGGAGACATTTGCTGCTCTAGCATCACTAGTTTCAACATGAGAGGCTGTGTTGTAAGATGTCAACTTGAAACTTTACAACAGTTCAAATATGAATTAGTTTTCTTTGTCTATAAAGACTAAAGCCTGTAAATAAACATCAATAATCATCCACTCCATTCGTCATGCAGCTGATAAATTATGAGACACAAATAATTCTGGTAAAGATAAAATCCTGTCTTACATTTATCAATAACTACCTCCTACATCGATGATAGATTTGCGCCACAGAAGTCCAAGGTTAGAAGATTAGCCGTGCACATGCTACTCCTACTCCACAGCATATTGCCAAGTCTGGTTTAAAAATGCAGGTTGGTTTTCACATCCCTAAAACAGCCAAATAATCATGAATTTCTTCGACATCCCATCATGAATTTCATCGACTACGTACTAGTCTTAATATTTAGATTTACGATATTATTACAGGCCATTTGTTTAATGGCTGATATATTATAATACGCCAAATTAAAGATAAATAACTAACTAACCCTTCGACTATGAGATATCAGAGCTATCCCACGGCAAAAAGTTTGAGTCTTAGCAGTTTAGAAAATAAAAAAATAGATCCAGCTTGTGAATGGTGTGATACTTGTAAAATGAAACGCATAATAAATAATAGAGAGTTGCTATTTCTCTATTGCAAAAGTGTGATAATACGACGCTTAGCAAGTTACTTTCAGAAAACCATAAATTTTAAGAACAAAGCGAACATTTTTTTCAACATTCTGTCACGAGAAACGCAAGGGTGGGAACATTTTTTCAGCGAATACAACGTCTATAACTATAATACTCGACGTAGTAATCAAATTCATCAGGAGTCAGAATACGCAATATACTACAGAGAGTTCAGATTCATAAGTATATTCGTACATTATTTACATGTTACCAGTTGACATTACACGATTAAAATTGATAGGGAAGTTTAAGTGAAGTAAAATATTACCTGGTGCATAACTGTTTCTATACAATTACGAGACTGAGCGGGAATAAAAATTATTTGAACAAGTATTAGCAACTGATTAATTCTGCAATATTACTGTATAATTCTAAAACATCTTGTCACAATGTGTATTATACATCAGCTTCTGCGACAATGACCCCCATCTCGATAAAGGTTTTCGTAGTTTCCTCTGATCCTTTGAGAAAATCCTGCGGCGTTTCTTTGTTTTGTTTCTGGCAATAAATGTAGCTTCATTATCAGTTTATGTTTTCTTGAGCTCATAGGGGAATGTAGTTATTTAAACAGTCATTTTCCATGTTCTCGCGGCAGTAATTAGAGCGATTCCTTCAAGTAGTTCACAAGGGAAAATACGCATACTCTGTTGTTAATTTTTCCTTGCAAATAGTTATCACAAAGGAGCGAATATTTTCAAATACATTCTCTCCAAAACTCTTTCGAAATTTTCTCAAAAAGTACTCCAATTTTATGATTAGATTTTTCGTTGGATAGCAAAAAGAAAGCTTAAAAGAAAGATGCATGTCTCATTTTCGTTGAAAATCTTGATTTTTAGAAAATTGCAATAGTTGAACGTTATTTCCACGACTTCCTACAACCTATTAAAGATAGTTTTTTTCTTTACAGAAATCTCTTGTTGAAAAATCTAGAAATAAGAACAATAAAAAATTCGAAAATATGAGTAATTTTTCGTAAAAATAGGCTCAAATATTTAAATCAATGATTTTCTTAAAAACGGCTCCAAATTTGTTCTTAAATTTTTTTCCTATTTATCAAAGGACGTAATAAAAATTGGTATTGGTCACATTATGGGCGAACTCTCTGTATTTTTGAAGCTTTATACTGAAGATACATTTGGACAGTAAATGCAATCTGATATGAAAAATTAGATCTAAAAAAAGGTCATGAACAACTTTGTGGAAAACCAGCAGTTCCCGCGTAATTTCTTTCTTAATGCAATGTATAAAAATAGCTTTTTTTAAAAAACAACTTCAATTTTTTCTTTACATTTTTTCTACGGATACTGCAAAGGACATTCCAAAAATGCGCAGGTCTCATTTTTGTTGAACTCTTAGATTTCAAAAATTGGAATGGTTAGAAATAATGCGAGAAAGTAAGTATTGTTGTAACCCCACTAGTTCAGAACATCCTCAGTCCGGTATCGATTTTGTGCACAATTGATGCTCTGCTTGTGTGGCGTGTAATCACCATGGAGAGAGTGACTACACGCAGCTCCTATTGTGCAGCTCCTCTGCTACAGTGATTAATGAATAATGTGATTTGAAACATTATTTCACATAACGTTATTGTATCCCTGTGCGATTTTCCTAACTGTGGCCCTGCAGTCGCTCTGAATAATGCGCAATAGAGACCCTAGATACAGAGAGTAACGCATTCCATTGTTCCACCGATCCCGCCATTTTATGTCCAGTTGTCAGAAAAATGGAAACTGTGTTGTATTCTGTATGTTGAGAACCATGGATCTACCCCAGACCAATATTAATATTCTTGAAAATCATCATAATGTCACCAATTATTTTAATTTCCCTTCAGTTACTGTTTGGTACCTGACGGGGTTGTCGGGTGAGTAGATATTAAATGGCGGTGGTTGCGGGATTGTCGAGTGAGTAAATATTAAATGGCGGCGTTTGCGCTACTCTTTGTACCTAGGGACTCTAATGCGCAACAACCTCCACTGCCCTCTGGCATTAAAGAGTCATGGTCGAGGTCTATTTGTGATACAAAGTGCTCACCAGAATAGCAGAGAGCACTCAAGGGGAGCCATTTCAGGTATGCTGGTCGGGTACCAAGATGCTGCAATACACACTATCTGTCCCGAGTAGAACGTGTGTAGATGGGTCGCTTTTCTCTCTGACTCCGCACGCAGACACTACCAACAATGAGCCTGCTGAGCTGCGGTTCGTACTTAATGCAATCTTGACGCGTGCAGGTGTGAAAACCGTTCCCGGGACAGGCTGGGCAAATTGAAATTGTCGAATTGTGTACCTGTGAGAGAATGTAGTGTTACCACATAAAATACATTTTAACCACCTGTGTTCTTTCGCATGGTTAAATTTGACTCAGTCTCTTAAACCCCGATTATAAGACCCCTTGAAACTAATCGAATTGAGGCTTGTGCATTTTTTATTTTACCATGCCTGTTTTAATTTTACCCAAAATTGCGCATATTAAACAAAAAATCTGAGGCAAAACTCTCCAAGGCAATGCAGGTTTCGCCACTTGTCTACCAGATAGCAGCGAGGACTTAGGCGCTACGTCTCCACCGTTTCTATTGACTCTTAGGCTTTTTGTGAATTCCTGAAATTCGAATGTCTCGCTTTCTCAGGGCTTTTTGCATAGTGAAAGTGAACTTTGCAAGTGAGTTGCTGTAAAATATACGTTTATATCTTAGGCAAACACTCTTGGTCACCCGCCAGCGCTTATAAAATTCGTGTGAGTTATTAAAAGTCAGAAAATCAAAGGTCATGAGTCATGGCATAACACTAAAGAACATTCCTGTTCGTACAGAAAAAAATAGAATATATGGAAGAATACGTATGTCTGGGACAATTATTGTCTTTCAATAATAACACCAAAAAAACTAACCAGACGAATTTAAATTTATTCTTTAAATCCTACAGCTAGCGAATAAAGAGAGAAATCATAAATACTTGTGTACTTCCGACGCTCATATACGGTTCGCAAACATGGGCACTCACGCATTAAGAAACAAATGCTACAAAAACCTGCCTCCGAAAAATGGAAAGAAAAATTTTAAACATTGACTTGGCAAGTAGAATACGAAATGAAGACATATGAAAAGCAACCGGACTCACCGAATTTCCTCTTAGGATCCAAGCCTTGGAAAGAGAAACGTCGGCAGGCAGAAGATCAGACGAACTAAAAATGCTGTTCGGCAGCCAATGGTCTACCTCGGCAAAGGATCGTCAGAAGAGGAAAACCATGTCTAAATCCAACACAGTGAACAACACACTGAATGTCTAATTCCAACACAGTGAATTTCTCATCAACTTGATAAGTGCCAATGCAGAAAGTAGTACGATGAAGTGTTAGCTAATTAGATTTAAACTAGCGTACCCGTGCGAGAACTCTCGCATGTTAAAACCCCACCCTTTCCCTATCCTTGTTATATATATATATATATATATATATATATATATATATATATATATATATATATATATATATATATACACAAATTAAGCAATTTAAAAAATTAAATTAAAATACCTACGAAACATACCTTACTTCTTCTTCTTCTTGCCGTTTTCTTAACCGCTACTTCGGTCTTCCGGCGCCTAATCTTCTTCTCCAGTCTTCTCTGTTCTTCCAGGCATCAGGAGGTAATTTCCACTTCTCGATTGTCTTTCTGATCTGGTCGTTCCACCCTGGTCTTGGTCTTCCTCGTTTTCTCCTTTCACTTGGTAGCCATTCTAAAGATCTTTTGGGGAGTCTTTTCTCCTCCATTCGCTGTACATGTCCAAACCAAGTGAGTTGTTTCTTTTCAATTTCCTCTATAATATCATGATGCAAATTCATTATTTCCTTTACTCTTTCGTTTCTAATTTTTTCCATTCTAGATATTGCTGCAGCTCGTCTGAGGAAATCCATTTCCAGGGCTCTCAATTTTCTTTTCTGTTGTTCTGGAAGTTGCCATATTTCTGCTCCGTATAATGCAACACTTTCAATCATACTTTTATATATTCTAAATTTCGTTTTTCTGCTTATATTTGGATCCCAGATCACTGGATTCAGGGCTCCTAAAATTTTCCTTCCTTTAATTATTCGAGTTTCACATTCCTTTTCATAAAAACCTTGTTTCCCTATTGTTGTTCCCAAGTACTTTATGTCCTCTGCTGTTCTTATTATTTCTCCAGTTTCCATAGTCAATACATCATGTGTACTGCCTAGTGTCCAGTACACTGTTTTCTCTAGATTGAGGCTTAGTCCCCATTTCTCATAATCTTGTTTTATCTTCCTAGTCATATATTCAATATCTTCCTGGTCTTGCGCCATCAGTACCTGATCATCAGCGAATTGTAGGGTATAAAGTGTTATGTTATCATCAAGTGGTATTCCCATCCCAGCGCATTTTCTTTTCCATACCTGTAATACCGCATTAACATATATTTTAAAGAGGGTAGGTGACAGACAACATCCTTGCCGTAGTCCTTTTGATATAGGAAATGCTTTGGCCATCTGTTTTCCAACTTTCACCTTTCCTTTTTTATCTATGTACAATTCCTTCCCCGCATTTATTAAAATTTTATTTATATTACTTTCATTCATAACTTCCCATAACTTTATAACTGGCACACTATCATAGGCCTTTGCTAAATCAAGGAAGACCATATGGAGTTCTCTCCCTGTTTGCCATTTCTTTTGCATCACCTGGGACAAACAAAACAGGTGATCTATGCAAGAACGACCTGCTCTAAAACCACTTTGTTCTTCTTCTTCGTACTCCTTGTATCCCTCTTCTATTAATTCTCTTAACATTCTTCCATATACCTTACTGAACGTGTTTGTCACTGCTATCCCTCTATAATTTTCACATGTATCTTTTCTTCCTTTCTTATATATTGGTGTTATATAAGCCATTTTCCAGTCTTCGAGTATATCGCCTTTATTGATACAGCTATTAATTAGCTTCTTCATCATCCGTACTAGCTTTGGTGTTCCATTCTTTATCAATTCGCTGGGGATTTCTCCTGGACCCGGAGCCTTACCACCTTTCATTTCTTTGATACATCTCTTGACCCTATCTTCTGTTACTGTAATTTCTCTGGCCGGAGATATCTTTTCCCTTTCTGTAGTTCCAAGAAAATCTGATCTTCCTTCATTCAATAATGTTCTAAAATAGTCTTCCCATTTACTTACAGATATACTTTGTATGCGGACTTTTTCCATTTGGGGAGATTTCACCTGTTTTATGAACTTCCAAATCTCGCTTGTTTTTGTCCCTCCTATGTACATTTCTACTTCTTGGCATTTACGCTCCCATGATTGTTGTTTTTCTTTTCTTATCATGTTTCTAACTCTATTTCGTTGGATGTTATATTCCTCCCTGTTTTCCGCTTTCTTGGTACTCAACCATTTTTCATACAGTCTCTTCTTCTCCTCTATTTCCCACTCCAGGTCTTGAGTTATCCAATAGCTCCTCCCTCTCCTTTCCTTATTTAAAGGTATTTCTCCAAGTGCTTCTTTAGCCTCTTGATGCAGACTATCTTTGAGGTGTTCATATATCTCCTTATTTGATCCAACTACGTTTTCATTAAGTAAATTATCCAGTCTATTTTGAAATAAATATTTTATACTTGGTTGTGATAGACCCTCTATATTATATTTCCTAGCTTTACTATTTTCATTTTTGTCTCCCTTATGTTCTCTGATCTCCATTTCTTTTTGTCTTATGGGTGGAAACATAATTTTGGCCTTCACTAGATAATGGTTGGATCTACATTCCGGGCCTCTGTGTACCCTGACGTCCATTACTTTCTCAGTTAAATACTGTCTAGTGATTACGTAATCGATCACAGATCTCCTTCCTCTTACCTTATCTTCCCAAGTGAACATATGCTTATCTTTATGTTGGAAGTGACCGTTTCTAATTATAAGTTCAACATGGAGAAGAGGTGGAAAAATCAAATGGAAGAAGATTGATTCAACTGTGTGAACAACATGAACATACCTTACTTGGGTGTAAAAAATTACACAACCAAAATCATAATGTAATTTTCAAGGGACTCTAGGGGTAGGTTTCTCCAGTTTCATCCGGTTACGAAAAAAAATGCGATTTTAATCTCAGCGTTATGACGTGGGTGAATTTCTTCTACAGCATTTTATCCTGAATTAAGAGTTGTCTTTTTAAATTCTTAATGATTGATGGAGGTTATTTCTCATGTCAATTAATAGCTATGACTTTCTGGTTTTGAACGAGATATGGCGATATTCAAGCGATTTCAGAAAAACGAGAAATTATACTACTACGGTGAAGAGATCCTTATATAAGCCTTCTATACAATTTTCAAGTTTGATTAATACACGAGAAGTGATATTTTTATCTCAAATTTGAATTTAGGAAAGTATTTAGATTTGAAAGAATCGGTTAGCAAACAAAAACAATGGAGTCACTGGCGTAAACATATTGGCGTACACAGGGGTATATACAATGAAAAATAGTCAGGATATTTTGAGCGCTAGTAACAAAACTAAAGCAATGTGGGATATCGTAAAAAATACAACCACATCATCTCGATACCTTGTAGAGAATGTTGTTTTAAAGGATAATGAAAGAGAAACGAGTAATCCGGAAAAAGTTGCCAATATCTTCAACAAACTCTTTTCTATAATTGCGTCTGATCTCACGAAGGGACTAAAACCACAAAATTCAACATCTTACGCTTCCCAAAAATATTTCCGTTACGATGTTTATTTCCGAAACTTCTCCCAACGAAATCCTCAGAATAGTCAGTAAACTAAAAAATAAATATTAATCTGGTTTAGGTGAATTTCCAGATTGTTTATTAAAAAACTTGTGCACCTACCTTTATACATCCGTTAACTCACATTTTCAATGCTTCTTTACGTACAGGAATATTTCCAGATATTTTCAAAACAGCAAAAATTAAGCCACTTTTTAAAAGGGAACAAAAATGAAATTCAAAATTACCGGCCAATTTCTCTTTTGTCAATTTTCTCAAAAATATTAGTGAGGCTTTTCTACTCACGAATGGAAACTTTTCTAAGGAAAAACAAAGCGTTTTCAGACTCACAACACGGTTTTAGAAAATCAAAATCTACGGAAACTGCCATTTTTTTCTTTTCTCAAAGATATTGCTTTATCAATAGACCAAAATGAAGTACCCATTGGAATATTCTTAGATCTTTCGAAAGCTTTTGACGTTATTGACCATAAGATCTTGCTCTCAAAATTACCTTCGTATGGAATTCGTGGTATTGCCCTAGATTGGATAACTTCGTACCTTAAACATCGGACTCAAAGAGTAGAAATACCATACTGGCACGAAAGGACATTACATACTTATGTTTTTAATTCTTTGCCAATTGAGCATGGGGTCCTGCAAAGTTCGATCTTAGGTCCTATTCTCTTTCTGTTATACGTAAACGATATGCCCTCGTCTATTAAAAATGGAAGAACGGTTCTGTTTGCCGATGACACGAATGTTCTTTGCAAAAAAGAAGCAGTAAATAGTACGATTTCAGAAGTTTCAAATTGGTTTAATAATAACAAACTAATTGTTAACGAAAGAAAAACTGTTTCAATGCATTTTTGCATTTCAAATCGGCAATCGCATGTTCCATTGAAAATGAACAATATGCAATTAGCTGATGTTGAGGTAACAAAATTTTTAGGTCTCTCAATTCAATGAAACCCAAAATGGAATGTACATATAACAGTATTAAACACTAAATTAAGTTCATTATGTTACGCATTCAGAATTCTTTCAAATTCTGTCAGTCTTCATGCAGCTCGTTGCGTTTATTTTGCAAATGTACATTCCCGCCTGAGATATGGCATAATATTCTGGGGAAGCTCATCCTGTAGTATTCAGACCTTCAGATTGCAAAAGAAAACTATTCGAATAATGAAAAAGTGCCTTCCACGTGATCCCTGCAAGCCTCTTTTCACTGAGCTTGGAATCTTACCATTGCCTTGTCTATTTATTTATGAATCTGTAATATTTGTCACAAATGACCTACTTAACGGTATCAACAGCTCAGTACAAGAAATCAACATACAATACATGTACGTTACTTTACAACGCATTGCCAGATGACATAAAACAATTAAAGTCGGTACACAAATTTAAGTTAAAAGTAAAATCTTTTCTGCTGCAGAACTGTTTCTATACAATTAGAGAATATACTGATCGTCAAAAAGAGAAATAATGTTTTAATTTAACAAAACAATGATATATAATGAATTAATTTACTTTTGTATTGTATACATTTAAAAAAATATTTAATACGCCTGTAACAAGTAATGTACTTCAGCTTCCGGGTCAATGACCCCCATCTCGATCAGGTTTTTGTCCAGTTTCCCTGATCCATTGAGCAAATGCTGAGATGGCTCCTTGTTTTGCTTCTGGACGTAAATGTAGCTTCACTGTGCGCACGTTTTATTGAGCACTCCTTTTGCTTGTAATGGTAGGAGTAGAATTGATGTTCATTATTATTTTGTTAGCAATAATAAACAAATAAATGGAACATTTATTTACATTGCCATGATACTTTGACATACGGGAATAGAGAAGTAATAATTTAAGTTTTTTTTTGAGGAACAATTCAATATTGACCTAGAAAAATTAATAGCGAATGATAGTGAAACATTTTCCAACAAATGATAAATAGCGTAAACGTCACGAGACGAAACGCTATTTGAAGTCGGAAACGCTATTTGAGTCGGTTGGGAAACAGTGATAATGCATTGATTTGTATTTGTTAGAACAGGGAGCAGAACAGTTTGAGATGAGACGGAACGCAGACGCCTTATTGGGTCCGGTATTTTTTTTATATATATAATTGTAAACGTTAGTTTAAAAGTTGTTGATTAGAACGTTTAAAATTGATGGCCATAGAAACTAAAGATATGAATGGCATTTGGAAGTTTATTTTAAATTTTCAAATTCGAACTATTTTCGGAAAAATCTAGTGTGGGCGAGTGGTCGCCGCTGGAAATATCGCGCAGCTGGAGAATGCCGGGTAAATGGTACCATTGGACGAGGACTTTCGTCGTCCAAGAACGCAGCAGCCAGCGCAAGAAAAGTCACAAACATTTAAGGACATTTTATTAAATGTACACGTTCCAAGATTGCGGTAATTCAACAGCAAAAGAAATGTAATTTTATGTTCAATAAATGATTGCGATGTATCAGTCGTCTGAAATTTAATGTATTCCTTCATTGTACTTTTCTGAGAACGCCTGGCCTTTTATTTTTATCCTTTCGATGAATGATTTCCCGTGAGCATGTTGAAACTTGATCGCCACGCTGCGCGATATCTGTCAGATACGTTACGTGCACTGACGCCAGTGCATTGTGAGCTCCTAGAGTAAACGATACGTATCAAGGCATTTTCAGCTATGACCAATGCCTATTCAGAAAATGTAAGCGTTTGTATTGTCTAGGATCGATAGGATCACAATTTCTTCCCAAAGAGAAAAATGTGCAGGAAACGTCTGTAGGAAAATGAAAAAACATTAGCCGTTTTCTGGCGCACAATTACATACAGTCAGTGTCAAAAGTATTGAAACACCTCGTAAATTTCAGAAAATGAATAAATTTCAAGTGTAAAATAAAACACAAATTAAAATTTTTTGGTCGCATTAAAAACTGTGTATATTTTGTAATTTATATCAGCAAACAAAAACACAACATAACTTTCATGACAATTTAAAACAAAGTTCACAAATATTAGAACGTAAAACAAGGCAGCCAAAAGTATTGGAACACCCAACTGAACAGCGGTTAAAAATTAAATAAAAATGTAACTGTAACAAATTAATATTTGACGAGATGTCTTTTGTCATTTATAGTGGCTTCTAGAATTCTTGACATTAATTCTATGAGCTTCGCCGTCATATGTGGCAAGATATTGCCCCTTTCCTCCTAAAGTGCACGCTTAAGAAATTCTTTATAAAAAATAGCTTTGTTCCTAATTTTTTCTCCAAAATATTCCATAAATATGCAATAGGATTAATGTCTAGAGATTGTGGTGGCTTTTCCAGATATCGTGGTGTATTGAAAAGAATCCACATTCTTGTGCTTCAAGTCCTGTACTTTAGACCATTGTCCTGCTGAAAAATGAAATCGTCATTGAGACCTACTTTTTCAGCACTTTTGTGTAATTTACTTTGCACAATATTGATGTACATTGAATGATCCATTGTACAATTCATAAAGTAAAGATTCCCCAAACCAGAAGCACTCATCCACCCCCAGCCGAGAACAGAACCACCTCTGTATTTCACTGTGAGCTGGAGGCTCTGTTCCTGAATGTTGGAGTTTTTCTTCCTCAGCGCCATACATCTACCATTGGCAAAGAATACAAAAACTTTAACAATTTCACAAAACTCTTGCATTGCTATGAAAAAACAAAATGAAAGGTACACTGACTAGGCGAGGCTACCTGACTGATACAGTAAGAAAAATTAAATTAGTGTAAACATTGCAGAATGTATTGAAGCCTACGAGGCACACATGCCCAGATTTTTTAAACCAGACTACTCTCTTAGTACCACATCTCCTCCTTTTTACACAGCTGTCTAGTAGAGGGTCTCAATGCACATAGAAAAAATGCCCTTCGCTGACGGGAATGCTGCACGCCAAAGTTTTTGAGCATTCCAGTGTGGAGCGATAAGCTGCCCACCGCACTCCCCGTTCCGTCATAGCCCAGCACCACCCAGCACTCTCCCCTCCAGCCACGCCAGCTCTGTCCACCGCCCCGAGAATGACACCGGGCGCATGGCAGGGGGTGGCTAGCCGGCCGGCCGGGGGAGGGGCGGACGGACAGAGGCGAGGGGAGATAAGGGCGGCGACGGTAGTGGTGGTGGCAGCGGCGCCGACCCCGGTGGCAACGTCGGTGGCAACGTCGGCGGCGGTGACGGTGACGGCGGTAATGTCGACGTGACGTCATCGCTGTCGGCGGCGTGGGTGAAGCCGCGCGGTGGAAGAAGACGCCCCATGCGTAGAGGCGCGGGGGAACAATGATTAATTAATTTCTTAATTAATTATTTTTTTTAAGTGGGACGCGCGAATTTTTTATTGGCGCCCCCACACTGGTGCAGCATGGAACTCCCACAATTTGGCGGGAGTACCACAAAGAGTGCCCAGGTGGGCGGAAGTCACAGGAACTTTGTCCGCGCCGAGAAAAATGTGCTAACAACCATCTGCGCCAAAAATATTAAAATTACTTTCATCAGTAAAACTAAATTGTTTCCACATTTTTGGGAACTGTTTCAATAATTTTTAGTAAATTATAAACGCTTAATGCCATTGATCCAGAATTTTCTACGTGCCACACGTCCATCCTACCTACGGTTTCTTAGTATTATACGAACTGTACTTGGAGAAATGTCTATTCCAGAAGCAAGTTTGGGAGCATGAAGTTTTGGATTTATTTTAATGTGGCGATACAATGCTTGTTTCACGTTCGTTCAGCAACTGTGGCCGTCCACATCCGCGTTTGTTCGTCGCTGTTTACCGAATACAATACCTATCAATTACATTAAATATTGTAGTGTGTGATCTTTGCATTATATTTCCGATTTCCCTCAAAGATCTGCAATCATTACGCATGCTAATTATAATTTTTCTCTGTTCTTCACTTGTTTCCTTTTTTACGCCCCATAGTGACATATGATGAGCAAATACTTCAGAATCTTGCACTTCTGAATCACCGACTGATGCATACCGGAAAGAAAATTGATGCGAAAACCGTTACAGCTAAGGGTTAAGAGGAGAGTTCCGACTAACAAGTTGAAGGTCAATCCACAGACGGCTGCGGCCGCGGTGACTTCCAAGAAAGCCGTTACATTATTTGAGAGTTCGCGTGTTCCAATACTTTTGGCTTCCTTTTTCTATGAGATTTTTGCTTATATTTCTAATTTCTCAATTTCCTGTGCTTAATTTGAGAGTTTTTTATTGTAGCAATACAGTAGCCAATCAGAGCTCAGAGCGACCCCATATACATTTGTACTACACGAACTCGCACTAGCGGTAAATCGGAGAACTACTCATTTTCGAAGCTCTCCGGGTTGCCGGTTGAATTACCGTTGGATTGCTTCAACGTCCGTCCCTGGTCCGTCCGGCGTGGCAGCCTCGTGCCCAAAGAGTATATCTGTGAGACTGTGTTGTGGAGTTTCGTACTGTTTGTGAGACCATAAACGGGTGCTAGCAAATAATATATCAGTGAATTCAATTTACAGCTGCTTGTGTGCTGCAGATCTTATCTGCAGAACTTCGTTTTCCGCCCAGAGGCTGTAAGGTTACGATCCAGTTTGCTTACGCATCTGTTACCAACAAAATTTTTTTTACGAAAACTTAATTTTGTTAATAACCTTTTGTAATGCAACTATCTTTTCAAAATTTTGTATGTTTTTTTTCAGATAGCTCTGATGATGATAGCTAAGCTATCGAAAAAGATCTTTCAGCTGTAAATAAAACATTGATACCAGACAACATCAGTGTCTCATACTTTCTAGTTGTGATGTTTTAGTTTCCTTTTAATGTTAACGTTTCAGTGTTGAAACTTTAATAATGTTGAACGTTACTTGCTATGAAGATACAGTTTATATCCAAAATTAGCTAATCCAAAAAATGTATTTAATTTATGAAAACAATGTGTAAAATGTAAAGTTACTTTTAAAGTTAAAACGTTCAAATTAATGAGGAATTGTTTTACTGAAACTTTACAATTTGAAATGTAACATTAATTTTAAACAAGGGGCGGCAAATTTGATGTGCCTACAGGCGGCAGAAATATTTATCCGCCCCTGCCTTTTCGATCAGGTCTTTCGTCCAGTTTCCCTGATTCTTTGAGCGAATGCTGAGATGACCCCTTGATTTGCTTCTGAACGTAAATGTAAGTTCACTGTCTGTGCACGTCTTCTAGAGTTCAGTGGGAAATACAGTTATTCAAATTATCGTTCTCCATGTTCTAACGGCACGTAATCGATTCCTTCACGAAGGGAACGATGAGGGATAAAGCAAAAATCTGTAGCTGATTTGCCCTTGTAAATATTTTTTATTCACCGGAGTGAATATTTTCTTACCAATTCTTGCTAAAAGCTCTCGTTTCATTCTGTATTCAGATTTCAACTTGTATGTAGCTTAGGGTAGGGTTCTTACAGTTAAGAAAATGTGCACAGAACACACTTCTCCCTGTAGCAAGTCACACAAAGTTTTTTTTTAAAAATAAATTAAACAGATACATGGAAAGCAACGTATTCATTTACTGGAATTTAATGTGCAATATTTGTGAAAATGAAAAAAAAACATGTTCTATTCATGTATTTGCGCGTTTCCTATCCGCAAAATTGTGAGGACAAGAACAATTCTCTTGAAACAGAAAATCAAACATAAGACAAATGGTAGTGTAGAGATATGTGAGGGTCTAAGTCTAGGATCTTGGGCTTTCAGCTTGCACCACAAAAATTATCAACGATCCAAGATAATATCTCGTTAACGGAGATTCTCAATAAAGGAAGTTTATGAGAGCTCTTATCACTGAGATGGAGATAAGGAGGATCCTAATACGAAGACGTATCAGCGCTTTGAAGTTTTATACGTATTTTATAAAACAAACTAAAAAGAAAGATAAGGAAGTGACTCTTGGTCGCCTGTGCTGTTCCTAACTGAACAAAACTATTACATTCGTAAAGTGCATTTTCTTCCTAAAAGAATGTTTCTGGCAGTGATATGCAGCTCAATAGAGAGGAGCAAATAGCAGTAATTTATTGCTATTGGAGATCGAATGCGTCTGGTGAGTTTTGAGTAGGCATCCGCTTGTAAAGGATGTTTTTTGTTATATTAACATTAATTTTATTAGTTTTAATTGATTTTATTGGTTTAAATTTGTTCAATACATCCCACATACCGGAGCTTTATCTTACGATCAGAGATTAAAGTTGGGCTTGTGGTTTTGTAAATGAAAGTTCCATTGAAGTTATGTTGCTATTTTCTTGCAGATCCTTAGTGAAGGACGACGTGAGAGATGTCAACAGATTACCTCTCTTGTGCTTCTCTTCAGCTGGTCGCAATTCTAAAAACAGGATCGTCACTCCAAGATATCGTTCCAACAAGCACTGAGCTGTATCGCGCAATCAACCACAAAATTCAGCGCAGGCGTCTACAAACATGGCAAGTACTACGTGAGCTAAAAAGCACTGCGATCTGATTCTTCAGAATGAGCAAATGAACCAAGTAGGAATAAAATAGTTCATAAGTAATAACTTCAAACTTTTCGATCGGATAGTGCTAAATGCACTCTTTGATATGATGTCAAGTTTATTTCGAGTTTTTTTACGCAAATTACACAAACTAGCATACCCGTGCGAGAACTCTCGCATGTTAAATCTCACCCTTTCCCTATCCATTTGTCAATCCGTTCCATATTCTTTGTCAATTAGGTTTTAGTTTTTCGTGATAGTCACAAAAATATTAGCTTTTTACTTTTGAGAAAGCTACGTGTCGGAACCCGTTGACTTGAAAATTTCATCGAATGATAACGAAAATATTGGTATGGGTAAAACACAAACACAGTCTTCACTCTTCACTGAACAGCCACATCCTTCCACAATTAAGTACACAGCACTTATAGACTTTGAAAAAACGTTAATTGAATAGTTTCACTACACGCATAAGAAACAATCTTCATAGGTATAGGTATCAAGCAACTATAATAATACTTCTAGTTGTTGCTGGAGAGCAAATCTTGAATTAATGATTATGCAAATAAACCTCGTCAGACTGCACAAACTACGGTGTTAACAGAAAGCGTAAATAAAAATTGTCGAATCTAAGCCTTCTAAGCGTGTCGCCACAAAAATTGCTACCAGCAGGAAGGACTGAAATATTGAGGTGGCCTTAATAGTATTAAAGCATGGAACCAAAACGTTAATTGAATGGATCGAAGAATGTCCCATCTTATTGATTATGGTGTGAAAAACGTTTCTTTGAGGCCTTCGGCCTCAAAATTTTACTTTTTAAGGCTCTAAAACGCTTTGTTTATGAGTTATTTGCCGATAGAATTTGACATGTGATGCGGGTTGCATTTTACATGAATATTTGGATGCGTTTTTTAAAGAAATCATCCATATTTTTAAAGTCAAAATGAAATTCGTCAAGTCTCCGTGAAATTATCTTTCTTTGGAGCCCTCATTTATAAAGATTGGTTGCGTGTGAGAGCCGGAACCCAAAGGTATACTACTGAAATAATACAGGAGACGATGTAATTTTTTTAAAGATCTTTCACATCTTTAATATGCACATTACCAGCAATTTGTAAACATTATTAAATTTGTGAGTGTATGTGCTTCAAATGACTTCAAATGAAGTATTTTGAAAACTCACAAAATTTTCTTATTAAAAGCGCTTCGAATTTCGCATTTAGTAGTGCTAAACCGCCATTTTATTTAAAAAGGCACAATATGTTTAAGAGAAAATTGTCATTTAGGACTAGATTTTTGTGTTGTTTAATATTCTAAAATGAATATTTCCGTTCTACAATTAGGAAACCGAAAAATTAAGAAAATATCAAAAAAATGTAGTTTGTGCAGTTATAGATGTCGGCTGGCTAGAGTATGTGGCAATTCCGAATAGCTAGCGCAGACCCAAGGTAATAGAAAACTAATTCGGGAAAGTCTGTGCCATTCTGTAGCCCCACTAGTTTAATCTGTCGGATGCATATTACTACAAAAATAGCTGTCTGCAGGAGTCGACTCGAATTTGCCAGGGGTTTCTTTTCTGTTTGACCGAATTTTTGACGTTTATCCCGACCTCTCTAAATATCTCACCAACCTTGTTACACTTTTTTTCATTTTTAACATGTATTTAGTCTTCTAATAGAGTTTTTGTGGTTAAACCAGCCCGGGAAAATACTGTAAAATTCCTAGAGATTCTTCAAAGTGCTTAAAAACTAATGAAGTTACGCCATTTCATTAATGAGATCCTTTTTCAATCAAAAAGTAAAATATTGGAAAAAGATCAAAAACACGTTTTTGTTCTACAGGTCGAAGGTAACGGTAAGGTGAAGTGACGTATAAACTCCATTTTTTATTGTGTAGAATAGGTTTAGCCCAGAAATGCGTTAACTCTCTAGAACCATTTTCTCTATCTTACTCACTATCCGCTTTATGATAGGTTTTCACTTCACTATGAAAAATGTGGTTTTTACATTTTAGCATAGTAATGACGCTTCAAACTTCACAGTGCAATAGTGATTGAGTTTTTCGATAACCAAAGCAAAGGGATTTGCAGGAAGTACAATATCACTATCTGTGATCTTAAAACCACTAAACATTTTGTTTTGATTTTGAATTTAACTCGCGCCGTCTTTCGAGTTTGCTCAGAGTCCCCTACAAAGGCCGGAAAACGAGAGGTAATTGGCGTTGCTCCTGTACTGTGCTATGCGCTCCAGAGTCGATGGCTGTAGGCGTTCAACTGCAACGCAGACCCCCCCCCCCCCGAAGATATTTCCCCGGCCGCTGAGAGGCGTCCATCGCCACCCCGATAGAACACAGCTCGCGGGCGAATTTTTGGACTCATAGGACCGAGCTAGGATTGGGAGACGCTCAGCGAGCCACTGAGTTGACCAGGCCTGCCTTAAGCTAGGAACCCACTACGAGCTCCCGGCACAGCACGGGACCGCCCCGCGCGGCTCCGCCCCGCTCGGCCCGGTCTCTGACTAACCCATTACGGCCGGTTCTCTCCGGCCCAGCCCGGCCCGGCCCGGCTCAGCATGGTTTGTTTGTAAATATTGTGTAAACAATTATTGCTGAACTTTTCACATTCTTTCTGTCTTTAAAATTTACCGTGCAATAATGTTTATGAATATCTTTTGCATTACGCGAAAGAAAAAATAATGATTTAATGCACCAACAAATGTTTGATGAATTTTAGAAAATAATAATAATAATAATACTTTTAAATGAAAAAGAACTCCATAAACGATAAAGTATATTAATTATGAAGTATAATAATAATAAACTCGATAAAGTATATTAATTTGTTAAAAAAATTGCCATAACATATTTTAGCAAATATGAAATAATTGTAGGTGACGACATTGCCAACAATATTGTTTATTTAAATAGAACCTTTCGATGACTTAGCCATCATCATCAGTTTCTAGTACAAGAAATATAAACAAAAAATTAAAACATGAGTCAAAACCAAAACGATAGGTTTCGAATATCTGTGCAAGAACTTGAATTGAACATGTGCGATTTTGTATCAGAGAAAAACACTTCCACTTTATTGCATTGATTCACAATTACTGTAATATTAAATGATTTAACGCCCCCTTTTTATTTTCTTTTATTTCATAAAACGTTAATTCGGTTTTAAAATTATTAGTAATCTTTGAATCCTAATGTTTTGATTTTGACTCGTGTTTTAATTGTTTGTTTGTATTTCTTGTACTAGAAACTGATGATTATGGCTAAGCCGTTCAAAGCTGCTATTCAAACAAACAATATTGTTGGTAACGATAATATCTGTAATTATTTCGTTTTAAATGCCAATGACAATTTATTGCAAAACCAAATAAATGTTTTGCTTTTTGTAATCCATGTAAATAAATTGTCTATAATCAAGTGGGACTATTTCTTAAATATTAAAGACAGACAGTAAATGCAAAAATATAATCAAGCAATAGTTCTTACATGGCAGTTCTAGAAAGTTTTCAGAAATTTGTTGCCACGCATTGTCCTTCTTCCTGTTATCATGAAACCCTGAATTACTAGGATCATATAGAAATGGGTACTCTCTAACTGCTTCTATTAGCATTTCGTCAGAACTCATTTTAACAAAGTTCATGAAGTTCACCAATTTCACAAGTGACCTGAACGTCAGGGCGCCGAAGACAACACTTCGCGCCAGCCGCTCGCCCTAGACGGCCGGGGCCGCCCCGACCGGAATTTATTCTCGGGGAGGCAATCCGGGCTGAGCGGTGCGGTGCCGGGCCGAGCCGAGCGGAGCTGGCAGGTAGCAGTGGGAGACCCCCAGCTGTAAACCACGCAAAAGATTTCGGTCGGGTCTGTGCCGTGCCGCGCCGTGCGGCCGGGCGGGGCGGTCCTTTAGGCGTAGGCCTAATGGTAAATCAAAGAGGCGTGTCTCGTAAATAGAGACAGGATGAGACACATGCAAATACATGTTTTTATTTAAGCGTAGAGCTTTCAAATATTGTAAATATATTTTTTTACAGAAAACTCATTTCAAAATTGCATCCTTATTTCAAGTATGTTTGATGTTTTGGTATTTTTTTTGGAGATAAGCATGCATAATGCATTTCCTAGCATTGTTTCAATGAATATTCCATATTTGGACTTCTTTATAGCATGTTAAGTAGTTTTTGATAATTATTTGCATAATTTGTTAATATTAAAATTGACGTACATTTTGTATTAATAGCATATTATTCTTAGAACATAACAATTGACTTTGCTTATTGTTATACTACAATTTTTTAAACCCTTGAGTACACGTGCTGGATTTGCGAAGGGACTACACGCGCTGTGAGCAACAATCCAGAAATAAATAATCAATGCCAAGTGATTAAGTCACTCAATATAACTTGATAACCGCAAATGGGAGGGAAAAATAATCGAGAGCAGATTCAGTTCGCTTGCGGGTAAAAATAGAAATATGTGTAAAAAACTATGTAAAAATAGAAACATATTTTAAATCAAATTTTGTAAAATTGCCTATAGCCATTCAGAAATTAGAAACAGCTGGTTACCAGCAGGTTATTGGAGTCATTAAAATTGTTGAAAACATTAAAATGCCTTTGGAATTAGAGGTTGGAGATATGAGTGTGACTGCTTAAGAGAAATTATAAAAAGTGTTAAATTCAAATCCTGTTTTGAAATTTCTCCAAAATGTAAAAACAACATTGTTTGTGGTGGAAAATCAAAAAATGCAGAATTTCAAATCACAGTCGCTCAGATTTCAAGTACTCTCCAATTACGGCTTGTGACGTAGAATGCATTCTCTGCAATCAAAAACATTTGTTTCTAAAAAAGGAGGAATTTGACAGAGTGAAATATAGAAAAAAAGTTCATCACTGTTAGAGATGGCAAAAAATAAGAAGTATACTAAACAAAAATTTGATTGTGCAAGTTTTGTGGATGTTGACCTGCAACGTGTTTTATGATAGTGAATGTTTGCATGCACATTTTAGCATTTCAAAGTGCTTGCTGCCTCTATTCATAAGCAACACCTATCGGTTATAAGAGATTCCACGATAACTCCAGGTGAAGACATTTCAGGAATATCACAGAAACTTCCGCGTTAAAAAGTTTAATGATTATTTTACAGAAACAAAACAATACTTTATCAATTCTGGATTACAATACGATAATCGAGATTAGTTCCACTTCACGAAACACTGCGACTTGTTGGGAGAAACCATTACTTTGCGTTATAAGTTGGTAATCGAAAAATAATAGACTTGTTATCTGACGTGAAACAGAAGTATGATAGTGTTTTCGTGAGGAATCGTATGGATAAAGTAGTTCAAA
Organism: Acheta domesticus; assembly: GCA_031308135.1. Taxonomy (NCBI): domain Eukaryota; kingdom Metazoa; phylum Arthropoda; class Insecta; order Orthoptera; family Gryllidae; genus Acheta; species Acheta domesticus. Next base: position 185,845,644 of record JAHLJT010009419.1, on the reverse strand, counting down.
TATCAATAACGCATTATCAGAAGAACAATTTTTTGTGTACAGAAAACTACACAAAGGTTCACTCTAGAACTCCCAAGGGTGCCATTTCGACATCTATCTCATTTTGCAATGTATAATTTTAGTTTTTGTCTTGACAATAACAATCTTATACAAGTCTTAATTATATTTTAATGCGCTTTTTTGTGTATAAACACTTTTAAAGATGTATAAGCATAACATTTTTATTTAACATTTTACCTATTCCGTCCATGAGATTATTTCGACTCTAACAAACGTACGGTGTACGGGAGATATAGTTTAGGTATTTCAAACACATTTTCAACCGCGACACATTTTTCTTCCGTTAAGGACAGGGGTTTCCAAACATTCTTTTACCACACCCTCACCTGTCAAAAAGAAAATTTCCTATGTTCCCTTGCACACTTTTATCAGGTAACGAATAAAACAAGTGTTTTACTACTATCAATTTTTCAGCTTATTTGGCTTTATTATTATTATTATTATTATTATTATTATTATTATTATTATTATTATTATTATTATTATTATTATTATTTGCTGTCGGAGCCCCACTTTACTGGAGCTTCATAAGCGAAAATGCGCTCCTCCTCTTTTGTTTCTTATAGTAGAATATGATATCTAATTTAATAAAAAAAATGTTTTTTGGAGTGCTGTTTTAGTCTATGACTTATCTTCATGTTTGCATCATTGTTAAGGAAATTGCGCCTAGCTCATCAGTTGTAGAAACAGAGAAGTATAATGGCGAAGATTGAACTGCAAATACTACATCTGCAATGGCTACAAATATCCCTGAGTAAGTAAAAAATGATTTATAAGTACCCGAAATAATATCTAATAATGACAGTTACAAATTACTAGAGTTAACCCTGAAAAATGACATGGAATAAGCATTTCAATTATTGGACCAATACCCATGAACCTCTTCCATTTATGAAGAATAAAAACACAATATTTCTTAAAAAGAAAATTTATTGCGAGTTGTTTTTCTTTCATTTTAAAATTGCCTTTATTAAACATTTACGTCATAGAATTGCTCTGAGAAAATCTCTCATTAATAAAAACTTTTCTATTCTGAGAGATATGTAAAGTTGATCATGGCAAATTATGGTAGTAAAAGCTTGCTTTCCTCTCGGAAGATTGGATCCCTGACTTGTTAATTGTGAGAAAGAAGTTACTTCTTTAATTTTTCTAGCAGGTTTGTTACGATATTTCAGTATATTTTCCTTAAGAACTTTTTCCAAACAAAGGATAAATTAATCTAAAATAACTTACGTTATGGAAGAATTTTATGGATGAACTTCATGTAGCTCAATTTTAAGCCTTTGAAAAGCTCATTATTCAAAATAGCTATTCATCTGTGAAATACTGAACATTTTCTTGACTTATGAAACTGTTGTGTACTGAATAAAAGTTTAGGTAAAATGTTCCAAAATAATTTTATTTCCAAAATGCAAAAGAGAAAGGCACATGTCATTCCGTATAAATTCTAGCCTTGATGATTCTTAATTGGGACTGATGAAATGGGAATCCCACGACTATATTTAGAAGATTTAACTTTATTCCACATAACTATGATTGTACATAAAATTGTGAGATTTTTTTCTCACAGCGTGTTGATTAATTTTTGCTTGTTGCTTAATTTTTGCTTTGAAAATGTAAAAGCAAAGGACTTTATCACGGATCATAACGGAATTTAGCACTCTTCTCAGTATTCCAGGTCTTTATTTGGCGATCAACAATGCCTTGAATATTTGAAATGAAATCGGGTGAACCTGAATGTTTTCAAATGAGCCATAAGAGAGTGACAAAATAGGCTACATGAGGTTCTGCTAGTCCCCAGCTTTTCGAAAATGGTAATATCTCAATTTAGGTGATAGAGTGACATATGTTGTAACTATAAATTTTTTATGTTAATTTTTATTAAGGGCTTGACAGTAACAAGTTGAGAAACACTTTGATGAAAATCGAGTTAATAACTTTTACGAATAGCGGGATAGCAGGCTCGCTGGGGCTCATATGGTCTCTCTTGTTGTTTCTCCAAGCCCTACAATTCATTTCATGTTTACGTTCATGTGAAAGTGAAACTGAAACGCTTCGGTTGCTGTTGTCAGAAATAGTGTTATGTCCCTTCCAGTGGCGGGTCCAGGGGGAGGGGGCATGGCAGCAATGACACCCTTCACGAACAATTAGTGGTGCTACAACAGGACATACTTTCTCGCAATATAACAATGCTGTATTTCATGACCATTTGTAGTGGAATCCATTGCGTGGTTGATGGGTATTGGTCCAATAATTGAAATTTGTGTCAGTTAGCCGACATTTCGAAGTTTTATTTCTCCATCCTAAGGAATGATTACATTTACAACACGGTTGGATATATACACTAATTACACAATGTCACATTCATTGCGTATTACACTATATACAAACACAACTACACAATGTATAAAAACGAATTACAGGCAAGTGTGCTCGAAGCACATATTACCAATCAAAAATTTTCTGTATATAAATCCAATACCAAAGTTAAATTTATTTTTTTATATTAATAAATTTAAATGCATACGACACATACCTTCCTGTGTGTAGAATATTACACAACCATCATCGGTTTCAAATTCAAGGAGCCGCGACATCAGCCAAATCGTTTGGGGAGAATTTTGGAGAAAATCGGCTGAACGGTTTGGTCGCTAGCGTTGTTCACAAACGAACAGGAAGACGGACGGATGGATGGACGGACGTTTTGCCGTCATTCGATATTTTGTTATCAAGGACCCACAAAACCTGGATTCTGGTAACACCACGTGTTAGAGGATGTTTTCTAAGTTTATCAACTGGATTTATCCACTTTTTCGTTATCAGCGCTCGGCAATGAATTTTTTGTGCCGAAATTTCGCCGTCTTTTCGCGCAGCATGACATAACTTTCTCTGTACTCTGTAGCGAGAAAGTAAGAACGCGCTAAATAGTTGTAATTAATATTTTTCGTTTCTGTCTTTATTTCTAATATATATCAACCAGTTGGTCGATCATTTACAAGACAGAAATGTTTTAAATAACAGCTTTATATATTAAAAAGAATACAAATTTCACACAACGTTTCGGAAACAGTTGGTTTCTATCATCAAGTTGATGATGTTACTATTGTTATTTAAAAAAATTATCGGTTTTTACAATCTCTCTTTCTCTAATTTCTTTCATACTGTTAGTAATATCGTCTTAAAAAATTTCTAAATTTTTTAACAAGGTGCATTCTGTTGACTTGTGTATTTTAATTTTTTTTTATTCTTCTGTTTTGCACTTTTCCATTGTTTTATAAATTTTTTTCGAATTTCCGAAACGTTGTGTGAAATTTGTATTCTTTTTAATATATGTAAAGCTGTTATTTATAACATTTCTGTTTTGTAAATGATGGACCAACTGATTGATATATCGATATATGATATATTGATATGTCAAGCAATTTATAATATACCGATTGATATATCAATCGGTATATTGATATATCAATCAATATATAATATACCGATTGATATATGATAAGAATGCGCTCTTCCATTTGAACGGAAGCCAAGAGCGGCGTGGTTGTGGTGCGCAGCTTGGCCAAGGACAAGTCGCGGTCGCGCATCGACGGCGGCGTGTTCGAGTTCCAGCTGGCGGGGCTGGTGGCGTGCCGCCTGCGCGCGCTCGCCCGCCGCCGCCCGCGCCTGCGCCTGCGCTTCCAGCTGGCCACCAACGTGGAGGGCGCCAACCCCTTCGACGACGTCGTGCTGCACCTGCGCTGGTGCCCCGACCAAGACGCCCTGCGCCCCGAGCGCCGCCTCACCTACTTCGTGCAGCTCAAGCACAAGGAGAACGTCAAGTGAGTGACTTTGACACGCCAAGGCAACGCGGGGTGATTTCGAAATTATACTGCGATTTTTGTAACTTTGCCTCTCAAGGACCGTCTTCATGATGGACGATATTACGGTATTTTGACGGTATTTTGCGAAGTTCCCAGTCGTACCGCCAGGTATCACATGATCGCGACCGTATCAAGCAGTGCTTGCGACTTCAAGCGGTACGACGGAGAAGGGCGCAAAATGCTGTGTGATATTCCATCGTGGCCATAGGAGCTTGAAGGACACAGTTAGAAAAATCGCACTATATGTGAAGTTTTACCAACGCTTCTTACAGTCATTAGGTCATTTAGAGCAAGTATTTATGTTAACGGACGAGTATCCTTCAATACTGTTCGTAACATTATCTTATAAGAAAAATAAGAATGTATTTGAATTATTTTTCTCGGAATAGTTATTCTTCTCTCCTCTTTTCTTCTTAAATCATATAAATAAAAAAATACTTTTCTTGGTATTATCTCATACGCCATCTTTAGCTACAACTCGTTTCTGTCAATGGACAGAAACAATGAAGAGAATTTTCATTCCTCTGGTTGCGTGATGTCGATACATAAATGTACAGTAATAAGAAAACACTCAAACGAGACATTAGGAACTGTTAATGATACATTAGAGAAAAGTAGCGTTTTACCCATTTTTAACGCTCATATTTGTTAGAGGACGTCAAGAGGATGAGGAGCGGAGAGAAATTAAAGGACGATCTCAGCTCTGTTAGCGCAATAAACGCTTGTTTAGGAAATGTCTTAGTTGAAATCAGAACATACGAGAAAATGGAGAAAATTCTACAACTTTAATATTTTAAATGGGAACCTCCATCTTTTCTTACACCCGGATTTGGCTACAAAATCTGAAAATTTTGACCCAAAATATTTTTTCGATAGATTTTATATAAGTGATCACAATAAATGTTACATACTTCTAAGGCACGTAAAGATTCACGTAGAGTTGTCGAGAATGATCACTTCTTGCCAACGAACATTTATAGTGGAAAATGCACATTACGAACTTATATCCATTTATGGCCTTTCCCCTTAAATTTAGGCAACTCCTAATTTATAGATGTTCGGCAGGTCACATTAGGCATGTCTGACGCAACAAAAGATCTTTTATTTACCTGCCGAACATCAATGCCTATGGGGTTGCATGAAAATCAGGGGCAAATACTGCATGAATTACATCGTCATCAAGGGCTATGCCGATTGACCGAATCCGTCGCCAAGAAGATCGTCTTTGCTTCTTCTGGGGCGACCTGGATTCGTTCGGGTGCGTGGTGAAGGAGCTAATTTGGTATTCTCACACCAGCCTTCCATTGGATATGATAGAACCATTTCCGCTATATGTACAAGTGTTTATAACTCTGTAATATAATTTCTCACAACATGTTCATTGGCAAAAGGTGATCATTTCCGACCTCTCTACAAGCCTCAGAAGTTATTATAATTTATTCTGAGATACCTGTGCAGCTGCAATAAGTCAAACCGCAAGTTCTCTTGTAATTCGTTGATTGGGAACAGTGAGACTTCACATCTTAACAAATCTGAAATAAATAACGAACTTTTTTTCATGTTATCGCAATAGTTCAGCAAAAAGTAGTGCAGCATTGCTTTTATAAAGTCTTATTGATTTACATACGCTATAATACTTTTAAGTATTGAGCATCCATTCAACGTAGTTATTTATTTTTGTGTTTGGATCTTTTTAATAAAATTGAAATCATGTTCAGATGATATAACGATTTTTAATGTCAATGGACGCAGTCAAATGAAATGTTTTGGAATTAAATAGCATGTTTCTTCAAAGAGTAAGTGTATATTCACCACAGAGACTTCCGATCTCTCCACGAGTTTTTAAGCATTCTGAACATAAGTGAATATTAACCGACGATCAACTAACGAAGATCACAGAAACTTTCATGAAATGGAACTTTAGGTAACAGTTGCATTTATTTTATCGACCTTTTTACTAACCTCTCAGGATATTGTTCGTGAAACCGACCCTAAGGAAATGAAATTAAACGTAGAATATCTTGTCCTCTTACAGTGTGGTCGTCACTGTCAACGACCTCGCAGGGCAAGTATCGAGCAAAAATAAAGATTTCAACCTCCGTCACTACTACGCGAAATTCAACGAAGCTGTGGAGAAAGTTGTGACCAAGCCGGAGGAAAAGCTTGACAACACCATGCAGACACTTCGTGACTGGTTCCAAGGCGACTATCGTTTGGTCCTGCTAACCACGAGACAGGTGTGATCATGTTCACTGAATTTTTCCAACTTTAAATTTGCAAGACACTGCACGACTCAACCTTGTTATGAATATTTAAATTGAACATATTCGCAAAGAAATTAACTAATTTTAAATAATTAATAATCCTGCAAAAAAGTCAATAATTTTAAGCAGTCATCGATTGCTTTTCAAATTTACGAATAGAGTATATCACTAACAAATTATAGATTATGTTACTTCTTTCCGATCGATGTTTCATTGTCTCACACACAGCACTTTCTGAGAGTACCCTGTAAGTGCTCTCGAATGTGTGTACGAATCATGACGTGTGCTCAGTACTTTTGTTGAGTACAGACACCTACACTGACAATATGCGCCCTTTTGTGGCTAAAATATTGTTTTCTTCTAAAATCATGCGATTTTAATATACTTCTAAAAACTGTCGAAAACAAATGTTTGTCCAGGTACTACCGAAATCATGGCGAGCATCGCCAAGCGTGGACTTCCCGTTCGAAGAAGTGTTCTGGACGGGGCAGGGCGAGGCCTTCTCCTTCAGCGAGACGGACCCGAAGGTGTGGCACATGCTGCGCGGCCGGCCCCCGGAGGAGGTGGCGGCGTTCCACGAGCGCTTCCTGCGGCGCCTGCGCGTGGCGAGCGGCCAGGCGCACGTGTGCGCGCTGGAGGCGCTGCTGCGCGCGGCGCTGCGCGACGCCCTGGGCGGGCCGCCGCCGCGCGCCGACGGCCTGCTCGCCAGCTACTGCGCCTTCCTGCACGACTGGTGGGTGGCGGGCGACGCGTGGAACCTCACGGAGAGCTCTCCCGAGATCGACGCCCTCGTCCGGAGGGACTTGCACGCGCAACTGAAGCGGCTGCGCTTCCAACCCGACTTCTGCCGCGCGCTGTGCGAACGCCTGCGCGGCTGCTCGGTTGTCTACGTCGTCGTCAAGGACGTGGACGCGGAGTGGCGGTGCTCGGCGCTGGCCCCTGTCTTGGAGGCGCTTTCCGATCGATGTTTCGTTGTCACAGACAGCGCTTTCAGAGAGTACCCTGTAAGTGCTCTCGAATCTGTGTGTACGAATCGTGACGTGTGCTCAGTACTTTTGTTGAGCACAGACACCTTCAGTGACAATATGCGTCCTTTTGTGTCTAAAATACTGAAGGACAAAAGTTGCAAAGTTATAGTGGTTTCTTCTAAGTGGAATGAGACAATTCATAAAGAATTATCGAGTGGAGAAAGAAATGTTGAGACATGGTCAGAACACTGGGCATTAGAACATTTAAATGAAAATCAAAGGAAATTTCTTCTGAAAAGGACTGTTCGGTTCCAAGGTAACGAGAAGCAGCTGAAGGAGTTGCATTGGGCGTGGCCATCTCTTCGACGGGGAATCCGCGGCGTTTCTCTCAACGCCCTGCTGCGAGAGGAGACTGTCGTGCTGGACTTTCCTGTTCAGCCCCTTGATTCTCTACATCTCCCGCAGACGCTCTTGTACAATGGCCCTCGCCGCACAGTGCTCGGCGGCAGTTTGTGGACAGAGAGCATAAGCACAGAGAGGTTCGTTTTACGTGGGTTTCCAGCATCAGAATTGAATATTCTGCGATCTGAACGACCTCTTTGGGAAGAATGTGACCATATGGGGATCAGCAAATCTAAGAGGTATGTTGCTGAACTCGTAGAAGACACTGCAGCGAGTGACGTGAAAAGTGATAAGACACAGTGGGTAGTGTGGGAAAATGTTCCCCAGCAATGGGAACGTAAATCGGGAAAAAACTTGCATTTAATTACATGGGAAGGTGGAGCAATTTTTCATGAGTGTTTAAAGCGTGTCACACCATACGAGAAGATTCTGCATCCACACGTAATAGAGGGTCACTTAGGGCCGGGTGCCAAGGAAGAAATCGAGCAGTTTACGCCAGAAAATTTGATGACAAGATACGGTGTGACATGTCTTACCAGCGAGCCGGGAATGGGAAAATCATCTTTCATTTCGCGAATGGCTGACATTCTTAAACAAGAGTATCCGACAGAATTGGTCGTCGTAATACGAATCAGCCAAGATTCACTCATGCGAGACACTCCAGAAGACGTTCTGCTGGAAGATATCATAGATCTGTTCATACGTGTGGTGCAGTGGGAAAGTCCGGCGTCGCGAGAGGCGATGAGACACATGATCGGAAGCTGCCTCAAACAATCAGGCAAGATCTCCATTCTCCTGGACGGCTTCGACGAAGTGTGCCCGGCCCACAAGGGCAAAGCGCTGCGTGTCCTGCGAGTGCTGGCGCGAGAGGCGAAGTTCCGGCGGCTGTGGGTGACGACGCGTCCGGTGGTGGAGGAGGAGCTGACGAGCGCGCTGGGCTGCGCTCCTTTTCGCTTACGCCCCTTCTCGGAAGACGACCAGCGCGAGTACCTGCTGCGGCGCTGGGGCGTCGGACAGGCCGCGTCGCCGACGTCGTCAGCGGACCGCCAGCGGCTAGCGCAACGCGTGGACCGGTTCCTGACCGCCGTCCACGCGGCCACCGCTCACGACGGACGCACCATGTGCGAGGTGCCTCTGTACCTGCGGATGCTGGCGGACACGTTCCGAGATGACGATTCTCGCTCTGATGTATCTCACGGCGCGGCATCTGGACACGATTTAAGCACGCTGAAAATTGTTCAAAACTTTGTGGTCGACACTCGAAAACTGTACTGGCAGAAGAGCGACGTTCCTTTCGACAAAATTACAAACCAGGGTTGGCATTCGTCAGCGGAGTCCAGTTTCCTCCAACAACATAAAATATGTGGGGCGTTTCTTATCTTTGAAGGTCATGATTTGGGAGATTTCTTCAACACCAACGTTGTGAAAGAAGTGAAAAAATACACGCACGACCTGGAAACTGAGAGAACGGGGATCATCGTGAAGGTGTCCAACGGCAGTCCCGTCTTCGTCCACCGGATCTTCGCGGAGTACTTCGCGGGGCTGTGGCTGGCGGAGCACCACGAGCAGGTGCCGTCGCTGCTGGACGGCGTGGTGCGCGGGGAGCTGGAGGAGGTGCGCTACTTCTTCGACGGGCTGCTGGCGGAGGGCCGCGCGCTGCACGAGGCGGCGCTGGGCGGGCGCTGCGTCGCGCTGGCTGCGGCGCTGGACGCGGCGGCCGAGGTGGACGAGGCGGACGCCGGCGGGCGCACGGCGCTGCACCTGGCCGCCGCCCACGCCCATCGCGCCGCCGCGCGTCAGCTGCTTCTCCGCGGCGCCAGCGCGCACGTGCGGGACCGCGTGCGCGGGTGGACGGCCCTCCAGTACGCGGACGCCCTGCTGCGCCTGCCCCAGGGGCGATTCCACCGGCCTAGGCAGGGCGAATGCCCGCCGCATCTCCGGGTCATCGAGGAGCTTCTGGGCCACGGTGCAGACCCTCGCCACGCCCAGCGCGCTCTCAAGTCGAAGAAAGCTCTGCTTTTCGCGCTGGCCAATGACTACCCGCGCGTGACTGAGGCGTGGCTGGGAAGCGCGATCAGGAAGATGCTGCAGCTCGTGCCCACTGAGTATATGCACGTGGCAGCTGAACACAACAGCCCCAACGTTATCGAGGTCCTCATTCGGCTCGGATTTGATGTGAACAGCTCTTTCAAGGACGACGAGGGGAGATCTGCGTTGCACATTGCTGTTGAGAAAAATTATATGAGCGTTTGTAAAATCCTGTTGCAGAATGGCGCTCGAACGAACAAGCAAGATATGTATGGAAACACCTCGCTTCACGTAGCAGCGGAAACCGGTAACGAATCCGTCTGCAGCCTGCTCATCGTGCATAAAGCAAACCCTGATTCCCAGACCCACAAGGGAGTCACGCCTCTGATGATGGGAGCCGCATACGGCCACGAGGAGGTGTGCCGCGTCTTGCTGGACGGACAGGCGCGCTTGGACGTCGAGGACCTGGACGGAAACCAAGCCATGAAGTACGCAGAGTTAAACGGACACCACAAGGTGTGCCATCTGTTCCTGAAACGCGGGATGGACTACGTTCATCGCCGGGGACTCAACGGAGGCACGCCGCTGCACTGGGCCGCGTGGCGCGGCTACGACCGCGTGTGCCGAGTGTATCTGCACCACGGAGCGCGCGTCGACGCCCGGGACGCTCGCGGGAACACCGCCTTGCACCTGGCCGCGCGGCGAGGCCACGAGCTCGTGTGCGAGGTGCTGCTGGAACGCGAGGCCTCCGTGGACGAACGAGACGCACGAGGCAACTCCGCTCTGCATCTCGCGGCCAAGAAGGGTCACGCGCTGGCGTGTGAGGTCCTCGTTATCCACGGAGCCGACATCTGGGCTCGGAACTCTTGGGACGAGAGCGTGTACAATTTGGCAAAGGACGACGAAGACGTCCTTTGGGTATTGGATAATTCTCCCTTCTGGGATGGGAGGAAGATTGAGACTACCAGACTGTAGGTGAAAAATCATTCTTCTCAACTGTTTTCTGAACTATTAGCAAGAATGTGTAAAATATTTTGAAAATTGCCTTCTTTCAAGCTGCTGGGGTTGAATACGGTTACAAAGAACCGTATTCCACATGATCAAAGACACTGAACTTCTCTATACTCTACTGCTATTTTGCGACTGTTTACTGCTCTAACTCCAGCTCTGAAATCTTCGCAGGGGAAGGGAGTTGCGCCCGCATCTAATTCACGTCCGGCGGCGATCGGGGGAAGCTGTGACACCAATGTACTGAATCCACTAAGCTAGGGATGGATGACGTTCAGAGCTGTTTTAAGGCCAGGCTTGTCTCGCCCACACTGCTAACGTGATTGCAGAACTCTCCGCTAGAGAGCAGGTAAGGGCAAGTCAGGCATATCACATTACTCGTAATCCAGAGCTACCGCAATGCATCATTATTTTAAATAGTTTTTTAAATATAAATTACGGTTTGTCGAGAAGTTCATAACTTATACAATGGTTATTGGACACGTATTTCTCTCTCGCTGTAATGAGAGTGAATCAGAATGTTCAGAAGAGAATTAATTTTTCTGGGGAAGATAGTTCTGACACAATGTTATTAGAACCCTAGATTTTCCGAATTTTTGAACACCATATCGTAATATTTAGAGAATCATTGTGATAGAAACGGCAGTGCGTGACCCAGTGGCGAACCATTGCAGGGTTTGTGGCGTATTGTGATTACTCATAATTTCGTGAATATTTGTAGTAACTTTGTGGTGTAGTAATAAGTGCATTGTCTAATCCAATGGGTATCCACGAATAATTGGGTAAAGTACATCTTCCAGTGAATGTATAATTGATATTTTAAGGAGGCAATTTTCAATGAGGCAGTTCCACTAGAAGCAACAGTTAAATGAAAACAGTAAGCCAATACCAGCCTTAGCACAATCACGGCAGATAACAAAAAAACTCATGAGGTATTTCACTTGCTCATCCTACGAAAAATATCAGTGGTTAGCTGGCAGTGAAAATTTGAACACGTTCTCTTGGTCTTGTTTTCTCTTTGGCCAAGATCAAAAAATCTAATGGACAAAATCGGGATGCAAAAATTTGGGAAGATTTACACAAGCAGCATCTGCCCTCGAACTGTCAGTTGGACACTGCAAAGCTTCGTATCTTTTGGTGTCGTTCGGGCATGCTCGCATTGAAACACAATTAGACCAGCAAATTCAAACAAATATCTCTCGACAATTAAAAAGTGAAACAAAATCTCGAGCTTCTGAAGAGGTTCATAAACGCCGAATGTTTCCTAAGTAAACGGGAATTCGCATTAGCAATTCAGCAAGCAGACATTAGCAATTCAGGGAACACGACGAATCTGTATGGTCAAATTAATCGTGGTAATTATGAGGCATTACTGAATTACGCCGCAGAATATGATTATCTCTGAACAACTCATTTGAAAACTTCAACAGTTTTATGCGGGTTATCCAATCGGATATTAAATGATTCATTTTCATTCATTTTTCGAAAAAACTACGTAGTATTTTGCAAGTCACGAAAGAAGAATGGATTTTATTTTCCGTTGATTACCGCAACATTTCCAAGAAGCAGATTTCATTTTCCTGCTCCATTAAGTTACGACTATTTACTTTTTCTTTCCTGAAAATATAATTTGTATGGGAGTTAAAAATTGCATTTTGATTTTTTTTAATTTTCTAAATATTTTATTTCACGGTTGTGTTAAAGAATTTCCCTGTTACCGACTACTTTGTATACGGTGAGGGAGCGGAAAGCTGGTTGGCCACTAGCTATTTATTTATTTATATGTCAAAAAAACAGTAAAAACTGTATATGACGTGTGGGGAAAGAAATTTACCTGCGCACATTTTCTTGAGGGCCACAAATTTTATTTTAAAAAAAAACGAAAAAATGAATTTAGAAAATAATTATTTTAGAAAAATAAAGATATTTGAAAAATGTTTTTCCCGAGTTATAGAAAATCAATTTCAACTGTAAATGAACTACAAGCAAAAGGAGTGCTCAACAAAACGTGCGCACAGTGAAGCTACATTTACGTCCAGAAGCAAGAAGGGGCCATCTCAGCATTTGCTCAATGGATCAGGGAAACTGGACAAAAACCTGATCGAGATGGGGGTCATTGACCCGGAAGCTGAAGTACATTACTTGTTACAGGCGTATTAAATATTTTTTTAAATGTATACAATGCAAACATAAACTAATTCATTATATATCTTTGTTTTGTTACATTAAACATTATTTTTCTTTTTCACGATCAGTATAGTCTCCAATTGTATAGAAACAGTTCTGCAGCAGAAAAGATTTTACTTTTAACTTAAATTTGTGTACCGACTTTAATTGTTTTATGTCATCTGGCAATGCGTTGTAAAGTAACGTACATGTATTGTATGTTGATTTTTTGTACTGAGCTGTTGATACTGACACTTGATGCACGTGATTTCTACGGCGTGTGTTGTAATTATAAATATCAATATTGCATGAAAATATGTTCCCTCCGTTAAGTAGGTCATTTTTGACAAATATTACAGATTCGTAAATAAATAGACAAGGCAATGGTAGGATTCCCAGCTCAATGAAAAGAGGCTTGCAGGAATCACGTGGAAGGCATTTTTTCATTATTCGAATAATTTTCTTTTGCAATCTGAAGGTCTGAATACTACAGGATGAGCTTCCCCAGAATACTATGCCATATCTCAGGCGGGAATGCACATTTGCAAAATAACGCAACGAGCTGCATGAAGGCTGACAGAATTTGAAAGAATTCTGAATGCATAGCATAATGAACTTAATTTAGTGATTAATTCTGATATATGTACATTCCATTTGAGGTTTGATTGAATTGAAAGACCTAAAAATTTTGTTGCCTCAACATCAGCTAATTGCATATTGTTCATTTTCAATGGAACATGCGATTTCCGATTTGAGATGCAAAAATGCATTGAAACAGTTTTTCTTTCGTTAACAATTAATTTGTTATTATTAAACCAATTTGAAACTTCTGAAATTGTACTATTTACTGTTTCTTTTTTGCAAAGAACATTCGTGTCATCAGCAAACAGAACCGTTCTTCCATTTTTAATAGACGAGGGCATATCGTTTACATATAACAGAAAGAGAATAGGACCTAAGATCGAACCTTGCGGGACCCCATGCACAATTGGCAAAGAATTGGAAATATAAGTATGTAATGTCCTTTCCTGCCAGTATGGTATTTCTACTCTTTGAGTCCGATGTTTAAGGTAAGAAGTTATCCAATCTAGGGCAATACCACGGATTCCATACGAAGGTAATTTCTGAGAGCAAGATGTTATGGTCAATAACGTCAAAAGCTTTCGAGAGATCTAAGAATATTCCAATGGGTACTTCATTTTGGTCTATTGATGAAGCAACATCTTTGAGAAAAGAAAAAATAGCAGTTTCCGTAGATTTTGATTTTCTAAAACCGTGTTGTGAGTCTGAAAACGCTCTGTTTTTCCTGAGAAATGTTTCCATTCGTAAGTAGAAAAGCCTTTCTAATATTTTTGAGAAAACTGACAAAAGAGAAATTGGCCGGTAATTTTGAATATCATTTTTGTTTCCTTTTTTAAAAAGTGGCTTAATTTTTGCTGTTTTGAAAATATCTGGAAATATTCCTGTACATAAAGAAGCATTGAAAATGTGAGTTAACGGATGTATAAAGGCAGGTGCACAAGTTTTTAATAAACAATCCGGAAATTCATCTAAACCAGATGAATATTTATTTTTTAGTTTACTGATTATTCTGAGGATTTCGTTGGGAGAAGTTTCGGGAATAAACATCGTATCTGAAATTTTTTGGGAAGTGTAAAATGTTGAATTTTGTGATTTTAGTCCCTTCGTGAGATCAGACGCAATTCTGGAAAAGTGTTTGTTGAAGAGATTGGCAACTTTTTCCGGATTACTCGTTTCTCTTTCATTATCCTTTAAAATAACATTCTCTACAAGGTATCGAGATGATGTGGTTGTATTTTTTACGATATCCCACATTGCTTTAGTTTTGTTACTAGCGCTCAAAATGTCCTGACTATTTTTCATTATTTTTGCCTGAACTATTACTTTTCTTAAAATTCTTTTATATTCTCGGAAGTATATATGGAAACCGGGTGATACGTTATGATGTTTAGAAATAAAGTAAAGCGTACGTTTGTTTTTACACGATGTTCTAATTCCTTGTGTGATCCAAGTATAATAATGTGCTGTTGGATAATAATGTAATCACCGCACCTTCCTGGTCCCAAACTGTGTATTGTATGAGAATTAGAAAGTGTACTGTACACAAATTGACATATGAATACAAGCCAAATAAAAATGTAACTGCAAACAATACAGGACATGCTATAAAAATGATGAAAGTACAAGTACTCTAGTCAAAGTTGATGTGTTGTGTTAATGAAAATACTCTCTTGTAGTCTTAAGCTGAACTTTCATTTTAAACAATCGCGCTACTGCCCTTTTTGTAGTAAAAGAGCAAGTAATTCAAATTAAGGAAATATATTTAGGCACATACGCTCTACAAAACAGTTTCAGAAAGCCTTCGTTATAACGACTTTTTTGCCAATAAGTGCTGTGAAAGAACGTTCGAGTTGATCGAGGTTTGGCTGTATTACGAACAATTTCGTATGTACAGGAAGTATTGTCTTGCAGCAGGTAAAACTGCCAATATTCAACAGAAAAACTTACCAGGTACCGGAAAAATTTTCTCATGCTGCTGTATACTGTATATCAATTTACTAATTAAATTTGTTCAAAGAAATTGTCACCCCGACCGGGACTCGAACCCTGGTCTCCTGGTTAATGCCCAGTTCTTCTAAGTGCCTCTCCAGTAAGGTGACAATTGTATTAATTTACTTTTTCGAATATGTAGCGAAAAAAGAATGCACGTTTTGTTGGTGATTAATAACGAAAAAGTGATTTTCGGCAAATATCTGCCTGTCCGTCTGTAAACCACACAAGCACCTGAACGGTTCACACGATTTTTTCCAACATGCGTATTTCTAAATCGATCTATTTGCACTCAAGACACTGGGAATTTGAAACCAATACTTTAATTTTTGGGGTACTTTACATGAAGCCCCAAGCCGTTTTCGATTTTTACAATCTCGCCTCACTAAATACGTAGTAGAGAGAAAGTAAAGTAAAAGTGTAACAGGAATTGGGGATTTTTCGACAGAAAACTCTTACTGATGAGCCCTGGTAACAAGAAAGTGGATAAACCTTGTTTCTAGATGTAGTAAATTACTTCCTATAACGAGTTGTGCGGTCAGAATTCACGTTTTATGGATCCTTGATATCGAAAAATCCATTAAACGGAAAACGTCTGTCTGTGGTCGACGCCAGCACCCAAACCGTTTAGAACAGGGCTGTCAAACGGAGCACGTTTGTGCTCGGAGGGCGCTTGCGCTCTGCTAGAGCACGCAGTGTCCGCGGCGAAGGGAAGTTCGCGCTCTGATTTCTCAAGGATGTACAGAAGACGGTCATAGCGGGACGCCA
Organism: Acheta domesticus; assembly: GCA_031308135.1. Lineage (NCBI taxonomy): Eukaryota > Metazoa > Arthropoda > Insecta > Orthoptera > Gryllidae > Acheta > Acheta domesticus. Next base: position 185,829,546 of record JAHLJT010009419.1, on the reverse strand, counting down.
GAAGACGTTGTGATAAAATAATGAATAATTTTACTTTATCTAATTTAATTTACTTTGCTAGCTCAGTTTTCTGGTTCTCATGCTCTCTATACAGAGAAGCCTGTAAGTCTGAAATTATTTATATTCCGAAGGAATTACGTATAACGTGGCACAACAATAATTTTGTTTATTAAGAATGGAATTTGAGATTAATATAAAAATTCTCTTGCTTGATTTCATGCATTAGGTTCACGGTACCGAATTGTCTGGCGTTGTGAAACGATGGCCCCGCAGTTCGTAGCCCCTTGACTTCCGCGCCGAAAATCCGTCTTCGCGCCGGTCGTCGCCGAAGTCGTCTGCTTCTTTCTTGCTGCTCACTTCTTGCACTATTGTTCCACAATTTGTCCTCCCTATTCGCGTCGATGTCCAACTTAAATAATTCAGCTTACATACGCGCCGCTACCACCAGGATGCCAGTCAACCACCAACTCTCTCTAGTCCAGCGCCCCCTTCTTTCCCGTCAACAACCTTCGTTACCTAGTAACCGCGACCGTCCAGATTGAAGCGCGGCGTTTGTTTTGTAATATTTTTGTATATTACAGCTCCGTCCGTCCAGATTAAGGCGCGGCGTTTGCTCTGTAATATTTTGTATATTACAACGTATAATAAGTTTCAGTCCGAGTGAACTCTTGCTTTCTTGTGCAGTGAGCGTGGAGGTGATGCAATTTTTCTCTCTTCTCTTTTCACTTTTTCGCCCAGTAATGGAGCTGAATAATACACAGGCATTTCTTCCAGATCGGTCAAGGATTTGGCAAAACGAGTATATAGGCCATCTTCTTGAAGTAGCCTTGACACAATACTGCCTGGCCATTTTGTTCACTATGCCTACCCCAAATTTTGTCTTGTAATAACCAACAGTTTCAGGAATTCTTTCGTGATTTGTATCTACAGCAGCAGTAGGATGGAAAGAACTCATTACCAGGACATTTTTTGCTTTTTTTCTTGATAAATCGTTAGGGACAAATCATGTTTAAAAACTTTTGGGGCCTTTGAAGTCTTCACTGCAGATGGTATTTCCCTTCTCGCTCTATTCACAGTTCCCTTGATGGAGATTGACTTCGCTTTCAATTTCTCAGCAGAAAGGAGGTAAGTGCAATAATTATCTGTAGTGCCATTTCTGTTTTTAGCAAGAAATGAGACGCACTATGAATTGTTACTATAGAGGTGTACTAAGAGTTAATAAATTAGCTCTAATAATTATAATACATAATAGACTGTGAATTTTCATTTTCAACATCTGAAGAATCCGTATCATTGCCATTCGATTATACATCTACTACTTCTCTTGTTTGCGGTAAAAACTCATCTGAGTCATCAGAAAAAAGTTCACCTCCATCTGAATTATCATCGAGAACTCTTAGTACCTCTGAAAGCAACTCTTCTTCACGTAAATATCGTTTCCAATACATTTCCAGCTTCACCTCCCTATCACATGCACAAACCTGAGTTTTGGAAGTGAATGACAAAATAACTTTTATTATGCCCATAGTTGTTCGTATTTGTGCTCATTGTTGTTGGTTATTATGACCAATGCTATTTTATGATGTGAATAATGTAAAAAAGTTCATTGTTGAGTCATATTAACTTCAATAATCATATTACCTTCAAGGGGTCAATATGACCCCCCCTGGGCGTTAAAGGTAAAACCTTAAATAACTCAAATTTTATAACAGGAAAAGTGCGAATATATTAAATAATGAATGTTCCTCCAAAATGAATAAAAGTCATAACAGCAAGTGTTCTGTGGACCGTCCTATGACAAGCAGATAAGATTTCAAAACAGAAAAGTGTCAATTTGACCCCTCTGGGAGTTCTAGTGTTAATTGATGTCAAGTAAAGTTCGTCGAATACTCAACCGTTTTCTGTGAAAACTAGCTCAAAATTTCGCATTTTCAGAAACGCCCAAACGCCATTTTCTCAAAAATGGCTTCAATTTTTTTCTTCAAACTTTTCGAACGGATAGTGCTATTTCCACTCTTATCGGTTTCAAATTCAAGGCGCCACGAGATCAGCCAGATCGATCGGGGAGTATCAATTTTGGAGAACATCGGCTGAACGGTTTAGTCGTTAGCGTTGTTCACAGACGGACGGACAGACGTTTTGCTTTCATTTGGTTTTTCGGTATCAAGTACCCACAAAACAGGGATTCTGGCTGCACCACGTGTTAGGAGATTTTTTCTTAATTTAGCAACTGGATTTATCCACTTTTTTGTTACCAGGGCCCTGTAATAAGGGTTTTTCTGACGAAAATCCGCCGCAGCATTACATAACTTATAACCTATACAATACATACGTATAGTATACGGGAAAGTAAAAATGAGAAAATTTAACTTAGCGATTTAAAATAGCGGCGATAGATGGCAGCTGGCAAGAGGATGGGGCAAAACCGTGACGGCAGACCACGCCAAGGAAATTAGATAACTTTACTACGAGGAAGTCTGTACCACTCTGTATTACACCCACACCTTTTCTTCATCCATTTCGCTAGATGCGAGAGTAGTGGAGTAGTCTTGTAGTCTTCCGAGTTATTGGGTGGTATGAATAATAAAGAAGCATTTGCTTAGAGTATCTTCTCACGAGCATGAGCATTTGTTCTGAGAAAATTCTTCCACCAATGAGCATTTGCTCAACTTCGTATGAATAAAAATATTCTCCGAGTGATGAGTATATGTGTGGTGTCCGTTTGTTTTATTGCGAATTTATTGCAAATTATTTTTTTATGATATATTTACGGTAATATAAAGTTTCAAGATATATTTATTCAGCTGAATAGTGGAATTACTCCCAATTCTAGTTCGGTGTATTGCAGTGACAGGCGAAGAAGATTTACTTCTCCCTATTTTTTTATGGTACAAATGCCAATTTTCAAAATTTATTAAATAAATTTCGAAACAATTGAATTATTAAATGAAACAATTAAATGCAAGTTTCATTTAAATTTGTGTATTTTCAGAATGTCTCTTAAAAACAAAGAACTCGCTCTTCAGTTCATTGAAGGTTATAGGGAAAGAAGTTTTTTTCTTATTTCGACTTATAAAATTAGCTGGATTCATTGTACAGAACAGAACCAAAGAGTATTTCCTTTAAACAGAATCGCGCCTTTAAACAGAATCACGGTGTAAGATATATCCATAGAGGAGAGATACAACTCTCCTCTATGGATATATCTTACATCGTGAACAGAATGCCGCCACTCGTTCTTCGCTTCCGTTCACCGATCTCGCGAGTCGCGACGTCAGAGTCGCATCTTCAAAGCATAAGCATGGATGAATACGAATGGTGTTAATTTATGGTATAAGATCCTAATTTGGTAATATAAAAAAATCAGTGTTTGTAAAACAAGATATTCAATTAATAGGTAGATGCATCAGGTACCAAGGGCATTATCTGAATATACAATCTTATAAACCGAGATCATTTCACGTGACGTCATCGTTTTTGAATCGATGTATACTGCGATTTTTGTAGGAAGAGCTCTCAAGATAACTCAAATCCCATCTTCGCGATGAAATATGTCACGGCATTTCGTATCATTCACAGTCGTTGCGCTAGATTTCGCACAATCGCGACCGTATGAAGCAGTGCTTGCGATCATGCGACTTCTACCGGCAAGACCGAGAAAAGACGTGAAATGCCGTGACATATTCCATCGCGAAGATGGGATTTGAGTTATCTTCAGAGCTCTTCCTACAAAAATCGCAGTATAGGCGTGGGATCCTGGTGAGGCCTTCACCTGTTTCATTGAGCTGTCTGTCATGCTCTCCAGAAAGGACGCGGAACATTATATATACTCGCGATATTTCTGATTCTACAATGCTGCTCGGCTCTTAAATGAACGCGTAATGGCGATTCATTGTGTTGTTAAAAAATCGAACTGGAATGGTTTGAGAAGAATGAAAAGTTGGTTGTCTCAAACGTCAAGGTGATGATACGGTGTCAGGTAGTGTGAGTAGTTTCTGCTTGGACGTGCTATGGAAAGGGATGAAGATGGTGTCTGTGATAGAATGTGTCTGGAGGCAAGCTCTGCAGACTTTTGCGAGAAGTAATACCGTTCAGTCTTTCGAGGACAATTTTGCTAGGTTAAGGGCACTCGCCGATTCAGTTTCGGCCAATGATGTTAAACTTGATCGATGCCTACTAGAATGGACTTCAAACAGCAATTCATCGAATCACGTTCGAAAACCGCCGGTGACTTATATCGAAATATATGAGGATCACACTGTTACAATTGGAATTTTTGTATTACGTTCTGGAATGAGGATTCCTTTGCATGATCATCCTCAAATGCATGGTATATTGAAAGTGCTAACTGGAACTCTGAAGTTGCAAAGTTACAATGTATTACCTGCAGTAGAGCAAGATACCCTGAGAAGAAGAACAGCAATGGGAAGGAATGCTATATTTGTGGAGAAGTTACCTGAAGTGTATGTGAGTGATTCAGATCCTGCATGTGTGCTTACTCCGGATGAAGGAAATTTGCATGAAATTCATAGTGTAGATGGACCTGCAGCCTTTTTAGATATTTTAGCACCACCTTACGATTCTTCATTATCAGAAAATGAGGAACGATCATGCCATTATTTTCAAGAAAGGAAGTTGAATGAAGACAGAACACTACGGAATAAAAATATTGTAGCATTATTTCGTATATCAAGCCCTTCAGATTTTTGGAGTGATTCTGCTCCATACACAGGTCCAATGTTGAGGTAACATTGCAGTATTGTTCTAATTTTTTGCCATTTTTTTCTGGGAAGCAGAGCAGCTTTTAAGTTAATTGAATGTTGAGTAGCTTTTGACAATACACAACAATTATCCTATCAAATATTTTTTTTATCACTATTTGATTGACTTTTCCTATATCAAAAGTCATGTATTTTGTGTAAAATATGTGCTTTTTTCCCCTCAGTTGTTTGAAAGGTGTTTCAAAATTGGAAACAAATACAAAAATTGTATCTTTCCTTCATATTAAAATGTTTTTATATGCACTGAATTTACAAGATATAGATGTGCAGTATGAAACCTAAATCAATCTACTTAATAAAAGCTTAATTTATGGAAATAGTCAAAAATCACAAAGGAACTAAAAAAAATGAATTAGAAAAAGATTAAGATTAACAAATAACATAGGATGCAATCGAAGATACAGTTTTTTTATTGGCGATTGTTTCAAGAGACAATTACAAAGTTCGTCTAGTAAATACTTCATTATACAGATTTCATTTCTACTCTAAAAAATTAATATTTCTTTGCAGAAATAGTATTTAATTATGAATTTAAAGTTAATCATGCTAATATTGTAATATTAACTTCTAAGAAAGGAAAGGCACTTCAAACATATTTACAAAACAAGGATATGTTGAATATTATGAAGTTGTAAAATACCAGTTCGTATCTGCAACAGAGATCAATCAGATCTGCCAAGTCTCAACATATTATCAAAAACTTCTTCGATAATAGTTCATTAACTTGATTTACTTCAAGACAGTGCTCTACAACTAGTGATGAATTTTGTAATGTATGTCAAAACTTTAGCACATGTATACTTAGGTATGTTAGAATTTATTTCCTTATAGTTTAAGTTTTAGTGATTCTAAGAGCATCTTTAAGACTAGTCCTGTTATTATTTCCAAAGTCTTTCATGCTAATCTTACTTATCAACCAATACTTGTGTGATTTAGCCAAACTTTCAAATCAAACCCTTTAGCCTCTTGGTATCAACATCAGTTGAAAAGGTATACGTAAAGAACATTAAGAAAACTTTAAAGCAATAAAAAGCAATAATATAGCTGTTTCTTTTTGTTGAAACAACCAATTGCATAATGTCCTGTAAAGAAGTTAATCTCTGAATATAAAAAGTGAATGATCTTTATTTGCATAAAGAGCAGATTGGTACGTGAAAGTATTATTAGATACAAGGAGATGCAGATTTGATGCAGTGTTTATTTTAAAATCTAACAAATTGTATGCTGTCATGAATTTTAACAAAGAGCAAAATATATCTCATTACAAATTAGTATTTCTTAGTTTGTTATTCCATGGTGAAATAAATTTGATACATCAACCACCTTTCTTTGACTCCCACAGGCATTTAAAGGTTTGGGGTAAAATCCTTTTAGCGTTTCTTAATTTATTAATATTATTTACAGCCCATATTGTGCTTTAAAATAATCAAAGTGAATTATAGACGCTCTTCCAAAGATTAGGCAGTATATTCCATTCACTCCTAAGAAGTTGCATCTGCATTGCAGTCTTATCTAGTTCAGAACATCAGCTTGTGTTGTCAAAGCAGGAGGGTCTTGTTTAATGCTTAACAAGTGTTGCTCAGTTGCTGCAAAAGAGGTGTAACTGAAAAGGATGTTCTGTTGCCATAAATTGTAAAAATTAATAGTTTTGACACTTCTTGATTAGGATGACCTAATATCCTACTTCCCATATAATATCCCATTGCCAAATTTTGAGTTAAATGGTTGCAGCGAACAAGTAGTGTAGAGGTACTTTTTAATTTTTCTTCAGAGTTCTTTTGAAATATTCCTGATGTATTTGTCTTTGTAAATAAATTAATTTTCTCGTTCAATAATTTGCTCCAGTTCTATCCAAATAGTGTTTGGATACCATTTGTGAAAAAATACGAGCATCTCTTCCAGTTTTGTGCTCCGCTTGGTCCCTTAAAGCAAAAAAAATTTTTAAATTTAACCTCTTTAAAATCTTTGAACCTAACCTGCTATCTTTATTTACAATGACTATTTTTAAACATTCACAAGTTTATCCTAGTTTTGAAACTTATGGTGCAGAAAAGAAACATACTCCACTGAATTTCAACTTGTAAGAGAAATCACAGAAGGGCAGCAATTAAGTCTTGAAAGTTATGAACAGGTGGATGCTTTGTGATGAGCCTATAAAATCTGTACAGTATTATGTAGTGCTGTCCTATTTGCAAGATCACAATTCTTGAGTTTTGAACAAAGTTGGAATAAAATTATTGAACCATGTTTTTTATGTTTGGAACTTGTTTAAGTGAAGAACTTCAATAATTCAACACTAATAATACTTACCAATGGTAATTATTAAAATAATTTTAGCAGTCCTTATTTTTTACGACCATATTAACAGAAATCCCACCAGTCCAATTTTTTTTAAATCTTGCTCTGCCATTTCTTAAGTGAAAATCCCTATAAAATCATTTTCCAAATAGTCATTCTAATAACTTCGATGTATCTCACACACGATGTCACAATCTCTGTTTTGCAAATGAAACATTACGAAAAATAAAAGGTAGCAAAGACAAAAATTTACAAAATTAATGTTTATTAATAAATAATAGTATAAATTGTTATACATAAATTACCTTTCTTTTATTGAAACAAAAACTATCTATAAACTAATGAATGTACATTGACTTACTGTAAATTTCATTGCCACGTTTGAATGAAACAACTTCAGCATAAGGGGAAACTGCAGATGAATTTGAAAAAGTCAGTGGTAGACATTCTGAACTCCTAAGCAAATCTTTAAAATGTTTCTTGTAACAATCGACCAATGGTTTTGAGACTGAAAACACATTTGATTGCCTTTGGTTAAAAATAGAAATATCAGGGGAAATAATGGTTGATTACAAGTATATTCCATGGAGTTATGATTTTTTTCTCAAATGTGTTCAGAGGGTTCTTGCTGAAATTATTTGATAAACCTTATCACCATTAAAAATAAATACTTTTGTAACAATTTTTTTAAGGATCCTTCACTATCAATTTGATTTCATTTCTTTAAAGGAACTCTTAACTGTTTTAAAAGGATGGTATTGAAAAATATCAATAATGTATAACAATTGACAATTTATTACATCAAATAATATTTTATGTAAGGGAGACGCGGTCAAACAGGTTATTTCATAAGTATTTTCAAAAAAGCTTTCAAAGCTTCAAAAAAAGCATTATGTACTACCGTATATGACCAGATGTGCATAATAACTTATTACAGAAAAACACATGAAGCTGGGAAATGTAAAGAGTTAAGATCATGAAATTTTTAGGGTAAACAATTACAACAGGTAAAGGTTACACATTGAAATATTTAATGTAATACATTCTTTTCTTCCGGGAACAAGTTGTGTCCTTGTGAATATTCAATTTCTGATTGGATTTTTGAAGACTGAGATATTATTGAAGTTCACGTTTTGTTTGGTTGTAATTTAATTTAAATAGAATATGCAAAATACAAAAACATGTTAAGCTGACTACTATTTGTATAGACTGCACTTGGTGCTCTGCTGCTCCTATTGGAATGACAATGGAAAAATGTCGATGAAATACTGCCCTCCGTGCGTTGCCTGCAGAAATTAAATGGTCTATTTGACCCTGATCTCAAGGTGGCAAATTTTCATCTAATCAACCATTTTTCTTTGGCCATTCATAAAAAGTCAAGTGCTTTTGGGAATTAGTCCCACATATCACTACCTTTCAATAAATATAAAATATATTTATTGAAAATATTAAATTCATCTAGACATTTTTAAATTAATCTTGGGTATGCAACTTTTTGGGAAGGGTTTTAATCCCAATTAATATCATTAGCTAAACTGCATAACTACTCTCCATGAAGTGAAGCAACTTGAGATAGCATAGATTCCTTGTTCAGTAATTCTGGAAAAAAGCTAAGGTAACTAACTTAGCTCTGGTTGAAAGACAATAACTATTACAATATCTGAAATCATCAGTATCTCAATCAAAATAATAATCTTGAGAAATTTGGATCTTAACCCTTTGCACTCGTAGGGCATAACATGCCATCCATGACTGCCCTCTGCGGTCAGAGGTTTCTGAGCACTGCGAGATCCTACAACATGTAAGGCATGTCTAAGATGACAATGGAAAAAGGCTCCACAGCTCGAAGCCGATACTCAGCATTCCCCCCTTTCCAGTTCGTTTTCACATTATTTTGTCAACATTGTTTAAAAATAGGACAGTAGCCAGGATCTATTCAACAATGAAAACTATTTTACATGCAAGGAAAATATGTGGGCATCTGTGGCATGTCTTACGAGTTAATTAGGGATTTTAGTGTGGCATTGACACATGCCCTACGAGTTGTAGGATATGTCACATTACACACTGCTAAGAGCCAGTGGCGTAGCGTCAGGGGACGCTGAGATGCTGAGCATCCCCGTATATAAGAACTTTAAATACTGTATTGATAATCTTACAAGTGGTCTGTTGAGCGAAACACTTTTTGTATTAATTTAAAATTGATTTCCTATGATTGAATTCGGCGGGCTGTTGAAGCTGGCCTCTGATTGGTGGGAAGCTAAAATACTTCAGCGTCGGCCGCCAGATTGCGACGAGCAATGACGCATGCGCAGATGGCGAGGTCCCCCTCTCCCCTCTTCACCCCTGGCCAAGAGAAACCCGACTGCTTTACGCTAGCGTCTACTGCGGAAAGAAGCTCATTTGTGCACGAGAGCGCAGCACACTTCAGGCGTTCAGTAAATTATCTTTCTCTCTCTCACTCGGGAGTCCCCGCTTGGGTACAAACTGTAGAAATAGTGCCTGACTACTATTTCTTAATTAATATCCAAGAAATTGTATTATCTCTTAAATAGATTACATATTATTTAAGTCTGCAATGTATAAATTAACAAATGGTCTTATTGCCATTCGCGTATAAGAATTAAAGCTGAGCCATTGTATAATTTGCTTTCAAGACATCGGCAGCCCTGACTGCTGTGAGGATTTTGTGGGAAGCGCCTACACCGTCGTAAGCAATCGAGATCGTGGAAGTAGTCCCAGTGTATCTGCCTTGTGTTGCGTTCGCCTGTTAGACGAAGTAGTTGATAGTGACATTTTGTGTGTTATTGTTGAGCATCCCCAAACGTGTGAGTCACGCTACGCCACTGCTAAGAGCCAGTAGTCATTATTCTCTTGGCATCTCTGACATGCCGTACGTGCTGTAGGAGATGCTAAGCTTGTTGCTTAAGAGTGCAAAGGGTTAAGATAACCTCTTAACTTGTGATCTACAACCTATGACAGATTTGACTTTCAGTTAAATGGAAATTGTCAGTACAGGAATGGCAGCAAAGAAAATATTTCAGATTTTCAAATTGACAATTCAGGTTTAGAAATGATTGATTTTAAAAGTTCAACATTGCGGATGGATAATTTCAAGTTGGGGGAAGGGGGATTTACAAAAACTGCAGATTAAGACTAGCAACATGCTGGACATTACTTCCTAAGAAGTTTTCATGGCTAGATGTTTTGTCAACATTTCGAACTACATACACACATGAACACATTTATTCACACTTGTGTTTGTTTTTTAAAACGTAAAAAATTCACAAATACTGTTTCTTTCCCTCACAAAATTAGCACAATTGACATTGAGGTAGACAGTGTTCAAGAGTGCACATTAGTATGATAACTAACAAAAATGTGAGCTTACATTCAAAATAGAGTCAATAACAACACACACCTTTGTATACATCGATGACCAATGCATTAGCTTTCAATGAAAGACCCATCAGATAACAGTAGTTACTATTAAACTATAAGAGTGTCCATTTATGAATTGTTCAACACATTAATAACTTTGTATGCAAATTTGATGGCAGCGAGCGAGTAAATGGGCTCCAAGGTGACAATTGAGGTGACCAGTAACGTCTCAATGCCTCTCGGATTTCAGCTGGTGTTATTGGTGGTGCTCCACCAACCTACAACAATAAGCATTTTTTTTTTTTTTTAAAGAATTATAGGTCCATTCTAATTGTTGCACAAAAAGGATCTTCAAAACATATATATATAGCCAACACAGAAATTTGAAAAATGACTGTCAAAAGAGCTTAGAGCATACTTACTGTTGGAAACACAGTTGTGTCAGGAATTACCACAATAAAGAATTTGTAATTACTTTTATAGTTAAACACAAGAACGTCTTACCTGTGACTACAAAAAACATCCAGCAGAATTATTTCCAACTCCAAGCCTTCAAAAATACTTCTTAGAAATTGATATTGCAAACATTTTAATCTCTACCACTAAAACACTTCAAAATTTCAATTTCTTGTATTATAGTTATAAAGTATATTTTAAACGTTTCTTGTCTTCCTTTTCAGTAAGAAACTATCTCACAAATGTCGTCTACTTTATTTAACATATTTCTTTGACAAATTTTTGTTTCACACTTGATGTGTTAAATGACAGCATTTTGCAACAAACTGCTTATACTTCAAACTTCTCAGTTTTTATTCATTATTTCTTTTTGTTATTACTGACTTAACTCAACATAGAGTGTAAACATGACGGTTGGATGAACCAATACAGGTAATGACTTTTATCATAGTTTTGAAGCACAATACTCCCCAGTTGTCCAGCCATTTCATCAAGATCTACTTCGTATTCTGTGGTTCATAGCTGTAGTATATGCCAGAGGTTTCTTTCCATTGCTTGAAAATGTCCTGGTATCTTTTCACATGGAAAAGTATTGGCATATACACACTTCTGGTGACCCAACACAAGCCACAATTGTAGGTTGTGTAATTTAGTTTTTAAGCTATAAACTTAGTAATTATATCTAGTCTGGTAGGAAAAATATCCATTTACTTCATTCTCCTGACTTCTAACACGAGTACAAATATTGCTCAGTAAATGGAATATATCTACTAAAACAAAATCACTTTTCAGACAAAACCAGCTTTTTGATTTCTTATTAAATCTGAAATATCTCATCAATTCTAAAATTATAAAATGTGGCCAGAAACACACAGTTCTATCAGTTGTCTCATTCATCAGGAGCAATTTGGAAATTTCTCTTTAAGTTGTCATATTCCTCTTTATATGAATGATTCGAAGAAGTATGTTGTAATTCAACAGCTATGTTTTCTAATTCAGTAACTCTCATGTGATAATGATTTACCTATTGAAGCAGAGTGATTTCTCTCTGTACCTATCATGAACCTAATCATGAAACAACTTGTGATTCATCTTTAGTATGCATTGTTCAAGAAGGCAAGAAGTAAAACAAAGAAAAGTAGAAGAAATGTGTTATTATTGCTGAAAGTACCCAAAATACTACAAAGCACATTAAAAAAATTCAGCTTTGAAATACATGAAATGGGTCAGAACCGAAGGATTCAATTTTGCCCTCCTAGGCATTCTTGGTAAATATTCTACTTATGAAGTCTATTTAAAAAAATTCTATCTATTCAACTATAATTCATAAAATGTATTTGAGATGCTTTAATTTTTAACTCACTGTAAATAAACTAAACTGATGAAAAGTCAAAATATCACAAATTCCTATCTAGGGAAACAAAAAAGTTACATGCCAAAAGTTCAAATGACACCACTGGATATTCTAATGGTAATAGGCATTTCATACCATGAAATAAGGTGTCTTGCATCAAGCAAACATACTTTCACACTTTCAAATACTATATTTTTTTAATTTATATTAAATATTTCCTTTTTTTAATTTTATTTAAAGGAAGAGGACGCACCTTCTTTGCACTATGTTCTGTGGCATGTTGTGCTGGATATGAACCAGGCATGCGAGTAAAGCCTGCTACATAATAACTGAAAGCATCACCAGGTTTGGCAGCTCCATCTTGTCTCACAAGAAGTGACAAATCCACAATTTGTGCCACTGTTTCGTATGCTAAGTATGCTACAAAACAAAACAAGAAATGAAAATTTCTCAAAGCGAATGTAATTTTTCTTAAATTATAATATTCCAAATTACTTAAATTTACAAGGCACTCATAACAAACATATGTCAGTCTGTTTATGTGAACCAATCAGCTAGTTTATTTGGAACTGAATACAGGAATTATATTATTGTATTGATTATCATTAGACATCGGATGTTTAGGCACTAAAAAAATCGCCTTTTAGGCACCTAGAAAGGCACTGAAAATGTCAAGAATAAGGAAAAAAAAGGCACTGAAAATGTCAAGAATAAGGAGAAAAAAGGCACTTTCATAAATTACATTCACAAAAAAATTTAAAAATATTTGTAAGACTCCATACATATTTACAACACTTCTAAATTTTATTCTTAATAGTTTCCATTGCAATATACTACCAGTAACTTTTCAAAGATCGCAATTTCAAATCTGCAATGAGTGGGAGACAAAATCAGTTTGAAAACAGAGAAGGATTTTTTAACATCTACTGATGTGTCTGGCATATATTTTAGACGTCCAAAATTAGCAACACTGAAACCTTCTGGGAATTTACATTTTTTTCCACTCAAAAGGTGCCCTCGTGTATTGTCAATCAATCATTTTCTCCAAATGTGGCTAGTATTTATGAAATAAGGAAATGGAGAAAAACATGTTGGTATACTTTCAGGAATTCTCTCGTATTTCAAGATACAAATATGCGAATTGAAGATTTTGTAATGAATGGTCAAGGTTGGACCACGGCCGATTTTCTGATATCTTAGCATTGTATATAAAAATAATACATAAAAGGGAAAAACGTGCAATAATTCTAAAGAAAAGGCATTTATATTTTACAAGCAAAAATAAGCATTATAAAACTTCACTATATGTCATCATTTGGCATGATTCATACACATATATTATCAGCCTTTAAATAAGTTCATTGCAAAAAAATAGGCATTTCCTTAAACATCCGATGCCTATTTATCATAGTCTTCCTGTTAATATTAGGGGACATCCATAAATTACGTAACGGTAAAGGGGGAGGGAGAGGGTCTGAGGCAGTGTTACATAGAAATAGGGAAGTGCTTTACAAAGGGGAGAAGGGGTATTGAAAATTGCATTACGTAATTTATGGACAGCCCCTTACATGAATTTCTGTAGGGGTGCACAGCTATTTTGCTGGTATTTTAACAATAAAGCCACTCCAAAATCCCAATGTTAACAAATGAAAAGAATCACAAATAGGTGCCATTGCAAATAAAAAAATAACAGAAGCTAGAAGTGAATATATTTCAGCCACAAAGAAAATTTTAATAATTCATGCTTTATACTCAAGAATATAAAAATTTCAGTAAAACTGATGTCTATAAGTATAAAACAGGTTGGTATATATATAAGAGCAAAACCCCAATACTGTTGGACCGATCTCCATGAAAGTTGGTACTTCTGTGTGTTGTTTCACCGAGAGGGTTTATGTGTTGTTAATTGTGTTGTAACTCCACTACATGGTGCTACACATTCACTACATATTCACATCAAATGCAACCTGCAACACACACGACAGCATTTGAATCTCTGTCGCTAAATAACTCCTAAACAAGGTGTTCTAGGGCCTTAAAAATAAAAACTTTGAGGCCAAAGGCCTCAAAGAAATGTTTCTCACACTAATCTACAGAATGAACTCTTCCTGAACATTCTATTACATTTTTGCTGGTACGGCACTTCCCGATATTACCTCACTTGCTCAGAGATGTGCAAGTAAATGTGAATGAGAGTGGCAGAGACAGAAAGGGACAGGGTGGGGCAGGGAGGGAAAGAGAGACAGTGAGAAATGGAGATGGGAGGGGAAAGAGGGAGGTGAAGGGCAGAACAACTTCTGCCGAGTTTTCCTAGTTTATACTAAGAACTAATTTTTCCACTCTGCTTTCTAACAATTTCTATTCCAAAATTACATAATTTTCAGTTTCACATCCTTCCCTTATAATATTTAGATTTTTTTAAGAAGCTCATGTTCTATGTTGTTTGTATTTTCATGTGATTTGACAACAATGGGAAAAAAAATATTGAAAATTACAAATACCTAGTATTTGGTATAGCAATGGATTCACTTTGGGAAGTTCTGGGAACATTCCACATGACTGAAGCCATTTTTGAATTTTGTTGACATGACCAGTTCGATATGTGAAAGATGTTCGTCGAGCATTACTGTACTCCAAGTACCTGTAAAGTGAACAATGAATTAGAGCATGTAATTTGCTCATTGAGGAAAATACCTTCATGGTAACAAATATTGACAACTTACCTGTTTTCGTCCATACTCTGAGTCATCAACTCTGCTCTCAAGTTTCGTTCATGTTTCACTGTATCAAAAGGTTGCTGTTTATCAGTTAGTTCACCTGTCTGATCAATAGTTTCCAGAAAATCCAAGCACATGCGCCTTCTTTTGGAACCTTTTTGCATATCTAGACCTTCAGAAAGCTCTCCAAGATTACTGCCTAACTGTTTAGTAAGGCTACTATGAAAATCCTTAACACCTGGCAAAATGGCAAGAACAGGTAATTACAAATTAAGTGCATTCAAACAATCTTTCATTTCAACTTAGAAATTTCAAAAAGCAAATTATTTTCTCGATGTAAAGCACAGAAATTTTCATTTACAGCAGGGATTCGCAACCTTTTTCCTTCACTGACATCTTTTAAGAGAATATTCGCATCATCCCCTTATGTCTTCTCTATAATATAGAGCATCCATAAACTTGATACAAAGTATTGTACCAAATGCCTTAAAGATAATTTCATACTCCAATATTTTCATAAATATCTCCATTTTTTAATTATCGAAGATGCTTCTGCTTTTGAGAAGCTGAGTGTCTAATCTTCATTGAAACACAATGGTTACAAAAATGTTGAATGATTTTTAAGAAATAGTCATAACATTTCTCCAGAGTGTATTGCAGAGAGTACTACCTAGAGTGATAGAGTATCATCGTCAATGCCTCACCTCACTCCCACTTATCCCACCATCTGCACCAACCTCCACATTCATTCAAACCACACTATCACTTCCATCTCCACCTACCCCCCTACCACCATCTCCATTTCATGATCCTATCCCTACAGCCACACCAGTCACACTCCCATCTACTCCAACTTCCTTTTCTAGTCCAAATCCTCATCCAAAGTACAACTTTCGTTGCAACCGCAGACCTCCTCCCACCTATGATCTGTAGCAACTACACTTAACAGGAAAGCCCACAACATACAGAAACAAATATCTAAATGTACTACATCAAAATGTCCAGTCTTTAAGAAACAAGGTCACAAATCTAGAAATATTACTCGAACAAAACCTACAACACTTGACAATATTATGCTTTAGTGAACATTGGTTAACTCAACAACAACTAGATAACACACACATTCCAGGTTTCACTCTAGTCAGTGCCTCGTGTAGACAAATAGGTAAATCACATCATGCTTATGGTGGTACTTGCATCTTTGTTAGAAATAATATTCATTATGTATCAATCACAGACTACTCCTCTCTCTTAAAAGATAAGGACTTTGAAATATCTATTGTGCATCTACCAAAACAAAGAATATGGATTTTATGTACATACCGTAGCCCCACAGGAAACACAATTTTTTTCTTAAAAAGCCTTGAAATTCTTCTTGTTAAACTTAAAAAAACCAGAAATTATAAAATTGTATTATGCGGTAATTTCAATATAAACTTATTGTCAAAATCAAACGAAGAGAAACTATTCAAAAATTTACTTAAATCCTTTAACTTACAAACCATTATAAATCAACCTACCAGAATATCTAAAAAAAGCGGTACCACCACTGATCAAATAATAATAGACACAAATGATTGCAACTATTCAGCTGTTACATACAACACAGGCTGCAGTGACCATACAGCACAAATTCTCAAACTCAAAATGGACACAGAAGTGATTAAGGAAACATTTTACAGAGAAACTCAAAATTTCTCTCAACAAAACTTTGACAAATTTAACTCTCTAATAAGTTCAGAAAACTGGGAGGAGGCATACAAAGCAACAGACACAAATACCAAATTTAACTTATTCATAAACATATTCCAAAGTTATTTCAACACTGTTTTCCCACAAACACTGATCATGTGAAAGAAAATGATACATGCATGAAAAAATCCTTCACAACGAATGTAGTTAGGATTCATTTCTTATTACAAAACATACAAAAATATGCTGAAGAAAGTAATTAAACAGGCCAAACTGTTAATGAACGATCATCGCATTGACAGAACACAAAACAAAACAAATGAGGAACATTGTAAAAAATACTCTAAAAACAGAAACACTAAAAACATTGAACTTCACTACAAAAACAATGTTCTGCGCAGCCCACAGGAAATAGCAAACACATTCAATAGACATTTCTCTGATATTGGTGAAAAACTAATTCATTGCAATTCATTAAATAATATAAACATGCAGTCAAATATCCGCAAATTATCAAATGTAAATTCCTTATACATTTCAGAAACTTCACCTGCAGAAATACAAAAAATCATTAATCAAATGAAAAACAAATATTCCACAGGACTGGATAATATCCCTGACACCCTCATCAAATATACAGCAACAAACATAATAGAACTGCTCGCTCACATTTGTAACCACTCCTTAATGACAGGTATCTTCCCAGAAATTCTCAAAAAAGCAAATGTGAAGCCGTTATTCAAAAAAAGGCAACACTCACGATCCCACAAATTACAGACCGATATTCTTACTATCTCGATTTTCCAAAAGTCTAGGAAAGCTCTTTAATGATAGACTCAAAAATGTTCTTAATTCTAATAACATACTGACAGAGGCTCATCATGGATTTAGAAATGGTAAATCTACAGATACAGCTATCTTCACCTTTCTAAATGACATACTTAGTGCTCTAGATCAGAAAGAAATCCCCATCGGTTTGTTCCTAGACTTATCCAAAGCATTTGACATTATTGACCATCAGATACTGTTATCCAAACTTGAAATTTTGGGAATTAGAGGCATTGCACATCAATGGGTTAAATCTTACCTTTCAAATCGTTGTCAAGTAATCACAATCAAGCATGTTAGAGATAAAAAGATTTCATCCCATTTTTCCCAACCTAAAATGATAAATAATGGAGTACCACAAGGATCAATTCTAGGTCCTATATTATTTCTCTTATACATCAATGACATGCCCCTAACTCTACAAAAGAACAAAATGGTCCTATTTGCAGATGACACAAACATTATTATTAAAGCAAATACTCAACAAACTCTACAAAAAGAAGCACAAACAGTTCTAGAAGCACTAGTAAAATAGTTCCAGGAAAATAAACTCATCATAAATACCAGTAAAACTGTGTCCCTAAACTTTCGATATACACTCTCTAAAGAAAAGCCACCAACGCAATTGATGATTAAAAAATATGCCTGTAAAAATTGCCCAAAAAACAACTTTCCTGGGTTTGACTACTGAAGATGATCTAAAATGGAACTCTCACATCACAGATCTAAACAACAAGCTTACCAAGACATGTTATGCCATCTACATTCTTAAGTCAAATTCTAACTTGGATACACTGCGAACAGTATACTTTGCAAATGTACACTCACATCTAAAATACGGAATCATATTCTGGGGAAATTCTCCAGAAAGTATTCACACTTTCATCATCCAAAAATGAATATTGAGAACAATGACAAACACTCACAAATACGAGTCCTGCAAACCACTTTCCAAAAAATTACAAATCCTACCACTACCATGCGTGTACATTTTAGAAATATTAATCTTCACAAAGAAGGCACTTTTAGAGAACAAGGACTCTGTTACTCTAAACGCAGAAGTTCATAACTATGATACTAGACAAAAAAGAAACCTGCATGTCCCACACAGAGAAACTTCACTCTTTCAAAAAAGTACCCTTATAGAAGGCATTACACTACGCAACAAACTCCCTAGTGAATTTAAATGCTTAAACTCTGTACACACATTCAAAAATAAACTGAAAGCTTTCCTGTTAAACCATACATTCTACAGTACAAAAGAATATATACATCATAAACATGTATCTACCCAAATATAAACTAGTACTAATCATTTCTATATACTCTGTTGCATGGTTTGAAACCCCCAAACTGACTGTTGAATGTAAGGGATGTACCCAGCTCAGGCATCAACTCATAAGAAGACGACTACTTATTTATTTCTTTTCTCTTTCTTTTTTCCTTTCTTTCTTTTTTATTAGTATAGTTTTTCAATTTTAATATTCATTTCTTTTTTACTTTCCCGTATACGTACGTATACACGGAGTGATATACGTAGTATAGGGAAAGTTATGTAATGCTGCGCGAAAAAATGGCCAATTTTCGGTGGAAAAAAATTAATTGCCGGGCCGTGAAAAGGAATAAGTGGATAAAACCAGTTGCTAAATTAAGAAAAAAAATCCTCTAACTCGTGGTGTGGTCAAAATCCATGATTTGTTGCTTCTTTATACTTAAAAATCGATTGACGGCATTCCGTCCGTCTGTGGTCAACGCTAGCGCCTAAACCGTTCGGTCGATTTTCTTCAAAATTGATATTCCCCAGTCGATCTGATTCTAGTCGAAGCTTTGTGATTTTGAAAAAGATTCTTTAAAATTTGGGGGTACTTTATATGAAACCCCCCGGGTATTTTCAACATTTTCTCAAAAACGGCTCCAATTTTTTTCTATAATTTCTTGTATGAATAGAGGAAAATACACTTTTAAACATGGCATAGGTCCGATTTTCACGTACAGCTCTGAATTTTCGAAAATTGTGAAAGTTTGAATTTTTTTCGGCGTCTTTCTCCAACTACAAAATTGAAGATAGAGATTTTTTCTTCAAATAAAATTTGTTCTGCATATTGAGTTCTTTAATAAAGGTCATGTAAATGTTTTTCACAATTTTGGTAGTTTTCGTGCAATATTGCGTGCAATATGTGCAATTTTAAAAAATTACAAAAACAAAATTTTCTCAAAAACGGCTCCAAATTTTTTCTTTAAACTTTTGGTAGGGATAGTGGTAAATGTACTCTATCAATGACATAAAAGCCATTTTGGTCTATCGGTTGGTTTTTTCAAAAATTACCAAAATGTAAATTTTTTTACTTGTCTCTCACGTCGTTAATAATTACATTATCGGCGATTTTTTTACATTATTATATTTACGAGTATATATGCTTTAAATAATGTCAAGTAAAGTTTCTCGAAAACACTACCGTTTTCTGTGAAAAGTAGCTCAAATTTTGGCATTTTCAGAAATGCTCAAACGTCATTTTCTCGTATATGGCTGCAATTTTTTTCTTGAAACTTTTGTAACGGATAGTGCTAATTACACTCATTAGTATAGCGTGAAGTTTATTTTGAGTTTTTTTTTGTTTTTTTCAAAAATTATATAAATGTAAATTTTTTGAAAGATCTCTCACATCTTTAATATGCACATTATCCGCAATTTGTAAAGATGATTATATTTGTGAGTGTAAGTGCTTCAAATAACTTCAAATAAAGTATTTTGAAAACTGAAACTAATTTTCTGTGAAAATGAGCTTCAAATTTCGCATTTTTAGTAGTGCTAAAACGCCATTTTCTCTTAAACGGCACATAATTTTTAAAAGAAAGTTGCCATTTACGGCTAGGTTTTTGTGTTCTTTAATATTCTAAAATTAATGTTTCTGTTCTACCAATAGGAAACCGAAAAATTAAGAAAATGACAAAAAAATGTACTTTTGGCGATGATAGATGGTAGCTGGCAAGAAAGATTATGTGGCAATTCCGAATAGCTAGCGAAGGCCCAGGAAAATAGAAAACTAATACGGGAAAGTCAGTGCCATTCTGTTTCTGTTTTTTGACAAATAAATAAATAAAATAAATATGGTCATGCTTAATTTTTTCAAAATAGTAGTTTTTCTTTAATTTTGTGACAAATGTAATAGGCCGCTGTAAATTTACTGCGCTTCGGACAGCTGGATGCATCGTAAATTAGAATGTGCAATTTTGTATATTATTTCTTTCTTCGTTTCTTACATTCGAACTTTGTTATAGACTTACACATTAATATTTTAGAAATTGTTTATTTTGAAATATTTGAAATAAGCAAAAAGAATTAATAGCTCTCAGAATAGCGACAATGCAGGGTCTGCAACAATAGAATTCACTTTGCGCTCGCGAATATCTGTAAATTAGTGTCATTGTTGTGACCTAATGGAGCTGTATGAAAAGGAGTTATAATTGTCTAATTTATGTTGATATTTGCAGGCAAATATTTAGTTTTGCACCAAATGCTGTACCATTTGTAGTGAGTAGAGAATTTGTTGCATGGTTTTAAAATACTCTTCCCTAATCATGGCCCAATGGAAGGCATTTCTATATTTCCAGGGTATCAGGCTTCTTTTTCCAATACAGGGTTACAAAACTTTTGCATTCTATTTTTGTGAAGTTGTAGAATTCACATAGTTCTGACAACACTGCAATGGAAATAGTGAGTTCCAAGCGAAGATGTTAGTAGCGCATAAAGTGCAATATTACAGTACTACTTAGCTGTTTCCTCTAATACGGGAAAGTAAGTGCTGTTGTAGCACCACTAGTTTCTGTATTTAATACTTAGAAATATCTATATTGTACATTTTATTATTATGTATATATGCTGACTTGTCATACATGGCTTATGCTGTATTTATGTGATAAATAAATATATTATTATTATTATTATAATGCATAGTTATAATTTCTTGAGTTTTCTAATTATACTCCTTCCTAAGGGTGAAAGACAGACTTGAAAGAAGAGAAGTGAATTTGTAATTCATTATTATACATTTTGCTGCTTTTTATCAGAAAACAGTTAAGTTCATTAATATTTTTTTGTAATTAATGGGAACTTTATTATTTTGCTGAGGCACCAGTTAACACTCAACTATTGGCCCTCAGTCAACCCTTTGATCATCATTGATCCCCCTTCAAAATTTCATAATTCAATAGTATAATTCACAAGATGGGAAACAAACTGGAATGCCTCAAATTACTGTGGTGCATCATTACTACCTTCGCAAATATCAAGAAAAATATATAAGGAGGCTGAAGAATAGATTACACAGAATACTGTCTTTCTTAAAAATAATTCAATATCTTATATTTTTTTCAGTGTCATGCAATCAAAACAACAGGAAACAGGTGCTTTCTATGTATTCATCCATTTTTTTTTTTTTTATAATTTTAAGGTGACAGTGTATTGATAGATTGATTGGTATTTGCTCATTTGTTCCCTAAAGGATAAGGGTCTCCGGTCAAAGCAGGATGCAAGCCAAACCTTAGAGAGGTTTTGGATTGTACAAATAGCATGATTTATTTTCACTATCAGTTTTCATTTACATTACACTACAATACTAACAAATTCTACCCACTATCAGTTTCCAGCTTAATTTATATTACTACTTTTATTGTTATACTAGTTATTTACACTCGCTGTCTGGTTTACACAAATAATCTTTCTGCTCACTCTCAATTTTCAGTTTTAGTATGTTAAATTCAATTTTTTTACTCAGAACATTTTCAAGAACTGTCTTCCACTAATATTTCATTTTTGTTCTCATATTACACTTTTCATGTATCATACTAATAAGCAGCCTGTCCTTTAGATAACTACTATTAAAAATCTCACTATGGTATACTTGCCATAAAGATAGTAGATTGAATGTGAATCAGATACGTGATTTTAGTTCAACAGGTTAGGATTCATGTACACTCTTTAGAAATTAACAAACCGATCTCTGTAAACTGGAAGAAATCAACAAAATTATATAATTACCTAGGTAGTTCAGTAATCGGTGTACCTTGACTCTGTCTTTTCTCATAAGGAAAAGTATATCTTCAATACCTATTTCTTTTGCTCCTCGCATTGCAGTTACTTCACTTGCTCTCGTTACTAAAGAATGTAGTTGTTTACATAAAATGGACTCAACTAATTTCACGGAAGCTTTTAGCGGGGCTGCACTGTCTCCAAATGCATGCATCATATTGTGTATCTCTGGAATAAGAGTAAGGGATAAATACGAGTGGAGTGCCAAGAATGCAGAAGATCCACTGAATTAAGGTAACGAATGATTACCTTTCGTAAATAATGCTCCTTGATCGCATTCAGAAGATGAAGAAACCGCATTCATGATTCGCTTCAAATGTCACCCACAACTTAATAACAATACTGCACGTCCTTAACTGACAAGTTCAGTGCTCAGGGTGCTCAGCGTGACAAGTCTCCCCAGAGTCTCCCTTTGTAATCGTATTACTTTGAATCTACTTTGAATCACTAGTTCGCACTAGTCGCATCTCGTTTGTCACTTGTCTCCGATCTTTTGGGATTGGCCACGGCCATCCTTACATATATATATATATAGCCGTGGATTGGCCCTCATGGTGGAAATAACAAGATCTCGTGCTGTACATGCGGATGTCTGTGGACCACTAAGGTAATCCTGAAAGCGCCAAATTCAAACTAACTACATCTTTGTTTACAGTTCTATATTGGCCGTTTGTCACATCCAAGTATTTTCTAAGTATCCTTCAATGTTTAATCGCCTTTTTATAGTTTCTGTTTTTACATGATCAAGCAGCGTGACTACACAACATCTCCAAAAACTATTTTCAGCACTATTAATTATCTTTTTCAGAGCTTGGTTTAGTACTCAAATTTCAGAGCCATATGTTACTGTACTCTCCACCAATGACTTAAACAGCTGTTTTTTGTTTTTGTTTTAGTTCTGATGTCCTTATTCCAAAGTAGTGGGTTTAATTTACCAATTATCTGTCAACCTTTTCCGATTTTTGATAAAATATCGGCTTGATCCATACCCTCTTCAGTCAGAATTACTCCTAAATACTTAAAATATTTTACATTTTTAATCTTAGGATCCTCTAGAATTAAATCTTCCTGTACATCACCAACTACCAAGTCTTTTCCATGTTAATTTCCAATCCCCATTTTTCCTCTTTTCTATATTTCTCATCATGTAGGAATAGGCACGTACCCAGGGGAGGGGCTCGAGGGGCTGTAACCCTTCCAGAAATTCTAATCTTTTTTTTCATTCGTTATTTATTTATTAGTTTAAATTTATCTAAATATATCAACATATATAAAAGTACAGACAGATTTACTTCAAATGAAGACATTATTCCAAGTTTCCAGGTGCTTCTTCCAGGCTTCGCTTCCATCCATGAAATGAACAAGTCGGAAAATTTAGCCCCATACTTTGATAACAGAACATCACTCTCTGCAGTAAAAGCTGAGTATGAACTATGGTGTAATGTTTAAATATGTTTAAAATCATGTTGGTGTTTCATTTTTAAAAAGCATTTCTTTTAAAGAAACCCAATAAAGATATAATAAATCTCGTATTATCCATTTTTTAAATTTTGGAAGCCCCTCCCAAGAAATAATCCTGGCTACAGCCCTGTGTAGGAAGCATTATTTACATCTTCTGCAGGAACCACTTGATCATCAGCAAACAATAAAGTATGTACATTTTCTTCCCCTGACTGAATTCCCATTTTAGTGCACTTTTTTGTCCATTTTCTCAAGGCTGATGAAAAGTATATTTTGGAGAGTTGTCACACACAGTTTTAAACTGTTTTTGACGTGAATAAATAAATAAGGAGTGTTGGAGATAAACAACATCCTTGTCTTAATCCCTTGTTAGTCATAAAAGAGTCTGATAAACCTGTGTAAGTTTTAACCTGGCTGCTATTTCCTTCATAGAATCTCTTTACAGCCTTTATGTACTGCCCATGGATGTTGTTCTCTTTCATTGCTCTCCACAACTTTTCGACTGGTACACTATTGTACGCTTTACTTAGGTCTACAAAAACTAGATGTAATGGACATCCATAGGATATGGACTTTTCCATCAGCTGTTTCAGGCAAAAGAGATTATCTGTGCAGGATTGACCAGTCAGTTCTTCTAGTTCCGTCATATTCCTTTCAATGCGACCTCTCAGAACCCGTCCATACAGCCTTCCTGTTGATGGGATGACAGTCAAGCCCTTGTAATTGGCACAAACAGCTTTGTTTCCTTTCTTAGAAAGAGATGTAATATACGCACATTTCCAATCTTTTGGTACGGCTTCTCCTTTCAGGCATTTATTAAATGTTTCTGCCAAATATTCCAAGGCAACATCAGGGGCATGTTTCAACAATTCAACAGGAACACATCCAGGACTGAGGGCTTTGTTGTTCTTCATAGCCATTAGCTCTTTTCTCATTTTGAGCACACATATCTTTGCATGAAGTATTTACACAATCTAAGGAATAATCTATACATTTAAAATCAGTCAGTGTTTCTATTAAAAGTTTCATATTATTTTTCCATTGATCTTCAGTTATCGGGGAATTCGTCATTTTCTCTACATTATCTTTTTAAAAAACATTAATTGTTTTCCAAGCTGCCCTTGATTTTGAACCACCAATTAATTGATCAATTTCACAACATTTTTTTTCCCAAAATGCATCTTTTAATTTGGATTGTGAGTATTGCCTTTTATGAATAGCACCTTCTTTTTTGCTATTTTGAGAATTTCTGGGAAGATACCTGTCATTAAAGATTGGTTACAAATGTGAGTGAGCAGTTTTTATTTATTTATTTTATTTACGTCAAAAACAGTTAAAAACTGCGTATGACGAGCTATGGGGAGAAGTGAATTTGTGAGTGAGTGAGTTCTATTAAGTTTGTTGCTGTATATTTAATGAGGGTGTGAGGGATATTATCCAGTCCTGTGGAGAATTTGTTTTTCATTTGATTAATGATTTTTTGTATTTCTGCAGGTGGTGTTTCTGAAATGTATATAGAATTTACATTTGATAATGTGCTGATATTTGGCTGCATGTTTATATTATTTAATGAATTGCAATGATTTAATTTTTCACCAATTTCTGAGAAATGTCTATTGAATGTGTTTGCTTTTTCCTGTGGGCTGCGCAGAACATTGTTTTTGTAGTGAAGTTCAATGTTTTTAGTGTTTCTGTTTTCTGTTTTTAGAGTATTTTTTACAATGTTCCTCATTTCTTTTGTTTTGTTTTGTGTTCTGTCAATGCGATGATCGTTCATTAACAGTTTGGCCTGTTTAATTACTTTCTTCAGGATATTTTTGTATGTTTTGTAATAAGAAATGAATCCTAACTACATTCGTTGTGAAGGATTTTTTCATGCATGTATTATTTTCTTTCACATGATGTTTTGATTCCTTGTGTTAACCATGATTTATGGTTTTTGCTTTTTATTTTCTTCAGTGTTTGTGGGAAAACAGTGTTGAAATAATTTTGGAATATGTTTATGAATAAGTTAAATTTGGTATTTGTGTCTGTTGCTTTGTATGCCTCCTCCCAGTTTTCTGAACTTACTAGAGATTTAAATTTGTCAAAGTTTTATTGAGAGTAGTTTCGGGTTTCTCTGTAAAGTGTTTCCGTAATAACTTCTGTGTCCATTTTGAGTTTGAGAATTTGTGCTGTATGGTCACTGAAGCCTGTGTTGTATGTAACAACTGAATAGCTGCAATCATATGTGTCTATTATTATTGATCAATGGCGGTACTGCTTTTTTTTTATATTCTGGTGGGTTGATTTATAATGGTTTGTAAGTTAAAGGATTAAAGTAAATTTTTGAATTATTTCTCATCATTTGATTATGACAAACAGTTTTTTATTGAAATCACCCCATAATATAATTTTATAATTTCTGAATTTTTTAAGTTTAACAAGAACAATTTCAAGATTTTTTAAGAAAACATTTGTGTTTCCTGTGGGGCTGTGTATGTACTAAAATCCATACTCTTTGTTTTCGTAGATCCACAATAGATATTTCAAAGTCCTTATCTTTTAAGATAGAAGAGTATTCTGGGATTGACACATAATGAATATTATTTTTAACAAAGACGCAAGTACTACCATAAGCATGATGTGATTTACCTATTTGCCTACATGAGCCACTGGCTAGAGTGGAACCTGGAATGTGTGTGTCATCTAGTTGTTGAGTTAACCAATGGTCACTAAAGCATAATATTGTTAAGTGTTGTAGGTTTTGTTCGAGTAATATTTTTAGAGATGTGAGCTTGTTTCTTAAAGATGAAACATTTTGATGTAGTACATACAGATATTTGTATTTGTGTATCATGGTCTTTCCTGTCAAGTGTAGTTGCTACAGGTCATAGATGGGAGGTGGTCTGAACAACAACATGGGGGGTGGAACAACGAAAGTTGTACTTTGGATGAGGATTTGGACTAGAAAAGGAAGTTGGAGCAGATGGGAGTGTGACTGGTGTGGCTGTAGGGATAGGATCATGAAATGGAGATGGTGGTAGGGGGATAGGAAGAGATGGTGGTGTAGGTGGAGATGGAGGTGGTAGTGTGGAGGTAGGTGCAGATGATGGGATAAGTGGGAATGAGGTGGATGGCAGTGAGGATGGAATAGAGCTCAACACTTTTTGAGTCAACATGGCACTAAGTTTCTGCTTGCCTACCTGATTGAGGTGGAGACCATGTTTGGTAATTAAGTTTCTTGAAAGTTACATTTAAAGAAACATGATTTTATGTTATTAAAAATACCCATTTAATTTTGTAATGACCTTTAAAGTTAGTAAATGGGTGATATGGGCAATTTATGTATTTAGTATTGGCAATTTAAATATTTCAGACCTTATCTATAAAAAATGTGTGTGAACAAGTATAATTAAATTTTAAAAAATCCTAACTGGTTAAAAATATAAACCATAGGATTACTATAAAAATCCATTACATATTAGAATAAAATCAAATGCATTATTCAATGATAACATTTATATTTAATTCTATATTGGTACTATTTATTAATTCATAAAATTGTTCAGCTATTTCTGGTCTTTCCACAAACAATTTATGTTAAAAAAACACAATCATATTGAAAATAATTAAAAAAACAGTTTAAAATGAAATTCATCAAAATTCGTTTTCCTACAAAAATGGTTTAAGAAATATAACGAAATTGGAAAGATGAACACTCACAAAAATGAGTCCTGCAAACCACATTTCGAAAAATTCCAAATTCTGCTGTTCTCATGCATGTACATATTTAAAATATCAATCTTCACAAAGAAGGCACTTATGGAAAACAAGGATTCTGTTACTCTAAACACAGAAGTTCATTACTGTGATACTATAAAAACAAGAAATCTGCATGTCCCACAAAGCAAAATTGCACTCTTTCCAAAAACGACTGTTATAGAAGGCATTGCAGTATATAACAAACTTCCTAGTGAATTTAAAGCTTAAACTCAATACACACCAGTGGCGTAGCGTCAGGGGACGCTGAGATGCTGAGCATCCCCGTATATAAGAACCTTAAATACTGTATTGATAATCTTACAAGTGGTCTGTTGAGCGAAACACGTTTTGTATTAATTTAAAATTGATTTTCTATGATTGAATTCGGCGGGCTGTTGAAGCTGGCCTCTGATTGGTTGGAAGCTAAAATACTTCAGCGTCTGCCGCCAGATTGCGACGAGCAATGACGCATGCGCAGATGGCGAGGTCCCCCTCTCCCCTCTTCACCCCTGGCTCAGAGAAACCCGACTGCTTTACGCTAGCGTCTACTGCGGAAAGAAGCTCGTTTGTGCACGAGAGCGCAGCACACTTCAGGCGTTCAGTAAATTATCTTTCTCTCTCTCACTCGGGAGTCCCCGCTTGGTCATAGGTACAAACTGTAGAAATAGTGCCTGACTACTATTTCTTAATTAATATCCAAGAAATTGTATTATCTCTTAAATAGATTACATATTATTTAAGTCTGCAATGTATAAATTAACAAATGGTCTTATTGCCATTCGCGTATAAGAATTAAAGCTGAGCCATTGTATAATTTGCTTTCAAGACATCGGCAGCCCTGACTGCTGTGAGGATTTTGTGGGAAGCGCCTACACCGTCGTAAGCAATCGAGATCGTGGAAGTAGTCCCAGTGTATCTGCCTTGTGTTGCGTTCGCCTGTTAGATGAAGTAGTTGATAGTGACATTTTGTGTGTTATTGTTGAGCATCCCCAAACGTGTGAGTCACGCTACGCCACTGATACACACATTCGAAAATAAACTGAAAGCTTTCCTGTTAAACCATACATTCTACACTACAAAAGATATATACATCATAAACATGTATCTACATCCATATAAATTAGTACGTACGTATTTTGAAAACGTCCGTCCGTCTATCCTATCTGCTTGTCCGGTGTACGTACAACACTAGCTTCTAAACCATAATTAGGATTTTTTCCAAATTGAAGAAAAACCTGTCCAACTGGCTTAAGTCGAAGGTCTACGATTTTGAAAAACATTTATTAGTTTTTGGGGGTACTTTACATGAAGCCCTGAGAACATTTTCAAAATTTTCTCAAAAATGGCTCCACATTTTTCTTAAAATTTCTTGTGAGAATAGAGTGTGATATAGGTGGCATAGGTGTGATAAAGGCGATTTTAACGGTTAACTCTGAATTTTCGAAAATTGCAAAAGTTTGAATTTTTCTCGACGACTTTAATACAACTACAAAATTGAAGATGGGGACTTTTCCTTCAAATGAAATTTGTTCTCCATAGTGAGTTATTTCATTAATATTTTGTGTATTTTTTGAAAATTTTAGAGTGTTCGCGCAATATTGCATGCAATGTGTGCAATGTAAAAAAATTACAAAAACAATACTTTCTCAAAAAGGGCTTCAAATGTTTTCTTTAAACTTTTGGTATGGATAGTGCTAAATGTACTCAATGAGATGACATTGACGCCATATTGCTTTATTCTTTTGTTTTTTTAAAAAAATTACGAAAATGTTTTTTTACATCTCTCTCACATCGTTAATGCGGCGATTTGTTTACATTGTTCCATTTTCGAGTATATGTGATCTAAATAATGTCATTCTTGAAACTCAAATGTTTTCTGTGAAAACAAACTCAAAATTCCGCATTTTCAGAAACGCTTTAACGCCATTTTCTCATAAGTGGCTCCAAATTTTTTCTTCGCACTTTTCGAATGGATAATGCAAATTTTAAATTTCGTAATTTTTCTTTAAAATTACGTTAAGTTCATTTCGGGGTATTTTTCGTTTTTTTCAAAAATTACACAAATGTAATTTTTTTGAAAGATCTTTCATACCGTTAATATGCACATTTCCAGCAAATTGTAAAAAACTATTGTATTTGTGAGTTAAAGTACTTCAAATGATATCTAACGAAGTTTTTCGAAATCACAAAAGATTCCTGTGAAGAAGAGCTTTAATTTTCGCATTTACAGCAGCGCTTAAACGCTATTTTCTTAAAAACGGCTGCGAATTTTTCGAATAATATTGCCATTTAGGACGAGGTTTTACTGTTCTTTAATATATTTATATAAATAAATATTTCCGTTCTACTATTAAGAAACCGAAAAGTGTAGAAAATGTCAAAAAATGTACTTTGGGCAGCGATAGATGGCAGCTGGCAAGAGAGTTTGGCAAATCCGAATGGCTAGCCGAGACCAAAGGAAATAGAAAACTAGTACGGGAAAGTCTGTGCCATTCTCTAGCACCACTAGGGACATTGTCTGTTGCATGTTTTGAAACCCCCAAACTGATTCTTGGA
Organism: Acheta domesticus; assembly: GCA_031308135.1. Classification (NCBI taxonomy): domain Eukaryota; kingdom Metazoa; phylum Arthropoda; class Insecta; order Orthoptera; family Gryllidae; genus Acheta; species Acheta domesticus. The sequence goes on along the minus strand of JAHLJT010009419.1, from coordinate 185,799,189 downwards.
TGTAAGGGATGGACTCAGCTCTGCCATGAATCTCATATGAAGACGATTTTTTCTGTCTTTGTTTTTTCATTTCTTTATTTTTTATTAGTATTGTTTTCCAGTTTAATCTTCTTACACTACCAATTATAAAATTTATTAGCATTGTATTGTAGTGTATTTAGTACAAAACTGAATTGAATTTAAGTTCTGTATTGTATTTAATATTTAGATATACCTGTATTGTATACACTGTGTAGATTCTGACTTGTCATACACGGCTTATGCGGTATTTATGTGACAAATATCTTGTTGTTATTATTATTATTATTATTATTATTATTATTATTATTATTATTATTATTTATTAGCTTTCTTAACAATGTTGGACATAATACATCGGAATTAGGATTCAAGACGTATTATATAACAGTCAGAACACAAGTGAAATCAAATTTAAAAACATAAGGACACACGTCAAATTAAGTTAAAATACTCTTAGGAACACAAGTCAAATTAAATATAAATACATAAAGAACACAAGTCATGTTAAATTTAAATATATTATAGAGATAACACATTCATATAAACTGTCTACTATCGTACCACTATCAAAATTTCCATATACATGTCCACACTGCACTCACTGGCTTTACGCGCTTTATTAAACAGTAATTTAATTGATATCAGTCAATCTCGTCTCCTAAGAACTTCCTCACAATATGGAAAGTGTGCAGTATCACAGATTTCTGAATTTTTGATACATAGCTTTCTGATTGAAGGATTTCCAAGTGTTTCTTTATGCTTGTAGGAATTAGTCCTGTGGCCGAAATGATTGATTGATCCCAACTGGTTAAAAATGTAATCCATAGCAATACACAATAATCCATCAGATATTTGTTTTCTCCTACAGTGAACCATACAAAACTGCTATTTTTACATGAAACGGGTGTAACTCCAGCTTCTCATTAGCAGGAACAGCAAATACCATACATACCGTGTCGTAACGTTCCAGTGGACCAAAAGATTCATCACATTCTATATGCCAGCTTTTTGTGTAGCAAATCCTTTAGCTACGAGACGAGCACGAAATTCCATCATAATTTCCGAGGACTCAGCAATTCTGAATGACCTTAACACATTTTGGGAGACTCACCAATTCCCAAGTACAATTCTCAGTTAAAGCATCCATTTCTTCCTTCGTAGCTGCAACCCATTTGGCTTTATTTTCCGATTTTAAGGCCTCTTCATATGATGGATTTTGAATGTTGGTAATTGCAGAGAGCTCTGAAAACGTCTGATATTCTCCGGTTGTCATCCATGCTGGCGGTTTCACAGTAAGTCGTGGTCTTTCGTGTCATGTGACTTTCCTCCGGTGGTTCTTCAGATATCTTCTCCAAAGGTTGCTTTTCTGATTGTAATCTCTCGTCAGAGCACAACTCAAAGACCTCATTTTTCATCTGTTTGACTTGCTTATTGTCAATCTTTACTGCTGGGTACTTGAGATTATCTTTTATTATGAAGGTACATACTCGTTCTGCTTTACAACAAACAAGTGTCCTGACGATTTCTTGAGAGACGACACTTATAATAGGCCTACCTAATATCCATCTCCATCATTCCAATAATCAACCATCATACCAGGTACACTCTTGTCAAACTTAATGTGAAACTGTTTCGGTATGTGTACATAGCACTCTGTTCCTAAAACCACTTGATAGTCATCTATAATTTAATCATAGTATATTATTTTTGTAGCTAAAATTGTTGAGAATATTTTATAAACCGTAATCAGTAACGCTATATCTCTATAGTTATTACATTTCAGTTTACTTCCATTCTTATGTATTGGATGTAACACCGCTATTTGCCAATCTCATGGAATATTTTTCTTTATTCATTCTTCACATATTAATTCATGTATTTCCTTCCGTAGAGTTTTAGGTCCTAACTTCACAAATTCTTACGCTATACCAACCAACCTTGGGGCTTTGTTATTCTTTAACTTCCTTCTTGCTGCATATGTTTCATTCCTTGTTGGTTCATTTAATTCGAAGTCCAGTCCATAAAGCGTGTTATTTTTGCTCTGTTCACTCTTTTGGTTTCCATTCAAAAGCTGCTGGAAATATTCCATCCACCTGTCTATTACCCTCCCTTCCGTGCCTATTAAATTTCCTTCCTTGTCTCTGCACATAACTTCCATACCACTCCAAAATTGCATTGGTGATTGATTTTCTACTGGATTTTATCCGTTCAATTTAATTAATAAACTTCTATTTCCCATGCTTGTGACCACATCGTTTTAGACAATCCACTCACTGATTGCCACATGCATGCTCAGAACTATGTTTGCCTAGAGAAGAACACTTCACTCCAGATTTTCTGCAGCTACATGCCCCAACACGCCATTTGATTATATAAAGTAAGAGTTCTTGGGAATTTCGAATTATTTTAATTGCGCACGTGTGTGCTAAACGACCAGCTCCAATCCTAAGGAATATTTTGTGTTCCTAAACTTGCCTTCATTGTAGGTGCAACATCCACGTTAGCGAGTTACATCACATGTATGTAGCTTCCTGGCAAGACATAACTTAGGTTTTATCACCGGCTTTGATAGTACATGGTACATCGTCGAGCGCTCCCGTTCGTTATCTCTTTACCGTACAAATTGACAAAACGAATCAAGCATTCGCTACAACAATCATTCAGCAATATGTTCTGCTGTAGCTTCTGTCTGATTTCAGAGAATATTTCAGACAAATCGTATTATTTCCGATAACCACTGCAGAATATTTCCTTCTATTGTCTGTAATGTATGAATATAACATCCAACTAAAAGCATGAAGGAAACATCATATGTACTTGGTCATATTTGAATTATTTTGATGTATGGGACTTGTCTCTTCCTCTAGAAATAAATATCGTCATAAGAAGCTGGTTCTGTTAGGAAAAGCGGAACAACGCAGTTTAGTGGTGGAGAAACATTACCGAACACAATATTTCAATGAGTCTCTGGCAGCTTTCAGAGAAAAATGATCGTCTGAATCTATACCGAACAAGAGTACCATACTCCGGTTCGTGAAGTGCTGTCGTGAGACAGAGGGCGTGTTTGATCGGAAACGCAGTCGTCGAAATGCAGTGTTCTGCCGAGAAAACTAGAGAAAGTTCAGGACGTTTAACTTATGAGTTATATGCGTATAAATGAAGAAAAAATATTTTTATTTGTTTTTCAATATGATGCACCCATTAGAAAAATCTGAAAAAAAAATCAGTAGTAAAGAACACCTTAATACCGATTTGTAAGATTTTTTTGGAGTCGTCACCTTAGAAATAAAACAGAAAAATACCGAATAATAATTTAATAATTGAATTTCCCGCCATTTTTTAAAAAAATTCAAGATATTTATATATTTGAATTAGATCTCATAATTTTTTCAGAATTTTATCGCCGAGTAATGGCATGAAAAAATCAAAAAATAATCAGTCTGTCGCTCTGAAATTTTGGGAAAATTACTTTCAAAATAACACTGAAGATGCTCTTTTTTCAAAATTGAATTAGGCTTGGGGTTATTTTTAGCCTCCCTTATCTTGCTACAGCCTTTAGGAACAAAAAAATTCTCTAACACACGGTGTAGCCAGAATCCATGTTTTGTGGGCCCTGGATGGCGAAAAATCGAATGACGGCAAAACGTTTGTCAGTTTCTGTCCGTCCGTCTGTCCGACTGTGAATAACACTAGCGACTAAACCGTTCAGCCGATTTTCTCCAAAAATAATATTCCCCCAATCGATCTGGCTGATATTGCAGGCCCTTGAATTTGAAACCGATATTTTAAGTTTGGGGGATTCTTTACATGAAGGCATTGAGACATTTTCAAAATTTTCAAACAAATGGCTGCATCGTTTTTCATTAAATTTTGTTGTCGGATAGTGTGAAGATCGTTTAAGAGCAGAGGTGCAGATTTCAGGTTCGTTAAAAACCCTGATTTTTCGAGAATTGCACCGATTCAATTTTTTTTAGTCTTCCTACAACTAAAATATGAAAGAGATTTTTCCCCTGGAGTCGTTTCTTTAAAGAAATATTTTGAAATGAGGTCATGTACAATTTTTCGAAAATTTGAGTTCTTTTCGCGTAATTTTCATGAAAATACGGACGAGAAAGTACTTGATGTTTTAGGACCACTAGTTTACTTTCTCGCTACCTCTTACTCAGTAGAGAGAAAGTTATGTAGTGCGCGAAAAACGGCAAATTTTCGACAGAAAACTTATTACAAGGCTTTAATAACGAAAAAAATGGATAAAACTAGTTGCTAAATTGAAGCATGGAAAAGCTGAAGGAGATAAGTGCCATTTTCGTTAAAAATTACTTTTGTCCAGCAAACGAACGTATGTCCCGATGCCCATGTATTGTGTTTCATTGTTGTTATTATTATTATTATTATTATTATTATTATTATTATTATTATTATTATCAGACCGAGGAACTTCATGCAATTGCATATTTTACTGACTGCGTACCGAAAGGAAATGTATATAACTTTACCAATCACCAAAAATAAAACAAATCTACCCTATTTTTATTTTGCATGTTTGCGATTTTTTAGTTTAACTGCGTATTTTAATGTACGCGGTATATTTAAGTGCATATATTTTAGGCTATTGTGGGGAAGTGGATCGAAGTCAGATCTTTTCGGGCATTTCTCTTTTAACTTACTAGTGGCTTTCTTCTGGCAACGCGGCTAAGGAAATTCAACCTCCTTAGCACCCTTCGCACGGTTTCGGAATTTACTTTCTTGCCAATGCCAATTTATAACTGTGGAGTAATTTTTGGTGCATTAATACAAGGATCCTTCTTTATTATTTTCACTATGAGATTTTCTTCTCGATCAGAAAATGTCTTCGGGCGTTGTCCTCCGGGTTCTATCGCCTATTCATTGATGTACCATGACATTATGTCACTCACTGTGCTTTCTTCGTTAATAGCATTTTGCAAAATTTTGGGCATGATTAACCCTTTGCATGATGGTAAATAACCAGCTGACGCTCCTTAAAGGCATTCTTTCCTCAACGATTCATTTCGTTTAAATGTTTAGGTTCCCACGTATCTGGTCCATCAACTGAAAGGTGACCTTGATATGTTTTATTTTTGGTGATAAAGTTTTATACATTTCCTTTCGATATGCACAGTCAGTAAAAGTATGCAATTGCATGAAGTTCCGCGGTCTAATAATAATAAAATAATAATAATAATAATAATAATAATAATAATAACAACAACTCCACCTAGGGAGTACACGACCTTGGAGTTGGTGGTGGAGCTTGAGTACCCCCATGAGCCTGAGAGCTATGTCAGTGGTAGCCTAGCTACTGGTAGGGCCTCCCTTACTGAATAGGTTGAAGGTGAGGGGTCCGACGAAGAAGTACTCCATTTTGAGGAGAGTGGGTAGTAAGTAGAGAGGGAAGGGTCATGAACCTTTGGACTTCCTGTTGTCGGCCCATAGAGGGTACAGGAGAGAAACTGGGTTGGCACAGCAGGCCACTGATTAGAGTGGAGGCCCGAACCTTGCATTAGCCAGCGAAGGAGGCTGCCTTCAGCAGTCAGTGAAAATCCCGTAGGGTTTAGTAATGCCGACTGGCGATCGGAGGGACCCCTTGCTGGGCCCTGCGGGGGGATGCCCCGAGGCCACTGTGGGTCGCAGTAACGGATGGCAGGAAACAACCTGAGGGTTAAGTGTAATCTGTGAACTCGAACTTACGTCCTGCGAATCTTCAATTCAAACCAATGAGCAAAATGGATAGAACAAGAAATGTAATGAATCTTAACGTGCCTTGTTCTACCAATGTCCCATACCTGCTCAGAAACCGAGCTAATGTCACCTTGTCGACGTCTGGCCATCCCACGGATGTTAGTCCCAGGGACCCAGAACCGGCAGTAGCTCGAAGCCATCGTCAGAGATGGACCCGGGATGAATTAAAGGAGGTGATGTGGTGCTTTTACTATGCAAAAGCGAAAAATGGGGGCTCAGAAATAGAAGTTTTCAAGGTATGGAGAGAGCGGAACCCAGATATCAGACCTACCCTAGACTCAAAGAAGCTTGCCAGTCAACGACGATACATACTCAGCAGTGGAAAATTCACAGCAGAACAACTTGCTGACATTGAGGGAAATGCGGAGTATGTACTTCGCTCGAACAATCCACATGACGAACATGTAGAACTTGAAAATGATGATCCCGTGGAAGGTTCATCTCTTTCCATTGAAACACACGTCAGTGGTGAAAATTCATCTGGCAATGAATTACACGATAAGGACATAATGCGAAGTCTCCTTCGGCGCGAGATCGAAAGAGTTAGTCAACTTCCGTTTGAATCTCGCAAACCGTTGAGGAGAATATACGAAAATGCCAAAGCTAAAAGAGTGATAGAAACAGTGAATTCTGTCTTAAATGAGGTGGTCGAGACCCCAGGCAGAGATCTAGATATTACTGAAATAAATCACATCATATATGCAACTGGATATCTAGTATCTCAGATAATTTTGGGGCCAGCCAAGAACACCGACGGCCGACAGCAAAACAGAGTAAACAGCTCTGTACCCCCATGGATGAACAGAATTGAGAAACGGATAGCCGACACCCGGCGCGAAATATCACTCTTAGCTGAGGCATCTTCTAAATCAACGCACACCTCTAAAGTTCAACGAAAAATATTCAATGTTGAACAAAAATACCAAATTGAAAATGACACCAGCAGGCTAATGGTAGTTGAAAAGCTAAAAGAGAAAATTCAAGCATGGGCTCAAAGAATTAGACGTTACAAACGTAGAATAGATTTCCGTGTACAGAACCGGTTGTTTGAAACAGACGCGAAGAGATTCTATCGTCTGACTCAAAAACCGAATGGCAAAGCTGTTACTCCTTCAAAAGATGACGTCGAAGCATTTTGGGCAGGAATCTGGGAGGAGAGCAGATCCTACAACAAAGACGCATCTTGGCTTCAATCTGAAGTTGATGCTGCTGATTAACTTGTAGAAACAGTGGAAGATGTTCACCAATTCTCGGAAGAGGACCTCTTCCAAGCAATTAAGAACATGGGAAACTGGAAGTCCCCCGGGATTGATAAGATCCAGATTTATTGGATTAAGAAATTAACTGCAATACATTCTCATCTAGCAAAGGCTGTTAATAAAATTTTAGAAAACCCAAAGGAACTCCCGGAATGGCTCACACGCGGCATCACATATTTGCTACCCAAAGCGGGAGACAGCTCTTTGGCGAAGAACTATAGGCCAATCACTTGTCTGCCAGTACTGTACAAAGTTATCACTGCAGCCATAGCTGACAAAATGTACAGACATCTAGATAAGAATCATCTAATGCCAGCTGAACAAAAAGGATGTCGTAAAGGCTCTTATGGCTGTAAGGAAATCTTGTTACTGAATAAAGTCATTTTGAATGATGTAAAGAAACGCAAACGTAATTTGAGCATGGCTTGGATTGACTACCAAAAGGCCTTTGATAGTGTACCACACGATTGGATTTTGAAGACCCTGGAGATCTATCGATTTCATCCTAGACTTATTGAATTTTGCAAGGCTAGTATGAAGTCGTGGAGTACCAGGTTACTAATACACAGCGGAAAGGAAGCAGTAGAAACCAGAAGTATTCAGATTAACAGGGGTATTTTTCAAGGAGATTCACTATCCCCTCTGCTGTTTTGCATCAGTTTGATCCCACTATCGAGACAGTTGTCGCAAGCTGACTTTGGTTTTAAGCTCCATGGTGATGAAAGGCCAGTATCACATTTGTATTACATGGATGATCTAAAAGTGTTTGCTAAGAATGAAGCGATTCTCTCCCAAATACTGTCTGTCGTCTATGACTTTAGCAATGACATCTGCATGAAGTTTGGTCTTGACAAGTATGCAAAAAATCAATTTAAAAAAAGGGAAACTCACAACGTCTGAGAACATTGAAATTGATACGCACACTGTGATTCAAGATCTTGAGCCAGGTAAAACTTACAAATATCTGGGCATTGAAGAATGTGAAACCATCTCGAACGACAGAATGAAAGAGAGAATTCGTAGGGAGTATTATAGGAGAGTGAGACTGGTCCTGCAGTCCGCTCTGAATTCCAAGAATAAAATATCTGCCATAGGTAGTTTGCGGTACCTGTAGCCGAATAGTTTTGGGCTGTTGGACTGAACTAAGCAAGAAATTCGCACCATGGATCGAAAAACCAGAAAACTGCTAACAATGCATCATGTTTCCCACCCTCGAGCTGATATACATAGACTTTATGTGTCACGTAAGGAAGGAGGAAGAGGCCTCAGACAAATTGAGGCCTCCTGGCACAACGCAATAGTCGGGTTGGGGAAGTATGTAGTCAGCCATCAAGATGACCCTCTAATGATGCAGGTCATGAAATCTGACCGAAGAATGGGAAACAGAGGCATTGTTAGTGTAGCAAGAAGCATTGCGAAGAAAACTAGGCAAGACACGTCGAATAACACAGACACTGAACTTCTGATGCTGCTGAACATGAAGTGTGAGACATAAAACATGTTAAAGAAATCGTGGATAGACAAACCACTCCACGGACAATACCTAAAAACAATGGACAAGGTGCAGATCAATAAAGATCAATCATTTATGTGGCTTAAAAGGGGAAGAATGAAGCCAGAATCGGAAGCACTTGTAATAGCTGCCCTAGATCAGGCCTTGAGAACACGACATTATGATAAAGCGGTTCTCAAAATTTCCCAAGATGATAAATGCCGCATTTGCCAGGAGCAAGTAGGAACCATTGATATTATTGTCTCAGCTTGTCCAATCCTAGCAAAGACCGAATAAAGACATGACAGGGTGTGCAGCTACCTCCACTGGCAGATCTGTATCGCCATCGAAGTTCCAAACACATGCCCCAAATGGTACGAACACTCACCAAAACCGGTGACATCTGTTGGATTGTGTACGATATTGTACGACCAACAAATTCAAACTGATCGCACTATAGCGGCAAACAAACCGGATATAGTTATCCGGGATTTGGCGAAAAAAACGTGTTTACTTATTGATATTGCTTACTTATTGGTATTGCGATCAAAACGTCGTTACCAAGGAGGCAGAGAAAAGTCTTAAATACAAGAGTTTGGAAATCGAGATCAGCCGAATGTGGGGCGTAAAAGCACAGGTCGTCACGATAGTTATCGGAGCTCTGGGATTTGTTCCGCAAAATTTGAGTAAGAACTTGTCTAAACTCCCTGGTAATTCAAAAGACTGGGAAGTGCAAGAAATTGCTTTATTTGGAACAGCCCACATTTTGCGTAAAGTATTGTAGAGGCACTGATAGTCACTGGATCTGCTCCTTAGGTAGCTGGTTGCAACCTGGAGTAGATCTTATATTCAGCCGACTCATAATATCTTTAGTCGTGATGTAATGGGAAAATAATAATAATAACCCCTTAAATCTTGTAAATACTCTGTTTCAACCAGAGCACACTAGTCATGAAAGCCTGATGCAAAAGTGGTGTCGAAAAGAGCTACATGGTAGATATCCCAATGAACTATCAGGCCAGAACATTGATTTTAGAGTTTCCAACAGGTGGTTGACACATGGTTTACTGTACCTAGAGACAGAAGGCTTTATGATAGCCATCCAAGACCAGGTTATCGCAACAAGAAATTACTTACGATATGTAATAAGAGACCCCTCCATAGTAAGTGATGAATGTAGAAGATGCGGTGCACAGCATGAAAACATCCAGCACATCCTTGCTGGTTGTAGTGTGTTGGCTATAAAGTTAGACACGATAATATGGGGAAAATAATTCACGGACGACTAGTAAGAAAATACGGACTTGAGTCCTGTGATGTCCCATATTACAAATATCATCCTTCTACAGTCTTGGAAAATGAAGAATGGAAGCTGTACTGGGACAGAAGCATTATTGCAGATGCCACGATTTCGAACTATAGGCCAGATATAATAGTTCTGAACAAGCTCAAGAAAACAGCCATGATCATCGATTTTGCAGTCGTCAACAATAATAATCTAGAATCTGTTCATAGCTTGAAAATTCAGAAATATGTACCGTTGACTCAAGAGCTTCGCCACCAATGGAAACTTGAGAATATCGGCATACTACCGATAATACTGTCCACCACAGGATTAGTACCAAAACACACAATGCAAGCAATTCAAGTGTTGGAATTACCATTCTCATGCGTGGAACAAATGCAAAAAGCAGTAATACTGGATAGCTGCAGAATAGTAAGAGAATTCCTGGGATGTACGACTGATTGGGACACGATTGATTGAAATGTCAAGAGTAATGTTCGTTTGCGTTTTGTCTCAGCGAGACCGACCGAGCGTAGACCAGCAATGGTCAGGTGAATGTTCCTGCACATAGTGCAGAGAGTGAAAAATTCGGATGATGATGATGATAATAATAATAATAATAATAATAATAATAATAATAATAATAATATCACTTCTACCACCATACACCGTATACAAGGCCAAATATCTTTCTCCCATAGGCACTGAAGAAGTGTAACAGTTGTCCGGTACAATCAGAACTTGATGGATGGTTTGACTATACCATATTTGATGATTGGTTTTAATATATTTTTCTACCATATGGATAGAAACTCGAAGACAGAAAAGTTATGATAGGAGATAATTTATCTATTCATCTCAGTGTAAATGTAACTACCCTTTGTGAGAATAAAAATATTCATTTAATTGTTCTACCCCCAACTTAAATGCATTTGTGCCGACCCTTAGACGTGGCATTCTTCAGGCCGCTCAAAGTTGCTTCGAGAAACGTTCTAAATGAATGGAAGAAAGCAAATCGTGGAAATCTTCCCAAAGCAGAATACTCTGCCTTACTTAAGCAAACAGAGAAAATTCTATTACTACAAAGTACATCTAAGTAGCATTGATATCGTGTTATTCCATGCATTTAGCATTTTTCATACAAAAAATTTAATAAAAAAATGGAGATGTCTTATACGTACGTACTATATACAAAGTAATATATGTAGTTAAGACAATGTTATGTAAGGCTGCAGCAAAACACGGTGATTTTTTGACAGAAAAACTCGCAATGTGGGGCCTTGATACAGAAAAAGTGGATAGATCTTGTTTCAATATGTACAAAATTACCTCCAGTTTCTGTAGTTAAAATCACGATTTGTGAGTCCTTGATACACAAAAATTAGATTACGTCAAAAAATCTCTCCGTCTCCGTCCGTCCAGATACCAAGTTACATTTTTAATTTTCTGAAGTTTCTAATATGCTCTAGGTTCACAGATAATTATTTCCAATTCGGAATAGCAGTGACGATAAATGCTTTGGTCTAGAATACGTTGCGCCCGAAAATAGTATGTTAAAACGAACTTATTGGCCTGGTGTAGGACTAAGCATTTTAAAGTTGTATGAAAAGGTATTGGAAATCAGTGTTCAATATTTTGTAGGAAGGGTGTAATTAATGTTGCAAGATTTGTGAATGCACAATTTAACATTATTATACCGAAATTTTCTAAATCTTGTAATGCCCAATTATGTGAAAGATATGAAAACAATAACAATATTTGTTAGGCAATTGTATAAAGTTTACATTTGACCCATTCAGTCATCTGTATATCAATTCTTCCAAAATTTAATTTATTATTAAATATTTTCATGAAAATAATGTATTTAGTACTAAGAAACAGTGTAGAAACTTCACGTCCTTAGAATCAAACACAGTTGAAATGAAATATCTCCCAGCCTTTGATATAAAATAATATGTTTGCCAGGAAACTTCTCTTATAAATTAATAACTTGATTTTTCAAAGTATAATAAGAATTACATAATAAAATATCATTTGGATAATTGAAGGACCTAAGGTCACATAATAATAAAGAGTAGAGCTATAACAATTTACAAAAGATTACGATTACGATTAGGTAAATATTTCACACCGCTTACCTCAAAAAACCTTCATAAGTTCACAGAAAGTGTACGTAGAAACAAACTGCAGAACCAGGACTGCGAAATAGCAACAGTGACTTGTATGTAAAATAGTGTAGATAAACATGCCGTAGGAAAATTCTTGAAGATACGCATTGCAAAACTCTTGCATATATAACCGCCGTAGCAAAACTCTTGTAGATATACACGTCGTAGCAAAACTCTTGTAGATATATATGTTGTAGCAAAACTCTTGTAGATGTAAACACCGTAGAAAAGTCTGATAGATCTAATAAACACCGTAGCAAAAGTCTGGTAGGTATAGTAAACACCGTAGCAAAACTCATGTAGGTATATACGTCCAAGATAAACTCTTGTAAATATATACGTCGCAGCAAAACTCTTGTAAATATAAACACCATAGCAAAACTCTTGGAGATATAAGAAACATCGTAACAAGACTCATGTAGATATAATAAACACCGTAGCAAAACTCTTATAGATATATACGACGTAGCAAAACTCTTATAGTTACATATGCTGTAGCAAACCTCTTGTAGATATACACGGCATAGCAAAACTCTTGTAGATATATACGTCGTAGCAAAACTCTTGTAGATATAAATACTGTAGAAAAACTCTTGCAGATATGATAAACACCGTAGCAAAACTCTTGTAGATATGTATGTTCAAGCTAAACTCTTGTAGATATATACGTCGTAGCAAAGCTCTTGTAGATATCAATACTGTATAAAAACTCTTGTAGATATATACGTTGTAACAAAACTTTCGTAGATATATACATATAGCAAAAATCTTGTAGACATATACGTCGTAGAACTCTTGGAGATATAATAAACACCGTAACAAAATTCTTGTAGATATAATAAACACCGTATCAAAACTCTTGAAGATATATACGATGTAGCAAAACTCTTGTAGATGTACATTTCGTAGCAAAATTCTTGTAGATATATACGCCATAACAAAATTCTTATAGATATATACGTCGCAACAAAACTCTGGTAGATATATATGTCGTAGCAAAACACTTGCAGATATATACGAAGCAAAACTCTTGTAGATATATACATCATAGAAAAACTCTTGTAAATATAAATACAGTTGCAAAACCTTTGTAGATATAAACGCCGTAGCAAAACACTTGTAGATATATACGTCGTAGCAAAACTCTTGTAGATATAAATACTGTAGAAAAACTCTTGCTGATATGATAAACACCGTAGCAAAACTCTTGTAGATATGTATGTTCAAGCTAAACTCTTGTAGATATATACGTTGTAGCAAAGCTCTTGTAGATATCAATACTGTAGAAAAACTCTTGTAGATATATACGTTGTAACAAAACTTTCGTAGATATATACATATAGCAAAAATCTTGTAGACATATACGTCGTAGAACTCTTGGAGATATAATAAACACCGTAACAAAACTCTTGTAGATATAATAAACACCGTATCAAAACTCTTGAAGATATATACGATGTAGCAAAACTCTTGTAGATGTACATTTCGTAGCAAAATTCTTGTAGATATATACGCCATAACAAAATTCTTGTTGATATATACGTCGCAACAAAACTCTGGTAGATATATATGTCGTAGCAAAACACTTGTAGATATATACGAAGCAAAACTCTTGTAGATATAGATATCACGAAGCAAAACTCTTGTAGATATATACGTCATAGAAAAACTCTTGTAAATATAAATACAGTTGCAAAACCTTTGTAGATATAAACGCCGTAGCAAAACACTTGTAAGTATATACGTCAAGCAGAACTCTTGTAGATGTACATGCCGTAGCCAAACGCTTGTAGATTTATACGTCTTAGCAAAACTTGTAGTTATATACGTCGTAATGAAACTTGTAGATATATACACGTCGTAGCAAAACCCTAGTGTATATATAGGTGGAAGAAAAACTATTGTAGATATACACTCCATAGCAAAACTCATGTAGATAGAAACGTCGTAGCAAAACACTTGTAAATATATAAGTCGAAGCAAAACTCTTGTAGATATACGAGTCGTAGCAAAAGTTTTGTAGATATATACGTCGTAGCAAAATTCTTGTAGATATAAACGCCGTAGAAAATTCCTAATAGATATAAACTTTGTAGATAAACTGTTTTAGATATAATCGCCGTAGCAAAACTCTTGTACGTCGTTACAAAAGTCTTGAAGATATAAACTCCGTAGAAAAACTGTTGTTGATATAAACTCTGTAGCAAAACTCTTGTACATGATTGGTGTATCAAAACTCTTGTGAACTTCTTAAAAAATATTGATGTATAAAAACTTGTATAAACGAGGAACGTAAAATAGCGGCAGCATAAGAAGATGGGGTGGAGTCGGCGACGGGTCGATCTGCATGAAGCACAATTTCAATCAAAAACTCTCCGAAGTAATATTAATTAAAACTTATATTTTAATTTGATATACTTAGAAACATTTGCATGGTAGATATTTCATTGCAACTGAAAACTACTCTATATCTGATCAATGCATTTATTTCAATTCAGCCTGTTGGAATGCATTCTTTTAAAATCATATGTTGTGAAGAGTTGTATCTTGCTGGTTGGAGAGATTGATGATTTTCTTCTTTACACGAGTGTGTATTGGCATAGATAGAAGTCGAAATATATCGTTCTAATGACTGGAAATGTGTTTTTATAAAAATATATTACGGAATGGAAAGAATCACTAGAATTACCATTGAGAGAGTTATCGAATTGCATTTAGTGATATCGAAGATTGTGCCTTTCTTTTGAAAATAGTGATGCGAAAACAGCACGTTCTTTTTCGCCCTTAGTTACATAATATTATTATACCGAAATGTCTGTCCATACTCCTTATTAAAGCATCCCAGTCATTATTTGTAAAATTCATTACAAATCGTAGAACATTAGGTGCGAAAACTAATTCTTTTAAAGCTTAATTTATCAACTCATATTCGACAATAAAATCATATCATGAGCTGAGTTTAGCCTGCGTCATTCTACATAATCTGTAATATAAATTATATATATATATATATATATATATATATATATATAAACCCCCAAATTGGTCTCTGGTTCCGCCCCTTCAGGGAGCTGTAACGTTTCCCAACAAGGAGAAGGAATTCTGGGAATTTGGTACTGCCGTTTCGCGGCATACGGCATTATTGCAATGCAATCTGATAACTCCTGAACGATTAAAAGAAGTGCGAAAATTCGAATCTGGAATTTCAAAAATTTGCAAACGTGCGTCCGGTCCAACGACAAATATATTTTAAAACTATATAAAGGACTTTTTTAAAGTACCTACTGAGTTTTACAGTTAACAAAAAATCGCTATCATCAAATTTGTACTTTACTAATGTACTTTACATCAACTCACAAATACAATAGTTTTACAAATTCTTGGAAATGTGCATATTAACGGTGTGAAAGATCATTCAAAAAATTACATTTATGTAACTTTTGAAAAAACGAAAAGGTACCTATAAATGAACTTTACGTCATATTAAAGAGTGCAAATAGCACTATACGTTCGAAAAGTTAGAAGAAAAATATGGAGCCATTTCTGAGAAAATGGTGTTTGAGCATATCTGAAAATGTGGAATTTTAACTTCGTTTTCACAGAAAACAATTGAGTTTCGGTAAACTTTATATGACATTATTTATAGCTCATGTACTCGTAAATAGAACAATGTAAACAAATCGCCGCTAATGAAAATATTAACGACGTGAGAGATGTAAAAAAATACATTCTCGTAATTTTTGAAGAAACAAAAGAACTGATGGCGTTAATGTCATCTCATAGAGTTCATTTAAGGGGGGCTTTTGTAAAGTACCCCCAAATTTTATTGAATATTTTTTCAAAATCTCAGAGTCTTAACTAGAGCCAGATTGAGAGTGGTTTCTTAAATTTGAAAAAAAATTCTATATATGGTTTAGGCGCTAGTGGTGTTCACTGACGGATGGACAGACAGACGGACAAATGGACGTTTTGCTTTAAATTGGTTTTTCGGTATCAAGGACCCAAAAAACTGTGATTCTCTCTACACAACGTGTTAGTTTTTTCTTCTTAATTTAGCCACTGAATTTATCCCCTTTTTTGTTATCAGGGCCCGGCAATGATTTTTTTCTGCGAATATCCGCCGTTTTTCGCGCAGCTTTACGTAACTTTTCCTAAACTACGTATATTACTCTGTATATAGTATGTATAAGGAAAAGTAAAAAGAACATGAATTTTGTCGGACTCTTATTATTGTATCTTGTTTGGAAACTGGAAATCAACCACGACTCACAGACATATTCTAACGATAACTATGGCCTAACGAAATTGGGGGCCGACAAACGCTCGGAATACGTGACAGGTTTACATTGATTGTTAGGGATTCTGGGCGCGTCAAATAATGAGATTAGTCCCGTAAGTGTAGTAAATTTTTATCGGTGGTGACTACGATCTTTCCTCACTGGATGGCGAGATCCGGCGCCGACCTACACACGACTAGCGCGGTTTTACCCCAACCAGATATTTCCCACCAGCGAGGGACAAGCTTGAAGTCTCCGACAGGTCTCCCGGCATGTGTAGTAGTGTTGTGCATGTTAGTGTGGAAAACTACCGATCAGAGCAGCCAACCGCTAGAATTCTCCTCCCGACAGTGATTGAATGGAAAACTACCGATCAGAGCAACCAACCGCTAGAATTCTCCTCCCGACAGTGATTGAATTTGACCTAGCTGACAAGCTAGTGTCTAAAATCCTGCCGCCGCGCGCCGTCGGGACTCGAAGTTCAGACCTCCCAGTCAGAGGCACTGCAGAGGCACACCAGTTGGTGCACTGAGCCACCTTTCCTGGTATGGCAGCTTTACCCGTCTGTTCGCACATCATATGCTGATAGGAGTCCCGAAAGTGTTCAACGTCCAACACTGCACGTCCGAGTTTACCGCGCGTCAAGTTCGTTGGTCGCCGGTCTCAGCTGGGCCTCCATTGGCTTTGCTTGATTAGTGATTCCGGGCGCGGCAACTGCTGCGGTCATTAGTCCAATAAAAACAGTGGGTGTTTTATTGCAGGTGGTGGCGGTGATCTTCCCCCGCTGAATGGCGAGATCCAGCGCCAATTTAATCGTCGACTTCGGGGAATTTTCCTCAACCACATATCTGTCACCAGAGGGGCACTTCCAGCTGGAACAAGCTGTAAGCTCTCGACTAGTATCCTAGCAAGTGTGATTGTGTAGTGCAAGTAACTGTAAATGTGTGTAAGCAAGGGGTGACGAAAGGACAAGGAAGAGGAAGGAAAGATTGCACGCGGTCCGTCGCCCGTTTGTTAAAGAACTGCTCCGGCATTCTCCTGATATTGATCGCAGAAACCATGAGCAACTACCAATTAAAGCAACTGGTCACTATAATTCTCCTCCTGTTAGTGCCTGAATTTGGACCTAGCTATCTAGCTAGTGTCGAAAATCCTGCCACCGTCATGACTCGAACTTAGGACCTCCCTGTTAGAGGCACTGTAGTGACTTCAGTTGATGCCGTGAGTCACCTCTCCCGGTCTCATAAGCCTTAGCAGGGCCCTGCATAAAAATATTAATCGAATCGGTCAAAGTATAGATGACAATCAAGAAACCCAGATTCACCATCATGAAAAACATAACCCTCCTTATTGCTTCGCACAGTAGGGTAATTATTAAACAAACATAACATTAATACGGGACCTTATTCTTCTCATCCTGCTTTGCACAAACCCGCCACCTCGTTACCAGGAGAGAGAGACTGGCGCAGCCTGTCGGCGTCCCACCTGCTCTGCCGTCCCTCCTACCTTCCTGGGTGAAGGCGCTGGGAAGTGACAGCTGTGCGGTAACGCACACCGTTATGCACCTGCTCTCCCACTACAACACCACGAGGAGGTAGCCCCGGTGATGGCGCTGGTTCCATCAATGGTTTGAAACAATTGATTTCAGTAACTGTGAAAGAAAACAATGTTGAGCGTTATCTCTAAAATATAATTAGAAAATATAGCACTAAATATGCTTTCTTGGACATTAACTTCTTGGACATTTGTTGTTGGACATTAACTAAAGACCAAATTAGAAGAATAGAATCAGCTGAAATGAAGTTTCTTCGAACCGCAGCAGGTTATACACTTCTTAATCACAAGAAAAGAAATTAGAAATCAATTAAAAATTTTAAGTATGAATGACAATATTAAAGAATATAGAGAAAATGGAAAAATCATGTATTAAGAAAGCCCGAAGAAAGGATAGTCAAAGTTGCCTTGAACTACAAGCCGAAGGGAAGAAGAAATGTGGGAAGACCACTGAGAAGATGGAGTGAGTAGTTTTCAGGAGCCGGAACAGACCGAACAAGTCTAATCCTTGATGCAGTTGATGGTGATGATGATGATGATAAGCTTTCTTTGTAAGCATTCACATTAAAACCTCAAGAGAGGAGAATACCGATATAAAGGAATAACGAAACGGTTAAATCTTGAACGAAAAACAATACATGT
Source organism: Acheta domesticus (assembly GCA_031308135.1). Taxonomy (NCBI): domain Eukaryota; kingdom Metazoa; phylum Arthropoda; class Insecta; order Orthoptera; family Gryllidae; genus Acheta; species Acheta domesticus. Next base: position 185,780,731 of record JAHLJT010009419.1, on the reverse strand, counting down.
ATAATTTTGGGCTGGCACATACTTGAAAGAAACGGTTGTTTGAAAGCGCATTCAAATTATTGTATAAAAAGTACAACATACATTTTCTAAGAAAGTAAGTTTCTAAGAAAAGAGGCGTCGTCGTCTAACTCACAAATGTGATAATGAAAAAAAATTAAGCGCAAGTAATTTACGTCTACAATGTCTCTGTAAACGACATACCATCAGCCGTATGAATCCGGTCGATTTTTCTCAGCAATCTGCCTTGCACAAAGCCGCCGCCTCGTTGCCAGGAGAGAGACTGGCGCAGAGTCTGTCGGCGTCCCACCTGCTCTTCCATCACTCCTACCTTCCTGGGTGAAGGCGCTGGGATGTGACAGCTGTGCGGTAACGCACACCGTTATGCACCTGCTCTCCCACTACAACACCACGAGGAGGTAGCCCCGGTGATGGCGCTGGTTCCCGACAATGGTTGCAACAATGCTTTTTTCACTGTTATTGAAATCCAAAGTCGATCGTTACCTCTAAAAGGTTTGTAAAATGTAATTAGAAAATATAATATTAAATAAGCTTCGTTTATGAGCAGTATCATTTTAAAACCACAAGAGAGGAGAATACTGATATAAAGGGGTAAAGAAACGTTTAAATATTAAATGCAAAATAATACATGTATAATTTTGGGCAGTCACGTACTTCAAAGAAGCAAGTTGTTTGAAAGCGCATTCAAATTATGGTATAAAATGTACAACATTGATTTTCTTATAAGGAAAGAGGCGGCGGCGTCAAACTCGAATCAACGGTATCAAAGAAAAATTGAGCACAAGTCATTTACGTCCTCCATGTCTCTATAAATGGCATACCATCAGGATCCGGTCGGTTTTTCTCTGCAGTCTGCCTTGCAGAAAACCGCCACCCAGTTGCCACGAGAGAGACGGGATAGAGTCTGTTGACGTCCACCTGCCATAACGACACTACTACCTTGCTGGGAGAAGTCGCTGGGATGACAGCAACACACACTGTTAGGCGCCTGCCCTCCCACCAGGGGAGGTAGCCCCGGTGATGGCGCTGGTTCCTAACAATGTTTAGCAACAATGGATTTTGACAATTAGAGGAAATCAAGTGGAGGTTGGTTTTTAGTACCTCAAAAACATTCGAAATTTTGAAAAACATAAAAAAAGGTTTTGTGTAATTATGTGTAATTAACTGGTAGTGCTACAGAATGGCACAGACTTTCCCGTATTAGTTTTCTATTTCCTTGGGTCTGGACTAGCTATTTGGAATTGTCACATACTCGTGCTAGCTGCTATCTATCGCCGCCCAAAGTACATTTTTTTTCTTAATTTTTTTGTTTCTTAATGGTAGAACGGAAATATTAATTTTAGAATATTAAAAAACACAAAAATCTCGTCCTAAGTGGCAATTTTCTTTTAAAAGTTTGTTGCTGTTTTTAAGAAAATAGCATTTGAGCGCCTTTAAAAATGCGAAATTTGGAGCTCTTTTTCTCAGAAAATTTTTGAGTTTCCAAAATCTTCATTTACAGTCATTTGAAGCAATTGCACTCACAAATATAATAATGTTTACACATTGTATGTGCATATTAAAAATGTGAGAGATCTTTAAAAAAGTACATTTGTGTAATTTTTGGAAAAAAAACTCAAAATGAACTTTACGTCATATTAAAGAGTGCAATTAGTACTATCCGTTAAAGTTTGAAAAAAATTGGAGCCATTTATAAGAAAATCGCGTTTGAACGTTTCTGAAAAAGCAGAATTTTGAGTTATTTTTCACAAAAATGGTTGAGTTCTTGAGAATCTTTACTTGACATTATTTAAATCACATGTACTCCTAAATATAATATTGTGAACAAATCGTCTCTTAAGTAAATATTAACGACGTGGGAGACCAGTCAAAAAAATTATATTTTTATAATATTTGAAAAAACAAAAGAATAGAGCAATATAGCGTTTATGCCATCTCACTGAGTACATTAGGCACTATCCCCACCAAAAGTTTAAAGAAAAAATTTGGGCCCGTTTTTGAGAAAATCTTGTTTTTGTAATTTTTTAAAATTGCACAAATTGCACACAATATTGCGCGAAAACTACTAAAATTTTCAAAAAATGTACATGACTCACTATGGAAAACAAATTTTATTTGAAGAAAAAATCTCTATCTTTAATTCTGTAGTTGTAGGAAGAATTCAAATTTTTGCAATTTTCGGAAATCCAGAGTTAACCGCGAAATTAGGACCTATGCCACCTTAATAAATGAATTTTACTCTATTCTTACAAGCAATTTGAAGAAAACATTTGGAGCCGTTTTTGAGAAAAGTTTGAAAATGTCCGAGGAGCTTCATGCAAAGTTCCCCCAAATTTTACAGAATCTTTTTCAAAATCTCAAAGCTTTTGTTGCTTCTTGATAGTAAAAAATCGATTGACGGCAAAACGTCCGTCCATCCGACCGTGCGTCCGTCCGTCCGTCCATCCGACCGTCCGTCCGTCCGTCCGTCCGTCTGTCCGTCTGTCCGTCTGTCCATCCGTCTGTGGTCAACGTTAGTGCCTAAACCGTTCAGCCGATTTTCTTCAAAATTGATATTCCCCAATTGATTTGGTTAATGTCGAGGCTCCTGGAATTTGAAATAGATATTTTAACTTTGGGGGAAACTTTACATGAAGCCATTGGACGTTTTGAAAGTTTTCAAAAAAATGACTTCAAATTTTTTGATTACATTTTGTTGTTGAATTGTACAAAGGACGTTTAAAAAAATGATGCAGGTATTCTTTTCGTTAATATCTCCAATTTTTCGAAAATTGCCAAAAACAATTTCAAAACTGCAAAATTGAAGATAGAGATTTTTGCCTCAGACAAAGTCGGTAGTACTTTAAATAAGGTCATGTACACTTTATTGAAGAAATGAGTAGTTGTTGCGTAGATTGCATTTGAAACTTACCAAAACTTTGTTTCTCAAAAACTGCTCCAAATTGTTTTTTTTTTTTAAATTTTCTTCACTTACGTAAGAAGAGACGGTAAAAAATATGGCGCTAATCCTATTTCCTGGTGATGCTTTGTTTTTGGAAAATTTCAAAAACATATTTTAAAAACTACAAAATTGTAGACAGAAATTTTGGCCTCAGACAAAGTCTTCAAAAAAATGTCATGTACAATTTTCTGAAAAAACGAGTAGTTTTTTCGTAATTGGTGCTTGAAATTTGCGAAAGAAATTTTTCTCAAAAACAGCTCCAATGTTTTTCTTTAAATTTTCTCCACATGTGTAATAAGAGACGACAAATAAATAAATAAAAAATAAATTAGTGGTGCTATAGAATGGTGCAGAGTTTCTTGCAGAACTTAGTTTTCTAATCTCTATAGTCATCAGTTTTTCTGTTATGAATGATGATCTTCCCAGATACCTTCTTTGGGCGCCCAAAGAACATTTTTTTTCACATTCTCTGGATTTTCGGAATGTGCTGTTTTAGCACCACTAGTTGTTGAGGTGATTCCAATGCTTTCCTTTCCTATTCTAGAGAATAGGGAGGATAAGTAAAAACACATCACGGAATTGATGTAATGCGCGCTGTGGGAAGCTGTGCTCGTAGACCACGATACAATCGACATTCCATTGCTTGTCAACTAGGGCTTCTGAGGCCCTAGATCAGGCCTGCACAACGCCTACTCCCGCGGGCATTCTAGACTTGCGAGCCGATCGTCTGCCCGCGACAGCGCCGAAAGTGCAAGTAGTGGGGTGCAGGAAGCTTTACGGGTAGGGGAAAAGTCTAACTTAGCACGGTGATGCGCATAAATTGAATGCTTGAGCGTCTAATACAATGATCCATGCTGCAAAATTATATGTCCACTTGTTTAAATGGATTATGTCTAGTATTTCAAGTTACAAGGGCCATAATTCAATGTTCTGTACATTGCTGTATATCCACTTTTGTATCCACCACTGTATGTATTTTCCTTTTTTAATTATAAAAATTAACATGCTCATTGTGATTCTTAAGCAATATTTTAAAGCAATAGCTTTTTTAAACATTATTATTGATTCTAACAAAAAATTACAATATAATCATTGATTATTCACCAGGAATGTTATAATCTCCTAATCATAGCAAAATGAAAATTATGAGCGCTATGTCTCACATCAAGATTGACGTTAAAATATAATATATGGCAATTTCAAGAAGGATAATGTTTAACAGCACATATATTTGTGACCATTTTACCCCATTATGAAACTGAATGAAAGAGATCAACGAGCAAACCTCTCTGAAATATATTGCAAAGGGCTTAATACTTTTATATGATGTCGTAAACGACTCTGCATTCTTGTCAGAAATTAGAGCAGAAAATAATCATAATTTTTTCAAGACTAATATGTTCTTGCTTCGACAGAATAGTCTTATGCAGTAGTTCATTAAAAAAATAGTTTATTACTGTCATCATCAAACAAAAAAATTCAGTATCATAATTTTGTGTTTAGCATAATTTGTGATTACATCGTAGCAAAGCGAATTACATTATCAGCCCTACAACCAATACCATACCAACCAACCTACACCAATACTTGGTGTCCAAATCTAATATATATAATTCGTTGTAGTTTCATATTTCGTACAGTCATATATCGATAACAAACATTTGCAATATAATACAGAAGGTAAAATTAGTTGAACTGTATGTGACCGTCATGTTCTCGCCGATTGCTCTTTAAATTTACGCGCTATGGTTCGAATTGCACATTCTAATTGGTGGTCCCCACTCCTGAAGTAAGTTTCATCCTCACCCTTCATCCATTTTTGCATTTGCCCCCGAGCTGCTCGCGCGCAGCTCCTGACATCAGTGAAAGTGCAAAATACTGTGCAGTCCTACCCTAGAGTGTGGTGTGAGCCGTGACTCAACTGCGTGATGGAGTGGGAGGAGGCCGAATCAGAAGTATCCATCTCGATCAGGTTTTCGTCGAGTTTCCCTGATCTATTGAGTAAATACTGAGATGGCCTCCTGTTTTTCTTCTGGACACAAATGTAGCTTCACTACGCGCACGTTTTGTTGAACTCACCTTTTGCTAGTAGTGTAGTAGGAGAATAGCCGGGGATGCATTACTATTTTGTTAGCAATACAAAAAAGTTAAAACCTGTAGTTCGTTTGTCGATGCAAATAATTTTTTCATAACTTGGGAGAGAAAATATCCCGATTTCAAAAGTAGCTAACTTCGCTTTTTTAAAAACCTTTATTCAACATTCAATTATATAATTAAGGTAAAATGTTGTGAAGTAAACAATATGTTAGGAACACCTCCCAAACATATACGTTAAAATATTGGGCAGGGATTCTGGAGGTCAAGAAACCATGTACAGATATTACTTCTTCCCCACACGTCACATACAATTTTTACTGACCGTACTAACTAATAAATGAATCAAATAGCTTCATACTCAATATTCCCCTCGCAATCTTCACGGACGCGATAGACACATCATTCATATTCGCCTTTCATTCTGAATTATTTCTTTAAACAAGAACAACCCCTCGGAAAGGAAACTGATTTTAATGTTATAACAGCAGGAAAAGTTTATGTCAATGTCGGGTTGACTGTAGTGGATGCCTATAGCCTGTCTTGCTTCCTTGCCTCCTCAGAGGTAAGTATTGATAATAACTAGTGGCCTGCAGCAGCAAAAAAATTGTATTCGAGTATAGTAATTCCTCAACGTTCGTGACAGTTAGGTTCCCAAAACCCATCGCGAACCCGTCGAGGTGGGTTGGTCCACGTCCTGACGGGGGGATGCAGAGAAGGCTCTCAAGTGTTCCTTTCTCCATTTTTTTTCATCTTCTTGCTTCTCATTTCATGTCATGTACGTTCTTTTCACTCCTTTTTCTTCCTCACTGGCCTTCTCTGTATGCTGAACGCCCACCCATGTGTTTGCCGTGCATGGCGACCCGTGTCGGAGGGAATGTGTGTCCTGGCAGTTGAGGGACCTGTTTGTTTCCCTATCTAGTCCTAGTGCTACTGTTCGCCTTGCACTAAGGAGTACGTTGATTACGTATTTTGGGGAACATTCCCTGTAGGTTCCAACACACTCGCTTTGGCCCCGGACTCTTCTAGACGGGCGGTCGGGAGCTAACCCACTCCCGATCAATCGGCTCGGACTAGGTCTTGTACTGAACTCCAGGGTGAGCGGGGGAATCCACGGCGGTGCAGCGCTGTGTTATTCCCCCACTATATCCTCGTGGCAACCCTGGCACTCCGATGGAGTGTCCCCTTGTTGGGCTCCGTGGTGGGTGGGGACCACGAGGATGAACCTATTCCATCTACATGGATACTTCACCTTTCCCCCCGCCCTCTTCCGCAAGGAAGAGGAGATTTGCAGAAAGAACTATTGATTTGAATAGTTTCTTTTCTAGAGAAGATCGACCCAAGAAGCCTCGTTTCCTCCTCATGGCATGTGCCGAGGAAGGTAAGACTTTCAAAACTGTGAGTGCTGTCCGTCTGGCGTGAGCTATCGAAGAAGCCTACGGGAAGCTCCAAGCGGTCGTGCGACAAAGGAATGGAACCATTCTTTTTGAAGCGCGTACCGACGAGCAGATTGTAAAAATTCAAAATACGAAGCAGATTGCCGGCCTCCAGGTAGTAGTCACGGTTCATCCCACCTTGAACCTGAGCAAAGGCGTAGTCAACCACGAGGACTTTGCTACTGAAACGGAGGAAGATCTTCTAAACTTTTTTAAGACCCATGGCGTGACTGAGGTGTACAGGATCGGAAGGAAGGAGCAGGGGAAAGTGATCCCTACTTCTACCCTGATCCTTACTTTTGACCGACCATCCCTCCCGGAAAGGATCGTTACCGCTTTCTACAACCTCCGTGTGCGGCAGTATGTGCCGAACCCTTTGCGCTGCTTCAAGTGTCAAAGGTTTGGGCATACCCAACAGCGATGTATGTCCGTTAACGCGGTTTGCGGGAAGTGTGGATCGTCAGTTCACGACCCACAACCCTGCGACAAACCACCGCACTGTGTGAATTGCGAAGGCGATCACCCAGCCAACGACAACCAGTGCCCCACGTTTCTCCGGGAAAGGGAAATCCAAAAAATAAGGGTAACCGAAAAGGTTTCCTTCCCTGAGGCGAAGCGTAGGTTCCAAATCAGGAATCCAGTGGACCTATCTCGATCCTTTTCCAGTGCTGCAAAACCTAAGTCCCCGGGGGTAACAGCGAGTTGTCAAACTCACTGTACCCCAGCGGTAGTTTCGCACTTTAGTTGTCAGGTGACGCCGACAGACTTCCCCGAAGATTCGGCATGTATCCAAGGTGGGAAAATTATAATCCCCACAAAGTACAAAAAACCTGTGCAAAAAACACCACCAGAAATCGACCACTGAGACTTCTACTGAAATCGATCTTAAACAGACACCGCCTCCCAGGAAAAATACGTCATCCAAATCCCGTCCACCTCTTTCTGTCTCTGAGAATCACATCGGACGATCCTCCAGCCCCTATAGATCTCGGTCACCCGTGGCCAAAAGTCGGGAAAACCCCCCGACCATATCCAGCAGCAGTCAGGATGACTCTGCTGTTGATGAGGAACCCCACGAGAGTTCCCCTACAACCATTCAGAAGGTGAGAAAGAAAAAAAAGCAACCAAAGAAATAATTTCACATAATGGCTCTCTCATGGAACTTAAATGGTCTTCGTGCTCACTCAGAAGAATTAAGATTAATAATTTCTCGCCACAAACCATTTATAGTCTGTCTTCAGGAAACTCATCTTCTCCCTCATCATCCCCTGTCTCTTCGCGGATTTAACATCTATCGGTTTGATCAAGACGACGGACTTCGTGCTCACGGCGGCGTTGCGGTACTCATCCGCGACTCCCTGTTCTCGGAGGAACACAACGTTCGAACCGACCTCCAAACAGTTTGCGTACGGGTACACCTACCATCGTTCTCTTTTACGGTGTGTAGTATATACATTCCCCCTGGCCAAGTCGTGTCACAAGAGGAACTCGAAGATGTTTTTTCTCAGTTGCCCGCCCCTTTTTTTATTGCGGGGGATTTTAATGCCCACAATCCCCTCTGGGGTGGCACGAGGACCTGCCCGAGAGGTTCTATCCTCGAAAATATTATTGACCAGCAAAACTTAATTCTTCTGAACTCCGGGAATCACACTCATTTCTCCATGGCGTCAAACACCTTCTCGTCAATCGATCTGGCACTCTGCAGTCCATCCCTATCTACCATGGTAGAGTGGACCGTACTCGATGATCTACATGGGAGTGACCATTTTCCCACTTTGGTCCACTTTAATGTCCCTGATTTAGACGTCATCTACCCTCCTCGCTGGCTATTCCATCGAGCCGACTGGGATACATTCAGCGAGAAAATTATAATGCCAGACCACTTCTCAAATAATATCGATACCTTGGTGGCCCAATTCACCGACGCCGTTCTTCGCGCAGCCACCATTGCAATCCCGAAGTCTACGTGTCGGCCACGACGCGTCCCTGTGCCTTGGTGGAATGCTGACTGTGCCACCGCGGTGCGAGACCGAAAGCAAGCACTCGCTAGGCTCAATAGGTTCCCCACCGCATCAAACCTGATCGATTTCAAAAGAAAGCGGGCCAGAGCCAGATTAGTAATACGGGAAAGTAAGACCGCTTCCTGGAGAGCCTTTATCTCTTCTCTTTCTTGCCATACCCCGCCTAAAGTAGTATGGCGAAAGATCCGACAGATCGGAGGAAGATTTTCCCCATCATCTGTCCCAGGACTTCTTATTAATGGAAATCTTATTACTTCTCCAGAAAAAGTAGTTGAGGAATTGGCCTGTCATTATGAAAATTCCTCCAGTTCCTTACACTACTCCCCTAGCTTCTTGAAAACTAAGAGTAGAATGGAGAAATGCAGATTGGACTTCTCTACCTGCCTGGAGGAAGATTATAACGCCCCTTTCTCCATGGATGAATTTTCCTGTGCGCTCACCCGTGGGAAAGATTCTGCTCCAGGACCAGACCAGATACACAACCAAATGTTAAAACACCTGCCGGAAGAGGCACGTATCTTTCTCCTCCGTATCTTCAATAAGATTTGGATGGAACATACCTTCCCTAGAACCTGGCGCGAAGCGATTATTATTCCTATTCCTAAAGAAGGAAAGGACAGGACAAAGCCGTCAACCTACCGTCCAATCTCGCTCACAAGCTGTATATGCAAACTTCTGGAGCGAATGGTGAATACGCGTTTGGTCTGGCACCTGGAGCAGAGAAACCTACTTACCCCCATCCAATGTGGTTTCAGGAAGAACAGGTCAACCATGGACCACCTTGTCACCCTTACCACACAGATCTCCACTGCTTTCGTGCTACGTCAACACCTGGTAGCAATTTTCTTTGATATAGAGAAAGCTTATGATACTACCTGGAGGTACGGCATTCTTCGCACCATCCATTCTTGGGGTCTTAGGGGCCGGCTCCCCCTTTTTTTAGTAGCCTTTCTTTCCTCAAGATACTTCCGCGTTCGCCTTGGTGACAGGTTATCCGCCAGCCACCATTTAGAAAACGGGGTCCCTCAGGGCTCAATTCTGAGTGTCACTCTGTTTGCCATCGCTATCAATAGTATAGCGTCGATAATCCGAGAGCCGGTGAAAGCATCGCTCTTCGTTGACGACTTTGCCATTTTCTGCTCTTCCAAGAGTATTCAAGTGATAGAGAGACAATTACAACTTGTCCTCAACAAATTGCAGGAATGGACTGATGCGACAGGTTTTAAATTCTCCGCATGAAAAACTAGCTGTATGCACTTCTGCAGGATTTATCATCTTCATAACCACCCCGATCTTTTTCTTGGAAGCCATCTTCTACCTTTTGTGGACTCTGCAACTTTCCTTGGGCTTACTTTCGATAAGAGCCTAACTTGGCGAAATCATATACGTAAACTGAAGAGCCGATGTGTCTCACCTCTGAACCTCCTCCGCACCCTTACAGGCAGCTCTTGGGGAGCTGACCGTGTGTGTCTCTTGCGTTTGTATAGAACCCTCATCCGCTCTATTTTGGATTATGGATGTATTGTATATGGGTCAGCGTCACCATCAACCCTCCGGCCATTAAATACCATTCACAACGCCGGTATAAGAATTAGTACAGGCGCCTACCGCACGAGTCGCATCGAATGCCTCTTGGCCGAAGCTGGAGAACCATCTCTGAGCCGAAGGCGAGATATTTTATTAGCCTCTTATGGGGCTAAAGTGTCGGGACTGGTTGACCACCCTTGTCGTCGTATAATCATCCACCCAAAGTATGAGTCCTCGTACAATCTTCGAACTTCGTTACCCCATCCCCCAGGTATTAGATTACGAAATCTTCTCCGGGAATTAAATGTAGAACTTCCCACCCCTGTGAGACCCACAAGTGACCGGATCCCCCCTTGGAAACTCCTCCTTCCCAGTATTGACTTCAGACTCTCCCATTTACCCAAACAAACTACTAGTCCTCTGGTTTACCAGAAGCAGTTTCTGGATATGAGAGAATCCTATCCGGATCATTTATTCTTATACACGGATGGTTCATCGTGCAGCGACGCGGTGGCATGTGGTTTTTACTGTATCAGGGCCACCAAATCATTTCGGCTTCACTCCAAATGCAGTATTTTCACTGCCGAAATGTGTGCAATCTTTGAGGCCCTAAAATACATTGAATCAGCGACGTTGCGGCGAGTAGTTATCTGTTCCGATTCTCTCAGCTCTCTTCAAGCTGTCTCCCGTCCTTCGTCAGACTACCTGACTTTATCCGTTCAAAGCCTGATTCATCGTCTTCTGTCCCGCCGCTATGACCTGGTACTTAGTTGGGTCCCAGGCCACGTGAGTATCAGAGGGAACGAACTGGCCGACCAGGCGGCGAAATCAGCGACTCGTAAAACTCGTATCGACATCCCTTCTGTGCCATTATCCGATGTTCAGGCTTTCTTGAAACGATCCGTGCTTAGAGCGTGGCAAACAGAGTGGCACAATAGCACTTTCAAACTAAGTGCGATAAAGAATTCTGTGTATCCCTGGCGCTCCTCATCACGGTCCTGTAGACGCGAGGAAGTTATTTTAACCCGTCTTCGTATCGGACACTGCCATTTCTCTCACGGTTTCATTCTTCGAAATGAAACTCCCCCCATCTGTGACTCGTGCCAGACTATTCTTTCCGTGGAACACGTCCTGCTGTACTGTAGGAAATTTGTTGGCAGTCGACGAAGACATGACCTGGGCAACTCGCTACAAGTGGTGCTCGGGGATGACGATTCTGCGCTCTCAAAACTTTTTTGTTTTTTGAGAGAAAGCAGAATATATAATTTTATTTGAAAGAACAATGTTTTATGTTGTTTTTTGGCCCCTTTACAGCCAATTTTACGTTTTAAGATAAATTTTACGCGCCCTTTTTCTATTTTCCTTCTGCCATTTCTACATGTATACTTGATGCAGAATTCGAGCCTCCTTTTTAGCTGCTTACATGCTTTAGCTTTAGCTTTTTACACGCTTTTAAACAGTGAGTAAGTTACATATGCAACACTGAATATTCTTTTCTCCAAATACTCTGGCATGGGCGCCAATGACCACAGCAGTCGAAGCGCCCTTTAAACCCTATTCAATCAATCAACCCATCGCGAATGTCAAATCCGCGGATGTAGAGTCTATCTTTTAATGAAAAAGGGTGGGTTAGGTTCCTGGACATCGAAAAACTTTAAAAAAGAAGAGAAAAAATCCAACAAACAATTGCTGTAGAACTGAGTAAAAGCTACGACAAGCAGGATTCACAATAAACATCCCATAGAGAAAAAATAAAAAAATATTTGAAACGTATTTCGAAGTTGAAAGTCAATGGATGTAGGATTTTTTGTTTAATCACCTTCTTCGTTTTAATATCTAAATATGGAAGAACTGCTGCTTCTATTTCTCCCTTAAATTTCAAAGTTATTTCTATGTTTTGATCACAGTCGAATTCCCTTTCAATCAGGGCTTATTGACGTTTTAGAACGCCATTAACCGATTTGAAGTTGCTCCAGGATGGAGTTTCGCTTCCGTTACTTCATCATTACGTTCGAGGTACTTACCGCTGATGATTTCTTAAAAGCTCCTCTTCAGTTAGGCCATTGTAATGAAAGCTGCATAGATTCTGAATGACTTTTATGTTCATTTGGCCAAAACCCTTACCTCCAATTTGATGCAACTGAATTGAAATATTTTACGATTGTGTTATTCTATAAATGTGAATTTAGATTTAATCTTTCAAATTTTTGCAGAACGTGATACTTTGAGCTCCGGTGTCTTCTAAGTTCGTTTCCCAAGTTACGCTGATAAACAAAATGAAGTTGAAGTCGCAAATGTTAAAAGCGGTAGCATTTCTCAAATAGCGAATGTTCGGAACTCGCGAAGAGCGAATCCGCGGATGTTGAGCGATTGAGCGATTACTGTATGTAGAAAATGGGGTCCTAGAGCAACAAATAGCGGCTGTTCCGAAAGCAAACACGTAAACAATGTAGCTTCTTTGCAACAATGAAGGGAGGATCGGGTGAAAGAGACCTCTTGGGGCGGTTTCACCAGCCGGAGTCAAGAAGATGATCCTGAGTTGATCTGAGTCATCTCCAGTTGATCCCGTTGTACGTTTCACCACGCGCTTGAAACGAATCGTCTCTATCTTGGATCAAATTTGACTCGCAAATTGATCCGTCGCCGGCCGGCGGATCACGACCGGATCAGGAGTTATTTCTCAGCTTGGCCGCCCCAAATTCTCGTCCCACTATTTCAGTTTTTCGTGTTTTTTTTCAATAAATGCTTTTAGTTGGACTTATATTCAATTTATAATTATTCGCTAACAGGTAGGGTTGTGCGTAATTGTTTGTTCGGAAAATGTGTTTTTTTAAATGTGTGAATAAAAGTAGAGTTATCACAATTGTAGGTTAGAATACTCGGTATTGGGGAGTAAAATTTAAATATATTTTTCCTTGAAATTAGTGTGGATTATAAATGACATTGCTAAAATAGCCTTTGGTTAGTTTTAGTCTATTGAAAGCGATATTTTTCCGTAATTCTAGTTGATTTTTGTGATATATGGAATGCAATTAGAGTGTGATAATTTTATTGAATAATTTTTTTAGTACAGTGGTACTTTGACTTTTTTATTCGTATTAGGTTAATTTTCTTCGTAAGAATGGAGTTTGTTTTCGAAAATCGAATATTTATTGTGGGGAGACATACGTATAGAAATCACGAGTAATTCGCGAAGGAAGCAATTATTTTGAATTGTCGGAACGAGCATTAAACATTTCTTTGTATTTGCACATTATAGTTACAAGTAATTCTCTTCCCCTCGGAAAAGAATTTACCGCTCATTTCGCATTCTTTTCAACCTCTGGTGAATCCATTATCGAACAAGAAAACTATCTCACGCAACCGAACACCAAGCAACTACGGAAAGAAATGAAATCAAAACAAATCGTTTCCTACAGCTGATCGCGAGATTACCCACAATGCATCGCAAAATTGTTGCCAACCGCGCATGTTCACGTCTGCTCGGGGATCATGTGATCCAGATCAACTTCACGGACTCAAAATGTTGGTGAAACGCACGGGGATCAAGTCGGCATTGATTCTGCGGATCAGGATCACGAAACTCGGATCAACTACGAATATGATCCTGGTTGGTGAAACTGGCCCTTGGGGTACTCTGGAATCCACATATAGAAGTCCTGTGGGAAATTACCTACCGTCAGGTTGCCTTGGTTGGGGTCCGAACCAGATCGTTAGTCTGAAGGTGCAGGCAGTGGGGAGACGGGATGGGGGCCCCGAGCCGCCTGGACCTTAGTTCAGGTGGCCCCCAGTTGGGCTCTTGGCTTCGTCGTGGCTGTGGCCCAATACTTTGGGCATAGAGGAGGGACTTGATGGCCCGGCGCATGTGAGTGGCGCGTTGTCATACAGGCAACATTGACTCCGGAACTAACCCGGATAGCTAGTAGCTCTGAGCTAGCAGGGCGGCCCTAGACCTGGGCATTGTATGGGGAGGTTGCCGCGAGGGCCAACTGCGTTCCGGCGAGATCCGGATATTGGTCAGAAGGTGTACTTGTACACCTGATGAGGATGAGGATAGAGGCTAACACCTAGGAGCCCACCCTAGGACTTCGGTCCCCTAATACAGTACAAGTGCTGGGGGTGTCAAATTCGGAATAACACGTATATATGTGTGTGTATATATATATATATATATATATATATATATATATATATATATATATATGGGTCATTCCACGCAAAATCGGACGAATTTGAAGGAAAATTGACCTCGATGTCTGATATCTTTCTGATTATTTTTTTACAGGTTCATAAAAACAAACTATACAACACGTGTTTTTTAGTTTTGCTCAAATATTTATATTTTCGTCATTTTATTTTTTTAAATTTTCCGTAACTGCATACGCACTGACGTGTATAATATTTTGTATCTCAAAATCGTTTTAAAATTTCGGTTTTGAGTTCCTCTTAAATCAAAGCTTATATCTGTACCTTTCATGAAATATGTCTTATTGTTTATAAAATTTTATTTTTTAATGTTAATTTTTTGTTTATAAATGTTTATTTATAAAATTATTAATTTTACCACGAATTAAAAATCTGAAAAAAAACGAAAAGAAAGTTCATACTTTCTTCTAAAGGACTGCGAAGTTTCAAAATGGCTTCTGTTAAAATAACTTTTTGAGAATTTTTTAAATCTTTCCTCGTTCACAGCGCCGCGAGAACCTCATGCGCCCGTCGTTGTACGTGCCGCTATCGAATGAAACGCTGGGGTGAACAAGCTTCACAACAGGAAGATAAGTGTAAATGTTCACTGAGCAATGAGTTTTAAAGTTCTTGTTAATATTCGAAAACATTTAAAATATGATGTTGTATCAGATTTACGTCTTTTTAAGTTTCTCTTTATATAACTTGGACAAGATGTGCACTTTCTTTCAAGGAGCATGTTTTAATTATTTCTTTATCTTCACAAATAGGAACAAAGGAATATAACGAACGTGTACCACGTAGCCATTTTGCTGCAGTTCTATGACTTTTAAGTGAATTCTTTCTTCATGATCTTCTTTGGTGAAGAAGAACATCACAATGTTTTGTATGTTTTTGTACCATTCATAGAGCTTCTTGGGAGTCGTAATCGGATCATGATGTACTTGAATAGTTCAACGTGAATCCACTGCCGATACGTCACTCTGTCAATCATCCTCTCATCAAACTTTTCCTGCAACATTTTAAGTCGTTCTATTCCTGGACATTTGTCACACTTTTTTAAAGTACCAACTCTTGGAGTGTCAAAAATAACTTTTGTTAGGTAGTACCGACAATCCTTCAATGCATTAACATCGTCTGTTAACTTTGCGAGACCTCCTCCGTCAAACATTAACTTTACTCGTACGTTTTCGTGATATACACAAACACATACTGTATGTGTACCGTTAGCTCCTGGTAAAATGCAGTGCTTCAGTCTTAATTCAGCGAACTTTGAAAATCTGATCTTTAGATGCGGAGACTTTTCTTTAAAATGTCAGTAGGTTTCTTTCATGTTGCTCAGTATAATCCTCTTTTGTTTGTGAATATCCCCCATTCTCTCTTACTGAAATAAAATTATTTTTTTCCTTTATTTACTCATTATACGGCTAACGTCTTCTGAACAATAAAAAGCCACAACATTGGTGTACAGAAGCGACGATAGCTCTTCTGGATTTCTCATGCGGAGTTGACAATATTCCTTTGTTGCTAGTTGTTTTACAAACAGTTATCATGTGAGTAGATGCATCCAAATGTTTTTCCCGTCGAGGTGGGTTGGTCCACGTCCTGACGGGGGGATGCAGAGAAGGCTCTCAAGTGTTCCTTTCTCCATTTTTTTTCATCTTCTTGCTTCTCATTTCATGTCATATACGTTCTTTTCACTCCTTTTTCTTCCTCACTGGCCTTCTCTGTATGCTGAACGCCCACCCATGTGTTTGCCGTGCATGGCGACCCGTGTCGGAGGGAATGTGTGTCCTGGCAGTTGAGGGACCTGTTTGTTTCCCTATCTAGTCCTAGTGCTACTGTTCGCCTTGCACTAAGGAGTACGTTGATTACGTATTTTGGGGAACATTCCCTGTAGGTTCCAACACACTCGCTTTGGCCCCGGACTCTTCTAGACGGGCGGTCGGGAGCTAACCCACTCCCGATCAATCGGCTCGGACTAGGTCTTGTACTGAACTCCAGGGTGAGCGGGGGAATCCACGGCGGTGCAGCGCTGTGTTATTCCCCCTCTATATCCTCGTGGCAACCCTGGCACTCCGATGGAGTGTCCCCTTGTTGGGCTCCGTGGTGGGTGGGGACCACGAGGATGAAACTATTCCATCTATATGGATACTTCACCTTTTCCCCCGCCCTCTTCCGCAAGGAAGAGGAGATGTGCCGAGAGAACTATTGATTTGAATAGTTTCTTTTCTAGAGAAGAAGATCGACCCAAGAAGCCTCGTTTCCTCCTCATGGCATGTGCCGAGGAAGGTAAGACTTTCAAAACTGTGAGTGCTGTCCGTCTGGCGCGAGCCATCGAAGAAGCCTACGGGAAGCTCCAAGCGGTCGTGCGACAAAGGAATGGAACCATTCTTTTTGAAGCGCGTACCGACGAGCAGATTGTAAAAATTCAAAATACGAAGCAGATTGCCGGCCTCCAGGTAGTAGTCACGGTTCATCCCACCTTGAACCTGAGCAAAGGCGTAGTCAACCACGAGGACTTTGCTACTGAAACGGAGGAAGATCTTCTAAACTTTTTTAAGACCTTTGGCGTGACTGAGGTGTACAGGATCGGAAGGAAGGAGCAGGGGAAAGTGTTCCCAACTTCTACCCTGATCCTTACTTTTGACCGACCATCTCTCCCGGAAAGGATCGTCACCGCTTTCTACAACCTCCGTGTGCGGCAGTATGTGCCGAACCCTTTGCGCTGTTTCAAGTGTCAAAGGTTTGGGCATACCCAACAGCGATGTATGTCCGTAAACGCGGTTTGCGGGAAGTGCGGATCATCAGTTCACGACCCACAACCCTGCGACAAACCACCGCACTGTGTGAACTGCGAAGGCGATCACCCAGCCAACGACAACCAGTGTCCCACGTTTCTCCGGGAAAGGGAAATCCAAAAAATAAGGGTAACCGAAAAGGTTTCCTTCCCTGAGGCGAAGCGTAGGTTCCAAATCAGGAATCCAGTGGACCTATCTCGATCCTTTTCTAGTGCTGTAAAACCTAAGTCCCCGGGGGTAACAGCGAGTTGTCAAACTCACTGTACCCCAGCGGTAGTTTCGCACTTTAGTTGTCAGGTGTCGCCGACAGACTTCCCCGAAGATTCGGCATGTATCCAAGGTGGGAAAATTATAATTCCCACAAAGTACAAAAAACCTGTGCAAAAACACCACCAGAAATCGACCACTGAGACTTCTACTGAAATCGATCTTAAACAGACACCGCCTCCCAGGAAAAATACGTCATCCAAATCCCGTCCACCTCTTTCTGTCTCTGAGAATCACATCGGACGATCCTCCAGCCTCTATAGATCTCGGTCACCCGTGGCCAAAAGTCGGGAAAACCCCCCGACCATATCCAGCAGCAGTCAGGATGACTCTGCTGTTGATGAGGAACCCCACGAGAGTTCCTCTACAACCATTCAGAAGGTGAGAAAGAAAAAAAAGCAACCAAAGAAATAATTTCTCATAATGGCTCTCTCATGGAACTTAAATGGTCTTCGTGCTCACTCAGAAGAATTAAGATTAATAATTTCTCGCCACAAACCATTTATAG
The DNA here is from genome assembly GCA_031308135.1 of Acheta domesticus. Classification (NCBI taxonomy): domain Eukaryota; kingdom Metazoa; phylum Arthropoda; class Insecta; order Orthoptera; family Gryllidae; genus Acheta; species Acheta domesticus. The sequence goes on along the minus strand of JAHLJT010009419.1, from coordinate 185,762,933 downwards.
TCTGTCTTCAGGAAACTCATCTTCTCCCTCATCATCCCCTGTCTCTTCGCGGATTTAACATCTATCGGTTTGATCAAGACGACGGACTTCGTGCTCACGGCGGCGTTGCGGTACTCATCCGCGACTCCCTGTTCTCGGAGGAACACAACGTTCGAACCGACCTCCAAACAGTTTGCGTACGGGTACACCTACCATCGTTCTCTTTTACGGTGTGTAGTATATACATTCCCCCTGGCCAAGTCGTGTCACAAGAGGAACTCGAAGATGTTTTTTCTCAGTTGCCCGCCCCTTTTTTATTGCGGGGGATTTTAATGCCCACAATCCCCTCTGGGGTGGCACGAGGACCTGCCCGAGAGGTTCTATCCTCGAAAATATTATTGACCAGCAAAACTTAATTCTTCTGAACTCCGGGAATCACACTCATTTCTCCATGGCGTCAAACACCTTCTCGTCAATCGATCTGGCACTCTGCAGTCCATCCCTATCTACCATGGTAGAGTGGACCGTACTCGATGATCTACATGGGAGTGACCATTTTCCCACTTTGGTCCACTTTAATGTCCCTGATTTAGACGTCATCTACCCTCCTCGCTGGCTATTCCATCGAGCCGACTGGGATACATTCAGCGAGAAAATTATAATGCCAGACCACTTCTCAAATAATATCGATACCTTGGTGGCCCAATTCACCGACGCCGTTCTTCGCGCAGCCACCATTGCAATCCCGAAGTCTACGTGTCGGCCACGACGCGTCCCTGTGCCTTGGTGGAATGCTGACTGTGCCACCGCGGTGCGAGACCGAAAGCAAGCACTCGCTAGGCTCAATAGGTTCCCCACCGCATCAAACCTGATCGATTTCAAAAGAAAGCGGGCCAGAGCCAGATTAGTAATACGGGAAAGTAAGACCGCTTCCTGGAGAGCCTTTATCTCTTCTCTTTCTTGCCATACCCCGCCTAAAGTAGTATGGCGAAAGATCCGACAGATCGGAGGAAGATTTTCCCCATCATCTGTCCCAGGACTTCTTATTAATGGAAATCTTATTACTTCTCCAGAAAAAGTAGTTGAGGAATTGGCCTGTCATTATGAAAATTCCTCCAGTTCCTTACACTACTCCCCTAGCTTCTTGAAAACTAAGAGTAGAATGGAGAAATGCAGATTGGACTTCTCTACCTGCCTGGAGGAAGATTATAACGCCCCTTTCTCCATGGATGAATTTTCCTGTGCGCTCACCCGTGGGAAAGATTCTGCTCCAGGACCAGACCAGATACACAACCAAATGTTAAAACACCTGCCGGAAGAGGCACGTATCTTTCTCCTCCGTATCTTCAATAAGATTTGGATGGAACATACCTTCCCTAGAACCTGGCGCGAAGCGATTATTATTCCTATTCCTAAAGAAGGAAAGGACAGGACAAAGCCGTCAACCTACCGTCCAATCTCGCTCACAAGCTGTATATGCAAACTTCTGGAGCGAATGGTGAATACGCGTTTGGTCTGGCACCTGGAGCAGAGAAACCTACTTACCCCCATCCAATGTGGTTTCAGGAAGAACAGGTCAACCATGGACCACCTTGTCACCCTTACCACACAGATCTCCACTGCTTTCGTGCTACGTCAACACCTGGTAGCAATTTTCTTTGATATAGAGAAAGCTTATGATACTACCTGGAGGTACGGCATTCTTCGCACCATCCATTCTTGGGGTCTTAGGGGCCGGCTCCCCCTTTTTTTAGTAGCCTTTCTTTCCTCAAGATACTTCCGCGTTCGCCTTGGTGACAGGTTATCCGCCAGCCACCATTTAGAAAACGGGGTCCCTCAGGGCTCAATTCTGAGTGTCACTCTGTTTGCCATCGCTATCAATAGTATAGCGTCGATAATCCGAGAGCCGGTGAAAGCATCGCTCTTCGTTGACGACTTTGCCATTTTCTGCTCTTCCAAGAGTATTCAAGTGATAGAGAGACAATTACAACTTGTCCTCAACAAATTGCAGGAATGGACTGATGCGACAGGTTTTAAATTCTCCGCATGAAAAACTAGCTGTATGCACTTCTGCAGGATTTATCATCTTCATAACCACCCCGATCTTTTTCTTGGAAGCCATCTTCTACCTTTTGTGGACTCTGCAACTTTCCTTGGGCTTACTTTCGATAAGAGCCTAACTTGGCGAAATCATATACGTAAACTGAAGAGCCGATGTGTCTCACCTCTGAACCTTCTCCGCACCCTTACAGGCAGCTCTTGGGGAGCTGACCGTGTGTGTCTCTTGCGTTTGTATAGAACCCTCATCCGCTCTATTTTGGATTATGGATGTATTGTATATGGGTCAGCGTCACCATCAACCCTCCGGCCATTAAATACCATTCACAACGCCGGTATAAGAATTAGTACAGGCGCCTACCGCACGAGTCGCATCGAATGCCTCTTGGCCGAAGCTGGAGAACCATCTCTGAGCCGAAGGCGAGATATTTTATTAGCCTCTTATGGGGCTAAAGTGTCGGGACTGGTTGACCACCCTTGTCGTCGTATAATCATCCACCCAAAGTATGAGTCCTCGTACATTCTTCGAACGTCGTTACCCCATCCCCCAGGTATTAGATTACGAAACCTTCTCCGGGAATTAAATGTAGAACTTCCCACCCCTGTGAAACCCACAAGTGACGGGATCCCCCCTTGGAAACTCCTCCTTCCCAGTATTGACTTCAGACTCTCCCATCTGCCCAAACAAACTACTAGTCCTCTGGTTTACCAGAAGCAGTTTCTGGAAATGAGAGAATCCTATCCGGATCATTTATTCTTATACACGGATGGTTCATCGTGCAGCGACGCGGTGGCATGTGGTTTTTACTGTATCAGGGCCACCAAATCATTTCGGCTTCACTCCAAATGCAGTATTTTCACTGCCGAAATGTTTGCAATCTTTGAGGCCCTAAAATACATTGAATCAGCGACGTTGCGGCGAGTAGTTATCTGTTCCGATTCTCTCAGCTCTCTTCAAGCCGTCTCCCGTCCTTCGTCAGACTACCTGACCTTATCCGTTCAAAGCCTGATTTATCGTCTTCTGTCCCGCCGCTATGACCTGGTACTTAGTTGGGTCCCAGGCCACGTGAGTATCAGAGGGAACGAACTGGCCGACCAGGCGGCGAAATCAGCGACTCGTAAAACTCGTATCGACATCCCTTCTGTGCCATTGTCCGATGTTCAGGCTTTCTTGAAACGATCCGTGCTTAGAGCGTGGCAAACAGAGTGGCACAATAGCACTTTCAAACTAAGTGCGATAAAGAATTCTGTGTATCCCTGGCGCTCCTCATCACGGTCCTGTAGACGCGAGGAAGTTATTTTAACCCGTCTTCGTATCGGACACTGCCATTTCTCTCACGGCTTCATTCTTCGAAATGAAACTCGCCCCATCTGTGACTCGTGCAAGACTGTTCTTTCCGTGGAACACGTCCTGCTGTACTGTAGGAAATTTGTTGGCAGTCGACGAAGACATGACCTGGGCAACTCGCTACAAGTGGTGCTCGGGGAAGACGATTCTGCGCTCTCAAAACTTTTTTGTTTTTTGAGAGAAAGCAGAATATATAATTTTATTTGAAAGATAACAATGTTTTATGTTGTTTTTTGGCCCCTTTACAGCCAATTTTACGTTTTAAGATAAATTTTACGCGCCCTTTTTCTATTTTCCTTCTGCCATTTCTACAAGTATGCCTGAAGCAGGATTCGAGCCTTCTTTTTAGCCAATGTACATGCTTTTAAACAGTGAGTAAGTTACATATGCAACACTGAATATTCTTTTCTCCAAATACTCTGGCATGGGCGCAAATGACCACAGCAGTCGAAGCGCCCTCTAAACCCTATTCAATCAATCAATCCAAATGTTTTTTAACTTTAGGAAAAGACCAATCTTCGAAAATCGTTAAAATTTTAAGTTTTATCATCATCAGTAGTTTTGTATTTTTTTTTCAATTCTTCTAAGATGTATTCATTTTCATGTTCTTCTTCTACCTCTTCTATATCAAAATTCTTCACTAGGAGTTAGATCACCATTATCTCTCATTTCAATGTTCAATTACGAATTATTGTCTTCTTCTGAATTTCTACTCTGATGACTTGTACCAGGTTTGCTGGAAAATGTTTCAATGGTACCTTTAGAAGTTTGACATTCATTTTATAAACCATTTTGAAGTTCTCCATCTGCATATGTTACAAATTTTCAAGTTCGGCGTAATTTGTAAGTATTGTGTGCCCAACTTTTGAAGGATACTTCGTATTACATGTCTTAAATTTTTACATTCAGTTCTACCATACTTTTCTAGATTGAAAGGATTAAAACATGAATCAAAGCGTATCTTCATTGTACCTGACATCTTCAATTATTTTTTGTCACTCTCCTAGAAAGAATGAAGCGCACGGGCACTCGCACACGCGTCACAAACGAGGATATTATTTGCACTGTGTCACACACTCTTGGATGTAAACTGATCCCAATGTTTGTATTGCTTGGTCGACTTCCTGCCATTGCCTTGGGTGGTAAACGACTTGCTGACATCGATAAAAGGGCGGGGGCAGTGTTGCCGTAAGTCGAGTGGAGGAAGGCACAGGGAGCATTGACAAAGCGGAATGGCAGCGGCGCGCAGCGGCGGTCGAGAAAATGCTCTGCGCTCCGTTGAATATTATTTTTTTACGTGAGTTTTAAAACAGAAGCCATTTTGAAAATTTGCAGAAATGGAGATGAAAGTCTAAAGAATTTATTGCCGTCGAGTTTAAAACAAAAAATCATGGGAATCATCTTAAAAAACGCGTTTTAAAAATTATAAACAATTTAAAAAACACAATATAAAAATATGCAATTATTTACAAACACTTGTCGAAAGATTGCTTCTTTAGCTTTAATTTGCGATCAAGTTTAAGTTTTTACAAGCAATACATTTGGAGTTAAAAATTATTAAACATCTCGACATTGGAGAAAAATTAATATATTTCAATAATTGTAACTTCAAAAATAATGTATTCTCGGCTAAACAAAAAAATACGTGTCTCTTACTTTTCATAATAGATAGTGTAAAAAAATATTAGAGAATTTGAAACACCTAAGGTTTTTTTCTGTCCGGTTTTACGTGGAATGACCCATATATATATATATAATATATATAAATATATATATATATATATATATATATATATATATATATATAAATGAAGCTTCTTTCCTCTTCTTCGCAAGACGTCCGCTATGTCGTGAAGTGACGCACTGAATATGGGAATATAGTCGTTACAATAGGTATGAGAAATTACGGATTCATGTAATCAAATATTTGTATTTTCAGACAAATAGAAACTGATTCATTGTTTTTGTATTTTTCAGTCTTCTTGGGTATCTAACAAAATCATTGACAATTCTTCGATGACCAGAAGTTGCATCGTTAATTTAAACGTATATTGATATTGGTAAAAATATTTCTTGTGTTAAGTGTTTTATCTTAGAAAAGGTTTAAGACAATAAAGAACTTCAGCATTGATGTATAGAGATATTTATTTACTCTTTTTCTCAAGAAAATACAGAAAATATTTACAAAAATTCTCAGCAATTGGCACATTCATACACTGATACTAACTGGGAAATACCTTTCGAGAATTGAAGTTCCACATGCCATAAAGTCAAGTCAATAATGTCTTGCTTAATTTTGCGAAAAGTCTCCCTTTTTGAACATCAGGGGAAATCATTAATAGAAAACAAGCATGTGGTTTGATGGATTTACATTTGCAGTACTTGCCAGAATGTTGTTGGAAACCAGAATGTCCAGAGTAGCATTTCATTTTTTAATTCTTTTCTTTAGCTACATATAACACATTACTGGTTTTCTTTGCCCATGAAACAACAAGCTACTCATCCAGAAAGTTGATAAATAAAAGAAAAGCATATTATGACTGTAACACTCTTTTCTCAGTTGTACGAGTGCTGGGAAATTTCTTTCCATCTTTAATATAATATTAAAATATGTGCTTAAAGAATAACCTTCCGTGATTGTTGTATTCTTTTTTGAATTTTGACACCGTTGTCTTTAAATTCGTGATTATTCTTTTTTACTGCAGTTAATAAATATATTTCACTACCTTTTCTACAGATACACTATCTCTGGTTGTTTGATTTTACATTTCGGCATGAAGACTACAAATTGACAGAAGGTTGACATCTTGTTGACAGTAGGTTTCTCAAACACTTCCGGCATTCTCATTCATTAGTGGTATATTTCTAATGTTGTATGTTTAATGGTATTGTACTTGAATATGAATATATAAATTGAACAGAAGGCACAAGTTGAGTACATGTTTTGGGTGAATATTTGCTTGCAGTACTCTCTTTAACGGTCTCCAGTCTGTACTGTTGTTAAAATACTACCAGATATTTTAGCTTGAAAAATGTCTCACATTTCTCAAAGTTATTCAACATGAAATAACAAAGTGTGGTATAACATCGTGTTAACACTCTGAAAATCAGTACTGTTTAACCCACACTATCAAATATAAAAAATATAATATTCACCCACATTGAACAATATGTAGTATGAATGCTGCAACAACCTTCCCTTTCTGATTTTAAACAACCAGGTAAACTAAGGCATATTATAACCTACATAGTAACTTGACAATTATGGGCTAGCATTATTGCTCCCTCAAAAACAGCACCTCATCCTTTCATTTATTGGGACAAAATTTGCCCATCAATCACCTCAACCATTCGATCATTCGTTCCAAGCCTTATGTAGTTAGTTCACGTATGCAGAGCCAGATCCCATTTGCACATGGCTTTTGGAATATCAATAGGCAATGCAGCTTCAAAAATGATAATAAAAATTAACAAAATATATGGCAAAATGCATTCTTTAGACTCAACCATTCACTCCTGCATGTCTCAAAACATGCCTGTCTATATGTACTGTCAAGACAGAGTTGGGGAGGGGACAGTAGTAAAATTGGAGATCAGCTTCTCAGAAAATAAGCTAATAGAATAAGAAGAAAGTTGTAGAAGAGTCTGCAAAAAGCAACCAAGTCACTTTCTTTGAGACGAAAATAAACTCGTCAACATCATAAATCAATATTAACATTTAACTTTACGAAATGTCAAACAATATATAATATGAATTAGAATATTGAAATATTGAAAGAATAATAGAAAATAGCGAACATACATGGTTGCCTTCTGCGAGGAGCAGCTTGGAAGTTTGAAATGTTAAGTTCTTCGTATAGAGGCAGTAGAAGTTCTACGACCAGGAAAATGGGAGTGGAAGCAATAAAACCATTCGATTTCAGCAAAATTAACACATATAGAAACCGAATATTTCAAATGAGGCATTACCGACTTTAAAGCTAAAAAAAAGAAAATAGAAAAGAAAGTGCTAAAAAGGAAAGTAGAAAAGAAATAAAATGCACATTAATTCGAGGAGAAAAATAAAAGGAGAAGATGTCAGTTTGCTGAAATTGTGGGATAGATAGATTCAGATGAAAATAAATGAAAGAGAGAAAAAGAAACACGACTATTTGAATAGGAAAAGAGCAACGCGGAAAAAGGAGGAGACCCGGCGAGAAGTGTCACGAAGGAAGGAAGGCCGCGCTAGAGGCGGTTCGTGAGCGCGTGTCTCTCCGAGAGTTTGTGGAGGGAGGGGGGAGGGGAGGGGAGGGGCGTCTACGCGTCCGCGGCGTGGGCGGGGCGCGCGATGGGCGCTCCGGGCTTGCGCAGCGCGCCGCCGCCGCCGCCGGGCCGCCGGCGCGACAGCAGGCCGGCGAGGCGGTCGTGGGGCGCGGCGGGGCCGGCGGGGGCCGGCGCGGCCGCGGGGGCGGCGTCGCTCGCCTCGCCCGCCGCCTCGGCGTGGCCCGCGGGCGCCTCCACCGCCGCGGCGGCCTCCTTGCTCTCGGCGCCGCGCTGCCGCTCCTCCGCGCTGCCCTCCGCGCCTTCGCCTGCAACAGCCCAGCCACACCGCCCGTGAGCGCCTCGCAAGTTCTATACTGCGATTTTTCTAACTTTGCCCCTCAAGGCCCGTCTTCACGATGGAATGTGTCACGGTATTTCGCGACGTTCTCACTTGTGCCGCCAGATATCACATGATCGCGACCGTATCAAGTAGTGCTTGCGATCATGCGACCTCTAGCGGCTCGACGGAGAAAGACGCGACATGCTGTGTGATCCTCCATCGTGGCCATAGGGGCTTGAGGGGCAGAGTTAGAAAAATCGCACTTTACGTGCAGAGTTACTCTAAAAAGGGACCACTTTGACGGGAAACAAATAAACGTCATGCAGGGCAATGCCATTGCAAGAGATAGAGAGGAAGCCATTTACAATTGAACTTCCTGTAAACGAACGCACCGCCAAAATGCGTACATGCACACTTGACCTGCGATTATGTTGCCAGCACTGGCCAGCAGTATATACTAGAGATATTACTAGAGTGCGGATACATATGCATTAAAAATCCTCAAAATATGCATGCAAATGTGCTTTAAAAATAGGAAAACTTGCTCTTAAAATGAGAAATATGCACACACAAAAGTGCGTATTTTAGTCTATTCGATGAAAGTGGGGCTTCTATAACGTTTCACGAAAATAATATTGTTTCGGGCGTTCAGACGTTCGAATGTTCGAATATATAAACTATTGCCACAACACTTTTTAAATTCACTTGCTGTTTATTTCAATAATGGCAACACCTAGGTATAAAATATAGATTCTTCTTTGAACAATAAAAAAACTTCTTTGCACAGTCATCGTAGAAATTTAATTTTATGAAGTATTTATAGTACGAAAAGCTTCACATTTTCTGTCTAGGACGGGAAATATCTCGGACTTGGCCGGGTCTACGCCGTAAATGCGATCATGTAATGTCAACAAAATACACAAATACTAACACCAAATGAATTATTAAAGCTGTTTATGTTACATTGGTTTTAACAGTAACCTTATTAATGAAATAACGTCAGAAAATACTATAAAAGGTAGTTTGTCTAATTAATTTTAAAAACACAAATATTAATTATCAAACGCGAGTATGCGAACGGAACAAACGTCTAGTCCACCTACTGTGCCTGCGCCTTCACTGGATATTTGGGCAAATTCACTATTTTTTTTGCGATCTCTCTGATGGCGATAAATGAGTTGTTTCATTTTAAAGTAGATTACGAACTAAGTAAATTTAAGTTGGAGGGGGGTAGAAAAATATTATTTACGTAACTGGTAAAGAAAGGGAGTTTTTGATGTACGAATGAACTGCAGAAATTCATTTTGATTTACTCGTAATTTAGAAGGAGTTGCGAAAATTACATTATTGGTACAGATCTAAATAAATTTTGCCTTGCGGTCATTCGCATTAACCGAGACGGCAGTCATATTGATTCATGTTGACTCAGTATTCTGTTTACTTCGCTGTACCCAGTATTATTTTGATTTGTGGAACAGGTCCCACAAAATTCTACGTTGCCTTAATAATTTACTTTGGTATAAATTCATAACACAATTTGTACAATAACGACGTTTCACAAGTACTAGCGTGAGAACATCGCTGAAGTAATCCACTAAAGTATAATAGTTCAAACTGATTCTTAAATTTGATCTCAAGGTGTGAGTTTTAAAGTGAATGTTTCACAAACAAAATTATTTAATATTCACTCTAATAAAAAAATGAATTAATAGCATGATTTACGAATCCAGTTGATGATGCAATGAAAGACTGCAATTGAAAGTTTACTATGTAAAGGGACTTTTATCATTACTGAAACAAAATTTTTCGTCCCAAAATGTTTAATAAACTATTAAAATAATGGTGACTCTTTCCTAGTCGTCGCTGTAAATCAACATTATTCCGAAAGAAATTCTTCTAAGAAAGCAAAAGTTTTGATTTCTTCAATATATTTCAAAGTGTTTTGTTGAACAAGCACCGGCTAAAAGAATAGTTCGCAGGGATTTTGTAATTAACAGTATTGATGTTAACAATCAAAAGAGGTAATAGCACTTATTTTCTCTTGTATTTCCTAGGATGATATTTTACCGAGTGAACAAATGAGTAGACCATGAGAGAAAGCTACAATATAGCTGACGTTCGTCTCACCCATCTTCCGAGGAGTCTTGAGTATGTAATTTTTTTAACTGTACATCACTTGATTCTCCTCATCCCTCGTGTGTACAGAGCGTTTACAGAGAGAGAGCTCTTCGCTAATTGAGGAAAGAATAGCGACGCGTGCGTGACCTTGAGGGATATACATACTATTGCCACTTGAGCTGGTTCACAGCGATAGTAACCTGATTCCCGAGAACCGCCGTTGCTAGCGCCAGACGGTACCAGGTGGCGAAGCGAGAGAAAACAAAACCAAGTGGGTCGCCCTCCTCAAGCCCTCTCATATTTCGACCGGAATCCGCCAGTCAGCGCGTCATTCGTCGCCGAGGATGCGGGATGAAACCTCGCCTCTTATGATGCTCCTCGTTAGAAGGTAAACATGGTCTGAACACAACGGAAGAGCGTGTTCCACAGACCTCAATCTTGTAAAGTAAGATAGAACGGCGATGATATAACATCTGCAACGACATATGCAGCTTGAAGGCAAGAGAGGAGATTGTGAAGGAGTTATGAACAGGCGTAGATCCAGAACCTGTGCAAAGGTAGGGCTACGAGAACTGTTGTGTGGAAATGGTTCATTTCAAGTTGTTCGTTCTGGTCAAATGGGAATCATAATATATAATTCATTAATCAAAATATAAGTATTAAACAAATGTTAAATATTGCATTTCATATTTCGTACCGAATAATTTCTAGGCTCGCGCACGTGTGTGTGTGTGCATATATGTGTGTGCGTGTGCGTGAGCGTGTGTGTGTGTGTGTGTGCGTGTGTGTATGCGTGTGTGTATGCGTGAGCGTGTGTGTGTGCGTGAGCGTGTGCGTGAGCGTGTGTGTGTGCGTGAGCGTGTATGTGTGCGTGAGCGTGTGTGTGTGTGCGCGCGTATGTGTGAGTGTGTGTGTGCGCGTGTGTGTGTGTCAAGTATACGTACATCAGGCCACTCCCCTTGGAACTGTGGGGTCGGTATTCATTACTTGAAAATATGATTTGTTGCTTCAACTACTTCTTATTTTTCCATTTTGATAAACAACTTCATAAACATTTCCTTTTCTTTTTTGAGGCTATGTGATTATCAAAATTTCGTTTGCGTTTTGATACTTGAGTTTTGATACTATTACATTAAATACTTACAGAGTTTGTAAAATAAAATATGTTAATTAATTGGCGATTGCACTTCATTGATAACTTGAATATTTATAAAAAGGAACATTCTACTTAATTTCCATTATTTTCGTTCAAACACTAAACCACAGTTTATAGAGATATTAAAGTCATGCGCTTGTTTGTCGACAAATGCATGATAGCATTAATTCGCTTGCTGTAATAATTCCCAGACTCCGATAAGTGATCATTTAAAGATGACATTTGTAGATGATAATTTGTAGATGACAACCGTTACGTACTGACGACAGTTTACGGAATCAGTTGGGTTCTGAGACATTTCTCCGGAATTTCCCATTCAGTTTTCTCAAAAGTCAGAAGTAAACTTCCCAACCACTCACCCCTAGAGAAATCTGCCATCTTTGTAATTTCAATATATTCTCTAAACATTTACCGCAAATTCTTTGGACTTATTTTGCAATAGTAATTGATGAAATATTACGATTTAACACAATCTCTGTATTTCGCTACCGTAATTTTAATGGACAATGAGTACATTAACAACACCGTCAGCATCTGGCCATTGAAATCTGCGGGACTTTGTAGCGGAAGGTCGAGCTACTGCTTCCTCTCCCCTCTTTGCCCTTCCGGCCGGGCTATCCGTGTCAGGGGCGCCGTGGGACCGCAAGAGATGCAAGGGGCCTTGTCAGTCGGCGGTCGGGGACGCTAGGCACTTGCTCTCACGGACAATCGAGTTCCGAACGAAATAAAAAAAATAATACAAGAATAAATATAGTTGTTTTCGCTTGTTAATGAATATTAACAACCTTTCGCGTTGTTCATGAATATTAATATTTTCAGTAAAAATGCAGAACACAAAAATGTTGTTTACAACACGTACGTAAAGCAATGTTGATGTGTACTTGGGGTAAACATAAAATTGCGCTTTCAGGCTCGAACGTGACATATTCTATTTGGATGGTGCATTGCTCCGCTACGCTCCGCCTCGACTTTTAACTTTTGGTCTCTGTAGTAATAACACTCACAACATTACTAGGCAAGTTAATAGCGATAACATATCTAGTAATGTTATGAGTATTATTAATTCAGAGGCCAAAAGTTGAAAATAGAGGCGGAGCGTTTTAATTTGGACGAAACTGTAATAGCATTAACATTTCGTGGTGTGTTCAGCATTTTATCTATCACCATAAAATCTCACGATTTAAGTGAAAGTTTACATCATTTCTGCGATAGAAAACAAATGAATTCTGTTTCGGTGGCACGTTAGGAAGATCTTGTGGTGTGTTGCTTACGATATACCTATTTAAACAGTATTCGTTCACCGTGGTTTGAAAAAGATGGAGCAAATATTCTACAGGATTGCATGTTAACTGGAGTTAAAGACGCACGTGACTGATAAATAACTTTACAAAGTAAGGAACCAAAAATCGACGTTTCGAGGCTTCAACCACGTCTGTTTCTTTAATTTAATTTTACTAGCTCATTCCTTTGCAAATCTCATACATAGTTTGATTTTTGTCTAGCGATTGGCACGATCACTAGACGTTAAATGAAACCGTGTGTACTGATATGGATTGTTAAGCGTCCTTAACAAAGTGATCTTTGTGCTCTTTTTAAAATCAGTAAGAAGAGATTGCCGTGGATCAACGTCAACAAATGTAATGCAATATTTGAGTTACCGTAGGTAGGGGTAGATGCGTAACATTTTGTTATATTGTGCACAGAGCTTGTTTGAAAACCTATTTTGATGAGCTTTGCTGCCTCGAGATATTGGGTCTATCCCTAAATATGGTCTGGGCTCATTTATAGGAAGTTGCGGTATTTTCGATCATTTAAGTATCGAAACTCTCTTTGATTATGATGAGATCAGCTTGGAGCACCCGTGGATAATAGCGATATGGATCCATGAGTAAGGAAAGTAATAATAAACGTTTGAATTTCTTATTTATATTTTAAATTGTGCATTGATATCGTTCGATATTCAAGCTATCAACAATTTAGACAATAGCTGCACGAAGATACTTTAAATAATATCGCTACTTCCATTTCGATAATATCGAGGTATCTACAATCTTGTGGTTAGAATCGATATCAAACATCGTTTTGATACTAATCCGCAACCCATATTCGCTATGGAATATCACACGTCGTTTTGCGTCTTTCTCGGTCTTGCCGGTAGAAGTCGCATGATCGCAAGCACTGCTTGATACGGTCTCGATCATGCGAAAATTACCGGAACGACTGAGAAAGATGCGAAATACAGTGACATATTCCGTCGCGAAGATAGGATTTGAGTGGTCTTGAGGGGCAAAATTAGAAAACTCGCAGTATACTTGTGTTTCGGTGAGCGGTTGCTCTCTGCTCGTCGAATAACGAATGCGTGTAGCCACCTTGATCCTCTATTTGTCTCACTCTTAGCGTAAGCCGCGAGTCCATTCATAAATGCGTACCTTCGTCCGCGTGCTCCTCTACGGGCGCGGGGGTGGGCTTGCCGGGGCGGCGGCGGGGCAGCAGGCCGGCGGGCCGCCGCGCTCCGTTGCCGTTGCCGTTGCCGTGCTCAGCGCCGTTGCCGTTGGCGGGGGCGGCGGCCGGGGCGCGAGGAGTCACGTGCAGTCGTGGCCTGTTGCGCAGGCGCGACAGGGCGCTCGCCTGGGTCGTGGGTGCAGGCTCCTGTGCAAGAGAGCGAGCCGTGAGCCTAGGGGCGAGTTCGCGTTCTTTTGTGCAGCTCGTTTCCATTTTAGGCAAAACAATCAAAATGAAGTTAGGTTATTGATTCCACCGCTATTGAGGGGAACAGAATGAAGGTGGAGATATACATTGAGAACATGAGATGACAACAAGGGAAAAAGAGAGAGTGAGAGAGAGAGAGAGAGAGGGGGGGGGGAGGGAGGGAGTAAAATAGGTAACTGTTACAATCAGAGATCAAGTATTTTTTGATAAAACGAGAAGAGAATGTTAGGGTAGAAACATCAAAAAGAGAAAAGAAATGGAGAGAAAAAATGAGATATAGGAAGGCAATACCACAAGAACAATATGGAAAATGATAATAAAAGAGGGAAAGAGAGGTCAAAGACAATAGAGGAGGGGCAAAGATGACGAGGGCGATGAATTGAGCGAGGAAAAGAGAAAGAGGAAGGATGAGAATTCTCCCATCACACACGCATCACAAACAGAAGCACGTTTCTTCTCCTGGAGGTGATCTCTCAAGCTTTCCGAGGAGAGGTTACAGTTTTCTTTCAAGAGAACAGACCTAGGAAGTCTTGGAAGATTTGAAGAAAACGGGGTATGGAGGTGGATAAGGTAAGTCAGCTCTTGGAAAATTCTTGGCTTTTTCTGCAAGTTGCAGAGCCAAAAGAAGAAAAGACAGTAAAAACACAGTATATTAAAGGAGAAAACCGAATAAATGAAAGCAGGAAAATTAAAGAAAAAGAGGAATAAGGAAGAAGAAACTGCTTCCTCAAGCAGAAAAATAAGAAAAAAGAAAGGAGAAGACTAAGAAGACGAAGAAAAGTAGAAGAACGAGGAGAATAAAAAGGTGGAGAAGAAGGAGACGACGGAGGAGGAAAGAAGACGGAGAAGAAGACAATAAATTAAAATATGATAAAGGAAAGAGTAATAACGAAGAAAGCGATAACGGAGAGAGCAATAACAAAGAAAGCGATAAAGGAGGTAAAGAAAGGATAAAAGAGATGAAAAACAAAAACATTTTGCTTTTTTTCTGCCACGTTTGCCTCCGCTTTTAACTAGTCTCTTTCTCAGCCCCCTCCCCTCTCAACGCGTCTCCCTCCCTTGCTCGTGGCGGAGCGCACCTCGTGGTCGGCGGCGTCGGCGGCGGGCGCGGGCTCCTCGGCGGCGGGGGCGTCTCCCGCGGCGGCGGCGGCCGCGTCGGCGGGCTCAGCGTCGGCGGCGGGGGCGGGCACCGTGGTGGCGGCGGGCGCCGGCGCGGGGGCGCCGGGGCGCGGCCGGGGCGAGATGGCGATGCGCGGGCCGGGCCGCAGCGCGCCGGGCCGCGGGCCGACGCCAGGCCTCCTGAAACACCACCACGGCAGCGTTGCAAGAGGGCCCTCAACTATCACATGCACTCAAGCAGAGCATTTTGACGTTGTTTCACTTTTAATTGTAGGTCTGCTGATGTGGTATTGTTGACATAATAACATAATAATAATAATAATAATAATAATAATAATAAAATGTCTTTATTTCTGGCGAGGCTCAGGCCATAAGGCCTGCTCTTCCGCCTAACCACTAAAATATTTACATTTACAATAAGTACAACATGATGAAATAAAGGAAATCAAATAATTATTACATTATGACATATTAGTAAGTTGTCAGAAATGACTTCCATTATTTCACTTCTAACTTCCTTTAGGCAGATCAACTGATTTTTAACAATTTTAATACTTTTTAATTCTTAAGGAGATGTTTTTACATGTTATTGTCTTCGAAATGGAGCTCCATATACACTGCATAACTTAACTGAATCGAGAGCATCGTGGTTACGAGGGAAATATGAAAACAGTTGAATGAAGCTACATGTTCGCATAAGGAGGAAATTGTGAAAGGATAATTATGAGAGGTAAAAACGAAAGGACAAATCGAGTCAAGTTAACTTCTAGTTAATTAGCAAATGAGTAAATCTGAAAAAGTCATAATATCATGTATGTACCACGGACGTTAACTGATCCCGGGCAATAACAAGCCCTCAGCTTTTTGATCACCGCCTTATAACGCCGAACTTATAACGCCTTTGGTGCATAAATAACTATTTTAGACAAACGTAGATGATACCGGTCTAACCTCGAATATCATCATATGGCCGGGTATCCATGTACGGTGTTACTCAGGATCTTGAGTATACTCAGGATTTATCTGTTTTTGAGCTTATCTTGCAAATATGTATCAGTTTAAGGTACAATTAAGAAAAAATCTGTAAAGTCTGTATCCCAAGAAACACGATAGTTATAAATAGTGGGGGTTCATTTTTGTGTTCAGCTCCCCTCACAAGTCTATGACACATATTCAAAAACATTTTTTATTAATTTTCTATTTTAATATCTCAATTAAATATATTATAAATAATTACAAATAAGCAAATAAAAATAATTTTTAAATTCAGCGTGAATGAAAAACCCATGATAAAATTGTCGGTTGTTCTTGGAGCTGCACCCCTCCCCCTATAAAAAATTCAGCTAGTGCCACTGATTATGAGCAGCGTTCTCAGAAGATATAAAGACAGTCAACTTTTCTGGATTTTACGGTTCTATCTCGAACGAGGGCTCAGATTTGAAAAAAAACACAAACAACGTCCACTAAAAGATCCCTATTTTATGTAATATTTTATGTAACTCAAGTTAGCATTTCTTCCATTTGGGGATACAAGTCTTTATAGTAATTACTTTATTGTTGGTTTTACGTTTAGATATAATTAAAAGTAAAAGAGAAATTTTAGATGTTATTTTTAATACATTAATCGTACTATTCTAATAGATTAGTGACTGAAGAAATTACGAAGTGTCTAACAAATTTGTTTAGCTAATTATTTTGTACGCGAACACTTCATTTTGCTTTTATTTATGCCATTTAATATCGATTTTATTAGAAAAGCTTAGTGGCAGTATGTTACAAGCTTAATGGCACCCCTGATCGCTGTGAATCCGCTACTTGTAGTTGCATGTGGCTGGCGCCGCGCCTTACCTGAGGCTGGGTCGCGCGGGGGCGGCGGAGGCGGCGGGCGCGGGGGTGGTAGCGGGAGCGTCGGCGGTGTCAGCGTCAGCGGGGGCGGCGGCGGGTTCCTCGGGGGCGGCGGACGCGGGGGCGGCCGTGGTGGCGGCGCCGGGGCGCGTCAGACGGCGGCGGGGAGGGAAGCTGCAAAAGAGAAGAAGCGGCCGTCAAACAGTTGACCTAATAGGACAAATCTCTTACTGAGCGTTGACAGTAGGGACCTAAACATTACCAGTATTTCGGGATATGGAAATGAGTGGAACTGAGGTACAAATACCGCTACGTACATATTTACGAATATACAGTTGCATCATGTAATTAAACGTATTGCCCATTACAAATCTACTTTTAATTGCAATCTTATCGTCTTAACTCAAACCTATTATCTTATGGTCACAACGTTCCAGAAGTGTCAACATCTCTTCGCAATGTTCTAATATAGTCCCACTATCCTATCCTAGTCCCATCGTCCCCTCACAGATCCACGATGTTATCACAGTCTCCTTGCAATGCGACCATAAATTTTACTGTCTCATTCTCTCATTAAATCCCATAGCACCTTTACAGTTACGATAGTCTTACAACAGCTTTCCACTATCACCAACTTATTACACGCCCAACGTCCTATTACATCCTATTTCTACCCGATCAAACCCATAATCTATCCCTCCGACCATTCCACTCCATTATAAATTCAAACTTCAATTAATCATGAAGTTGTTTGATAAAGTAAAGATTCCAATGAGATTGTTCTAATACTATTTATATAAAAGAAATTTCCAAACAATTATAGACAATCAATAAATCACACAAAGATTCTCAGCACATTTGAGATGTACTTTCCATACTGAAAACAAAGTTGAAACCAACTTGCGATACATGAAAACCAAATTTTTGTAGTAAACATTGTGATAAATTACTAATACTAATTTTGATTTTGTATGTTAATTATCAAAACACTTATTGTAAATTTACAGAACCTCCACCTGGAGACTGAGCCACGAATCGTCGTACTATGTTTTGATACAAGAAAAATGAATATCCCATGTGCTGAGAATCTTTCTGGGTTGAATCAATTGTCTACAATTGATTTGGAAACGCCTATTTTATTAAGAGAATATAGAATGATTTTGCAGTCAAAAAGAAGTTTTTTGGCATTTTATTTTTCATAAATCTCCATAATTTTCCCTTTAAATTGGCGTGATAATTATGTTAATTTTACTCTTACAAGTATTTTATTGTATTATTTATATGTGAAGTCCTCCTTTCATTGGGCGTAGGTGCTGTCTCCAATACTTTTAGATACTGATACATGCTCCAGCTAATAAATACAGAATGTCTTATACATGCAGAAAGTAAACTGAAAACTTTATGTTATCGACTTAACCAACCTAAAAATGTGTCCAAACGAAGTAGTTGCTAGAAAATTATTATTCCAATTAGGCAAATTTTTGAGCTGGCGTATTTTGATGGCTGCATCTTTAAAGCCCATTTCTCGAAAGTTGATCCTTTTAATACTAAACGTATGTTTCTTCAGTTCACATTCGTATTATGAAACTGAAATTCCTAGATGCGTGGTAAAAATTGCATAATGAAAAAATATGTTTATCTACAAATATAGTAAACATTTACCAAATCCCTTGTTTGAGTGTTATTGCAAGTGATATATCTGTAACCTGCACAAATTTTGTAAGTCTAACTTCAATAGATTCTGAGTATTTTACTCAAACATTTAACATGCCGAAGATATGGCATTTCGTATCCCCCAGTTCCAACTCATGTGGAGCACTGAAGCAGCGCAAAGCGGCATGTGAGTACTTTCACTGGTAGCTTCACTGTGTAGCTTCACTATGCGCACGTTTTATTGAACACTCCTTTTGCTTTTAGTGGTAGGAGTAGAGCTGAGGGTGAGTTATTATTTTGTTAGCAATGCAGTAAAATAGCATCTGCATTTCGTTTACCGTTTCAAGTATATTTTCTATATCTCGGGAAAGAAATTTCTAGTTTTTCAACTGTTGCTAATTTTGCGCTTTTTTAAATTTTATTATAATATCATTTTTATATTTTATTCATCTTTCAATTATCGTTCGGAAGGGATTGTGAAACTTAAGAAAACGTGCGCAAATAATCTTCTCCCCCATATTTCATGCCTGTTTTACAGGGTCATTTTTTCATCCTCTTTACTTTTCCGTATACGTACGTATACACGGAGTGATATACGTAGTATAGGGAAAGTTATGTAATGCTGCGCGAAAAAATGGCCAATTTTCGGCGGAAAAAAATTAATTGCCGAACCCTGAAAACGAAGAAGTGGATAAAACCAGTTACTAAATTAAGAAAAAAAATCCCATAACACGTGATGTAGTCAGAAACCCTCTTTTGTGGGTCCTTGATATCTAAAAACCAATTGAAAGGAAAACGTCCGTCTGTCTGTCTGTCCGTCCGTCCGTCTGTCCGTCTGTGAACACTGCTAGCGCCTAAACCATACGTACGATTTCTTCCAAAATGGATATATCCCGGTCGATCTGGTTTCATAATTTTCTGTGGATGTACAGATTTTTGTCTGTTAATGTATTGTTTTTAGCCTGTCTTTGTAGCATACTGAACATAGCCTCACAAATGAGGTGGAAACGTCTAATATTCATACATATTACAAACTGACTGGAATCATAGTTTTTTTTGTTGTTTTGTTTTACTATTCGATAGTTTTCACTGTTTTTTGATCAAACAAATGAAATGGATTGCAGTGACTGACCCGGGTCGCGCGGCGGGGCGCGCGGGGGCGGCGGAGGCGGGCGCGTCGTCGCCGCTGCGCTCGGCCGCCGTGGTGGCGGGGGCGGCGGTGGTGGCGCGCGTGCGTCCGCCGGCGCCGCCGCCGCCGCCGCCGAAGCGGCTCCTGCTGGGGAAGGACGGGCGCGCGGCGGCCTGAGACGGCGCCTCCTCGCGCGTCGCCGCGGCCTCCTCGGCGTCAGGCGCGGGGCGCGCCGTCGTGGCGCGGCGCCGCCCGCCGCTGGACGCCCCGTTGGACGAGCTGCCGCCGTTGCTGCTGCCGCCGTTGCCGTTCACGCGGCTAAGGCACAAAGCGCGGGCGCGCGGGAGGGTTAGGAGACGCGTCTCCGAAGGGCTTGGGGGGGAGGGGTTAGAGTGTGAAGCTGATACACTTTCACTCTCGCTCACTCACGTTCACTCTCGCTCATTCAATCACCCTCCCAAGCTCTCTTACACGTTCTCTTACACCCACATAAACACAAACATACAAACAGAGACGGACACACCATGTCTTACCCAAGGGAGGCTCACGATGTTTCAACCTCCATAGAAGTTTATGATTATATATCTATCTGTCTATCTATCTCTCTCTCTCTCTCTCCACATATATATATATATATATATATATAAAAAATTAAGGTTTCACTCATTTTTATAGTAAATAAATCAATTATTTGTGTTATAAATATTAACTTTAAGTCAACAAATAAAATTCATTTTATAATCAACGAAAATGAAAAAATTCTTTATAAGAAAACGTCAAGTTAGCTGGATACCTGCTCCCCCTCCGACTCCCCAGAGGAAAATCCTGAGGTACCTCTGCTTACACATATTTGCACACTCATCCCCTTTCGAAGAAAGGTGTACGACATACTTTTTTCGTCCTTAAGAATCCACGGATTCAATCGGGTTTAAACCCGGAGTCGGATACACTAATCGTTCCACGACCGAAGCTGAGAGTGGTATAGACAAAAAACTAATCGAAGAAGGGACCAATTTGACAGTTTTACAGATCAGAAAACAAATGAAACTCATGTTGGTTGACGGCTCTGCAGGAAGATGTGTGGAATTTTTTCGCAAGTGGACCATCTGCATACTAACGCATTGACGAATTGAGCATATGGACATAACCTGCAGTTGTTTTACCAGCAGTATCCAAGCTTTGGCTATCAAAGCGGTCCCTTCTTAAGGAGCATTCACAATGCAAACGTAAACATAAGAACAACGCAGAGACATAAACTTTAACATAAGTGATAGACTGAAGTGTTCACAATGTCCAACATAAGATTAAGCAAAGAATTTATATTTTCTGGGGGCCATTCAGGTTACTGTTGGTTGGATGCGAGAGTCTATACACATACATAAACGTTGGTGTATGTACTGTGGCATAACAGCTCTTTATGAGCCATGGCCTACCAGCGGCGGTGTCTCGGCCTTGCGGCCATAGGTTGGGTTAGGCTAGGTTAGGTATTTCAATTTCAATAAAAATTAAAACTAATTGATACTACTACGAATACTACAACAAAACTAAACTACAAAAAATCGTAAGCTACAAAACAACGTAGAAAACCGCCGAAAATCAATCAACCAACTTGGAAAACCAGTCATTTGTTCGATATATCGACTTCGATCCTATTTCGATACTCGACTTTGAGTTAAACGTACTGTGATTGGTTCATTTCTTATTTCTTACATAAGCATAAGCCCAGAAGCTTGAAGCTTGCAAGCTTTTAACGTAACGTCTTGTGTTGCGCTTATGCGAAGGCATTGTGGCACGAGTCCGCTCATGGACGTGGTCCTAACTTGTATGCTAACGCCATGCGTATGTCTATGTTTGCATTGTGAATGGGCCTGTAGAGCCGTGGATCGGGGGAGGGCCGCACCTGTGGCTGCCGAAGCGGCCGCGCGTGCGCGTGGCGGGCGAGGGCTCGGGCGCCTCCGTGGTGGAGGTGGCGGCGGCGGCCGTG
This sequence comes from Acheta domesticus, assembly GCA_031308135.1. Taxonomy (NCBI): domain Eukaryota; kingdom Metazoa; phylum Arthropoda; class Insecta; order Orthoptera; family Gryllidae; genus Acheta; species Acheta domesticus. The sequence goes on along the minus strand of JAHLJT010009419.1, from coordinate 185,741,253 downwards.
GAGCCCTGGAAGCGGCGCCGGGTGCCGGGCGCGCCGGGCTTGCGGCGCTTGCCGTGCGCGGCCGCCTGCGTCGTGGTGGTGGTGGGCGCGGGCGTCGTGGTGGTGGTGGTCGTGGTGGTGGTGGTCGCCACCGTCGTCGTGGTGGTCGGCGCCGGGGTGGTCGTCGGGGCGGGTTCAGTGGTTTCCGGTTCGCCCGTGGTGCTCAGCTGGAAGGTAAAGGGTTGACGTGTTTTGCACTGTTCTAAATTTTTCGCAGATATATGAAATTACAGCAGACATGTACAGATAAAAGAGTATGAGATTATGCGTCATTTAGATGAAGGAGCGTTTTCAACTTTACTTTCAGAATCGTGTGAAAATTTCTGTGTATCAGCTTACTTGTCAATTCTAGAAATGAAATCTAAACACAAGGCCTTGAACAATGGGGAAGAGACCACATTCAGAAGGTGACAAGAGAGAGAGGGGGACTGAAATTTGAATTTCAAAATGTGACAATCTAAGTAATCCTGCTCAGAAAAGGCAAAAAGAAAGGAATAGCAAAATAGAATGAAAAGGAGAAAAAGACGAAACAAGAAGATAGCCCAAAAGAAGAACAAGAAGAAATGAGAGTTTGTGCCGAGAATTCGCCGTTTTCCTGCGCAAGATTCCATAACTTTCTCGTCTTACGGAGAACTTCGTAAGTAAAAGAAAAGGAGATATCTGTAGCGGAGAGAAATAATACGAGGAGAAGAATAAGACAAAGGAGAAAAAGGAAACACACAGACCATGGAGGAGAAAAGAAAGAGGAGGGGAAGGATGAGAAAATAAGGAGAAGCAGGAGAAAGAGAAATACACGGAGAAGAAGGAGAAAAAGAATAACTAGGAGAAGAATAAAAGAATGAAGAGGAGAAGAATGCAAGGGAAAAACGTACCTCGTCGTCGCCTTCGGAGGCGCTGTCGGTGGCGCCGTCCACGAGGTTGGCCTCGGCCTGGCCCTGGCGCAGGATGGCGTAGAGGTCGTAGGCGCCCTTGTCGCCCACGGCGGCCAGCGTGGGGCCGCCGTCGGCCAGCGTCGTGGCGCCCGCCACCTCCGTCGTCGCCTCGTCGCCCGGCGCCGTCTCCTCGGCGGCCGTCGCCACGGCGCGCTCCGTCGCGCCCGCCGTCACCAGGCTCAGGTCGTCGGTCTCTGCGCACCACACAACACAAACTCATCAGTCTTTTTTTCTTTCTAGGGATTTTCCAGCTTAAAGGGATGCCTATTTTGGCTATCCGCGCCGGAACTCACTATGTCCCTCAAGGCACATATTAACCTTTACACGAGACATACATGCGGGCTTCTCTGTCTGCGGTCAGCATACTCGCAAGAATTTTTGTGACAACACACGTACATGAAAGACAAGGGACACACAATCATGGTCACAGCGGGACTCGAACTCGCGATACTTCCGACCGAGCTGCTGAAACGGCACACGCTTTAGCCATCTCGGTCATCAGTCGTTTTTATTCTTCCTAGGGCTTTTCCAGCTTAAGGGGATGCCCATTTTCGACTTTCCTTGCCGAGTACCCCCTATGTCTCTCATGGGGACACATATTAACCTTGACTTTACACTTTACACTGGCACATTTGCGGGCTCCTCGGTTTATGATCAGCAGACTCTCAAGGCTTTTCACGATAAAACACGTACATGAAACACAAGGGACAACCAATTATGCCCACGACGGACTCGAACTCGCGATACTTCCGACCGAGGAGCTGAAACGGCACATGCTTTATCCATCTCGGCCATCCAGGTCAGCACAACCTCATCAGTCTGATTGATCGATTGTTTCGTGTTTCCCGGAACGTCAACTGCTATGGTCATTACTTCGGTGAGTGTTAAAGTTCGGGAGATGGCGGTATTCCTTGCCCGCTAAGTCGTGTATCGGACCGACACGTCGGCTTGCATACAATTTAATAATATCTATCGAGGTCGAGTTCAGCCGCTGTCTGGAAGAGAACTCTAGCGGTGATCTTTCCTTCCTCTTCCTTATCCTTTACTTACCCGTTACTTACACAACCACACGTACAATAACATGCACTACGCTACCGCACATGCCGGGAGACTGGTCGGGAGCTTAGAGCTCGTCCCGGCTGGGGGCGGTGCCCCGCTATTGGAAGATATCTCTTTGGGGAAACCCCGCTAGCCGACGGTAGGTCGGCGCCAAATCTCACCATCCAGCGGGGGAAGATCGCCTCCCGTGGGGGAAACATGTACTGTAATTACGGGCCAAATGACCTTAGCAGTTGACTCGCCCGGAATCACTAATCAATCAATCAAGAAATCATTAATATCTGATTTAAAAATAAACCACATGACACCATTTTATCGTGCACTATTGTAATCTCAACAATACGATTGGAAAATGAAAGCAATGATCACGTTTACTTCCAGAAGAGAATTATTTTATTTACAAATTTTATTCCTTACCATGTCGGGATAACCAAACTCCCGTTTCCTTCTCAAAATCTGAAGATATCATATAATTTGTCAATTTGTTTCGCTCATAATGTAACTCCTCAAATTCAAAGTACTGGCGTGTGTAGAGGTAAATAGAGAATGGCACATTTTCTTAATATATTTGGTGACTTGAGACATTAAACCAGAATTAAAGAACATAAATTCAATACAGAATTCAATACATCGAATCAATCATCGAATTCAACATAGAATTAAAGAACATAAAGATGTTCGAACGTTAGTAGGGTTTCTGAACCACAGAAATGTCATTTAATGTAGAATATTTCCGATGGAATCTACTTCATGAAGTTACAGGTATAGAATTGGAATTACTGTTCCTAAAGTTTAAGAACTTCATGATTGTTCGAATAATCCAGAAAATGATTTATTTTATTTCCGTTGCGTTTTCTATAAGTATTTGTTTACTGATCCTCTGATTTTTCTGTTAATACAATGGATTTAATAAAACCAAACCAGTGAGATGGCCAGGCAGCGAATATCGTGGATTGCTTCTAGTGCGCCTACTTTAGGCATTCCGCACGACATTCGTGTACGTTTGGTAGTCTCACTTCACAAGTTACATACGGTATTCTTTTCGATTCACGAATTAGAAATAAACAGTGAGGTACGCTTTAAATCTTCGAATTGGTATCCAAATATTGAAAGTAAAATATAAGTGAATTTTCATAAAAATTCGTGGTATAAAAATCAAACTTTCGGTTAAAAACTAGCAGAGAGACGTCATGTCATCATCTTTGCTCCTGCTTCATTAGTTCAATCTACTCAAGGAATCTCACAATTATTTCGTGAATCAATAAAATGAATATAAAGAACATAACATTATCTGTTCTGTATTGTGGGGAAACGTAAAATGGAGTATCCACACAAATGCTGAATTTGTTAAAGTATTTCACATGTATTTAAAAATATTTGAAGGAGGCAACAATATTTGTTCGGTACAACAGTGTGCTAACCCGCTTTTTATATATTCTAAATAAAGATCTTAGAACTTCTCCAAAAGGGAAACATTTCGATCCAAACACTATAAACGTCTTCACGTTATTATACATGTACAGAAAGCAACAAAAAGTCTGTACTCAAACTACGACACGTCTAATCTTACAAAAACTTTGTTTTTCCTATCTGACAAAAAGCACATTAGCAACAATATTAGCAACCTCTTCATTTAAATAATCAAACAGTTTTACAATGTGTCTTTAAAAATGCCAACATATAGTCTTCCAAAAAATCATCTTAAATTCGATTAAACATTTCATTGGGAGAGAATTTGTCTTTTACGCTCTTTTTCGACGCTTTCGGCGCGGTATCGCTAAGAAAGAACTTTAAAATTATTTGAAGAAGTGCACGTAAACACGGTGAAAGCGAACCTGACCGAAAATGTCACATTTCATTAACCTAATCTTAATAATGATTATCTCAAAGAGCCATTAATGTAGCTAATGAGAAAAGAATTGTACACTGCGTTAGTTAAACAAAAAAGTGACATATTCAATTAAACAAGTGCAATTTGAAGCTTTTTAGCTCACGCGCTCCGATCAGTGTTTTACTGTTCAAAACAAAGTAAAAATAATTATATCTTGAATAAATTTGGCCAATTACTCTAATAACTTGAATGACGTAAGTAATAATTATTGATACACGGCAAGGGAAACAGGTAAGAGCTAAAAATGGCGATAAAACTGTTGGTTACAAATCTTGTAAATATTCTAATATAATCTAATGAAAACATTTAAAATGATTACGAGGTTGAAATAGAACAGATCAGAAACTATTTTTCGAATTTGCAAATAAGATTTAATAAGTCAGTGAACGAGTAATTGGTAGTGACAGTTTTTGAGAACAATAAATTAATTGTTGAAGAAATTCTAATGTTTGGAAAAGTAACATAAATTGACGGTAAATAAAAAACGTATTGTTAAAGAAATATAATACTTGGAAAATTGCACCATGTTTGAGAATCCGGCTTTGTTATCTCATCATTGCCCGGAAGCCCACAACCCACAATTACGGAATGCTGAGTGTACCACCAAGCTTTGTTAACGAATTGCATCGCTCTGTATTGTGTGTGGAATACATTTGCATCGTCATTTGCATGGTTCCGCGTAAGCAACAGTTGCGCCGTGCATTCTTATCCACTTTTTCTGTTTCGTTGTTTAGGAGAAAGACATTGCACTTGGTGCAGCGGTGACTGCAATAGCTCCTCCGGCACACTTTCTCGTATTTTGTGTGGCGAAATACTTTAAGAAGGAAATGTGGATATATTGTGAATGTCATATTAATTAAATCCAACAATTATTTGAACTGAAAGAACCGTTGTAATCCAATGCGTTTTAAAAATCTACCTTGTATTTATTCTTGATTAAAAAGTATAGCATTCCTTCTGCATTTATACTATTTCCGCTCCTAATTTTTAATAGGCTGTTATTTTCAATAATGTGCAGACACACATCAAATCTTTTCTACGGAGGACGTTGTTATATTGCGAATCAGATTTGCTAATAAAAGGCATACAATTATAATGTACACGTACAAAAAACATCTCCGCTCTAGATAGCCCTACGCCACATTTTCGACAAAAGTAAGATAATCATATCAATATCAAATGACGCTGTTCTGTGGAGACACTTCTTCTTTACTCTGAGACGAGAAATTTTGGATTGAAACTTTTATCTCCTTATTTTTCAGAATGAATTCTATGCCGCTTGGGGCTATTTCAAGCTCTTTGTGTATATTAGAGTTGGTGTCAATTAACAAAACAGAAGAAAATGAAAATGATTACATCTCTTCTGGCATGTAAATGATGAATCTTGTGGGGAGAGAAATATTGCGCGGCGACATCTTCAAGCCGGTTTCACAAGAAACGTCAATTTATTTCGGATTACGTAAAAAGAACTGGTTCGAAAGAAGCTTCTGTTCCGTCTTCTCCTTAAAGCTTCGGACTCGTTCGGACCTTGGCCTGACATTGTAGGAGACTGACATTCTCGCAGTACTACCCACATCTTTCAAAATTATGAATATACCAAATGAGGATGGAAGAATATCCTGTAGTCTGACACCAAAGATGGCGTGAGGAAGCATTGGGATCAGGAGGATTGGGCGCGGTCTGTGATTTGCTAAAGAAGAAGCTGCTTTGACATTCACTTCAAATTGATAAAAGGAAGCCATAGAAACAAACAGAGCAGCCAGCTTTGACAACTCTCTTTTAGGTAGTAGCAACACCCACCACCATCTAAAGGGGCGTAAACACACACTCTGCTTTTTAGTAGAAAACTCACTTCTGCCGAGCCTCGAACCTAAGACGTTCCGGTGGACGAAGCGTCATTTAACGATCACTCTATCGCGCACTCGGTCCCTTCTCCGCCGGGGAAGTGTTTTTTCGCCCCTCCCGTGTGTTTACGCCCCTTCAAGCGCTCTGAATAAACGCAGACCACTTTCCTGCAGGCGCCTATCGAGGGCCATCTCCTCGGCGCGCCGCCGACTTTCCCTTTCGGGCGACTGGCTGCCAGGCGGCGAAGGCGGCGTTGCCACGTTGACGCGCCACTCGGGATCCTTTCGCCCGGCGAAAAATCGCCTCATGTGATCGCCCAGTCTCTCCCAGCTGATGCGGTTTGCACGTCATTTACACCGACTTATTACGCAAACCTACATGTTTTAGGTATTAAAGATTTTAAATATACAAGCAACTTTGGAAAAGGGAAATGACACTTTGAATAAGATTTTATAATGACATCGAAAACTCCGAAAAAAATCAGCTTCGAGTAATTAATTTTCAACGGTGTAAGGAAGATTACAGCGGTACGAAGAAAAAAAATATAAAAGTTTGGGTTATCGAGATTATGTAGAATTTTAAAAGAACATATATATTGTGATCTAGAGAAAATAAATATATGGCTAATTGCGGGATTGGCCATATATTTATCGTATTACTCGTATTTGATTTAAATTGTCGGAACAAGATTATCCACCGATAGAATCATTTAGATTCTTTACCGAACGAAATGTTTCTGAGTCCAGGAGGATCGCGTCTCTCCTTACAGCAAATGTAGTTTAACAATTTAAGTTTCACGAAAGCACGACCAATACTGTATTATAAAGAAGAAAAATAGGGGAAAACTTATTGCCAATAGGCATATTCTGCTTTGTTCTGAACACGTCAAAAACGGTCACACTTTACTAGAAACATTGTTAATGTTTAAAGAAAAAATATGTTAATTACGCTTGATCAGTACAGTCTTTTATCAGTACTAGGCCACACTAACCTAAATGCTTAAAAATGTTCTAAAATTATATTAGAATTTATTATTTGATTATCACGTTGTTTTGTGTAATTTTAGGACCATTAGTGATTATTTTGCAGGTTGGTAACCTATTCTCGATGTGAGAAAAAGGACGAAAACTGCTTTTACGATACAATTATGAAGATAGCAAATATTGGAAAAAAATTAAACTTGTTAAATAATACAGGTTCATATTTATTTATGAGTTATTCAACAGTTACCAACCATTAGGAGGTAGGAAAATAGTGATTCATTCTCTATACCTACATAACCTCAAAAGTAGAAAATAAGTTTTCTGACTTCTGTGACGCAATTTTGTTGTTTTTTCTAAACACTGAAAGATAAATTGTTATTTTCACAATATCTTACATACTATTTGAGACTGTCACTTTCCTCAAAGCAACATATGAAAATATTTTAACTTCACAATTCATATCAATTAACTTGGAAGCGAATTTTTAATATATTTTAGTGTCTAAAAGTATATAAAAACGTCGCTTCAAACAATATTTGTTTAATAATGGAGAATATATAATTATGACATCACAAAATCCAGGAATATAACCATTGGAAAACCAATTCACACTATAATTTTTTGAGAGCATAGGCTTCCATGGCGGGAGTCAGTTGCTACTTGGCTGTTCTCGAGACGCCGCGTCCTAGGCATAGGTGACAACGTTTTGGTCGCCATTCTGCGACCTTCCTCAGGGAGAAATGTCGCCTTCGCAATTTCGCCCTGACGGTTTCAGAATGGCGGCCGAAACGTTGACACCTGTGCCTAGGACACGGAGTCTCCCAGACAGTGAAGTAGCTAGAGAATTTTCTATTATCCGTTTGCATTTTGTAAAATTCTTTGAGTTTGAATATTGTGTTAATCCGTTTGAATGATTTACTGTTTCTTACTTTCTGAATCTGAATCAGTGAAATTGTCGCTGATTCAATCAGTGAGAGCCGAAGTCACTGATATCTTCAGTCGAAAAGTGTAGTTTTGCTGACAATCAGCAAATATGCGGACCTTTTCATAATGACCGCCAGCATTTCACTACACGTAAGTGGTACAAGTGCCGCGCCACGATCACTCACTGATCGTTCAGTCGTCACGTTCAATTAGTTGTCACAGATTTTACTGATTCTAACAGAGAAGTTTCACTGATTCAAAAAGTGGACCCCATTTTCACTAATTTGTTCAGTTAAATTCACTGTTTATCAGTGGCAGGGTTATAACTGACACCATCAGTGAATAGCCACTGTCAATCAGTGGTTTTTCACTGATTTAGACTGAGAGAGTACACTATATTGTAGTGAGAGGGAGGGGGGTGTTGACTCACCAAACACAGGTGCGGTGTCCTCGAAGACGGGGGCGGCGGTGGGGGCGGGGCCGCGGCGGCGGAGCGTGGGCGCCTCGGGGGCGGGGGCGGTGGGCGCGGGCTCCTCGGGGGCCGCGGTGGCGGGGGCGGCGGAGGGGCGGCCGCGACCGCGGGTGCGGTGCGCCACGGGCGCGGGCTGCTCGGGGCTCTCCTCAGGGGTCACGCCCAGGAAGCGCACGGGACCTGCGCACACGCGAGGCGAGGTTAGAAGGCGCTTCAAGGGAAGAGATTGATAAACACGGAAATGCTTTAGAGATGGAACGAAGTGAACAACTTGGTTTAATTGGATCACATGAAGATGACAGTGACCGTACGCTATTTCTGAGGTGTAAGTTTGACTTTCATACTGCATGGACTGAAGATAATAGAAACCAAAAAAATACAGTATACTACACGAAATCTATAATTTGGGAGTTATAATCTTTTAGCGCTGAGTTCAATTCATACGCTTTTTTAATATTCGATGAAAATGTTTTATTTTTTAAGGGAAGAACGAATAGCTCATCAAAGCAATTTGGCGGTTGGTTTGGGGGATTTTCGGTTTACGGACATACTGTGCTTTTGATTTCGACAATTAAATAGTACTGAAGCAAACTATTTCGTTCTTTGTACTGTGTCATTAAATGTGGATTCTGTTCTTATGATACATTATTTAAAAAGACACGATTCTTTTGCTTTTCGTTTGCATTGGTGATTTTTTACTCATTTATTCATTATTAACTTTAAAAATTTAATCTTTAAGAGAGTGAATGACGTTGATTTAATGATTAAAAGAGAGATAGAGAATATGTACATCTAAATATGTGTTGTTAGAGCTTTTGTTATTCTTGAAGGAGTGTGAATGTCTGAAACAATGCTTTTGCATCCGGATGTGCCCGTTTGTTAACTACGAAAGAGTTTGTGTAGCTTAATCTAGTTCCAAATAAGTAATATTTGATGTCACATGTAGACGCATGAATGAATGCCTGGGTATGTAAATATGCCGGTGTGTGTAAGCGTTTGTGTACTGATGCATGGGTGTGTGGGTGCGTGGGTACCCAAAAACGTTTTCGAATGAATGCTGTGGTGCATTGATGTATGGGCGGGTGGATGTGTGGGTGTGTCGACGCGTGGGTGTGTCGATGCGTGGGTTTGTCGACCCGTGGATGTGTCGACGCGTGGGTGTGTCGACGCGTGGGTGTGTCGACACGTGGGTGTGTCGACGCGTGGGTGTGTCGACGCGTGGGTGTGTCCACGCGTGGGTGAGAGAGTGTGTGAATGTGTGAATGCGGGATGTGTGGGTGAGAGAATGCCTGGATGAGTGGCTTTCCAGGCGTAGATCTGGGCGCGTGTGAGAGCGCGTGCGGAGCGCGTACCTGCGGGCAGGGCGGAGGGGAAGGCGGGCGCGGCGGTGTCCTGCTCGCGCGCGGCGTCGCTGGCGCTGGTGCGGAAGCTGCGAGAGTCCACCAGCTCGAGCGACGGGCGGCGCACGCCGGCGCGCTGCGCGGGGGCGGCGGCCTCGGGGGCGGCGGCGGCGGGGGCGGCCGTGGTGCGCGCCGGGAAGCGTGTGGAGGCGGGCAGGCGCTCCTCGGGTACCGCGGCGGCGGGGGCGGCGCCGGCGCCTTCAGCCGACGACGCACCGCTGGAGAGACCGCGGCCTTGGCCGCGGAACCTGCTGCACAACACACACACCACGCTCCGTTGCGGCTTCCATGCTCGTGGAGGATCGGCTCGGACGTCACAGACAAATTTGTTCACTCGGAAGAAATAAGATGTAAATAACCCCTTCAAAATAGCCCCCAATCTCCAAATAAATTACACCCAATAATATTAATGATAACGACAATAATGATAACAATATTAATGATGATAATAAATATAATATAAATGAAAACGTGACGTGGGGTACGCAGTTGCTGAATTAGAGCAGGAAACCAAAGTCCACATGTTATTGGCTTTTATTCTTAATTACGTTTCGTGGAAACTCAACTTAAGAAAAGGTAAAATGACCACTTCAGAGAACATTGTAGTTGATAGGCACACTGTGATTCAAGATCTTGAGCCAGGTAAAACTTACAAATATCTGCGCATTGAATGTGAGACCATCTCAAACGACACAATGAAAGAGAGAATTCGCAGGGAGTATTATAAAAGAGTGAGACTTGGATCATAGAAGAGTGAGACTTGTCCTGCAGTCCGCTCTGAATTCCAGGAATAAAATATCACCAATAGGTAGTTTGGCGGTGCCTGTAGCCAAATACAGCTTCGGACTAAAGGACTGGACTGTGCAGGAAATTCGCATCATGGATCGAAAAACCAGACAACTGCTTACAATGCATCATGTTGCCCACCCTCGAGCTGATGTACATAGACTTTATGTGTCACATAAGGACGGAGGAAAAGGCCTGAGACAAATTGAAGCCTCCTGGCACAATGCAATAGTCGGGATGTGAAAGTATGTAGTCAGCCATCAAGATGACCCACTAATTAGGCAGGTCATGAAATCTGACCGGAGAATGGGAAACAGAGGCATTGTTAGTGTAGCAAGAAGCATTGCGAACAAGACTCTGCAAGACATGCAGATCGACAGAGACACTAAACGTCTGATGCTACTTAACATGGAATGTGAGACACAAAATATGTTAAAGAAATCGTGGAGAGACAAACCACTCCACGAATGGACAAGGTGCAGATAAATAAAGATCTATCATTGATGTGGCTTAAAAGGAGAAGAATGAAGCTATAATCAGAAGCACTTGTAATAGCTGCTCAAGATCAGGTATTGAGAACACGACATTATGATAAAGCGGTTCTCTAAATTTCCCCAGATAATAAATGCCGCATTTGCCAGGAACACGTAGAAACCATTGATCATATTGTCTCAGCTTTTCGAATACTAACAAAGACCGAATACTTGAAAAGACACAACAGGGTGTGTAGTTACCTCCACTGGAAGATCTGTACCGCCCTCGAAGTTTCCAACACGTGCCCCAAGTGGGTACGAACACTCACCAAAAGCGGTGACATCTGTTGGACTGTGTACAATATTGTACGACCAACAAATTCAAACTGATCTCACGATAGCGGCAAACAAACCGGATGTAGTTATCCTGGATTTGGAGAAACAATCGTGTCTTCTTGTCAATGCTGCTGTACCTTGCGTTCAAAACCACGTTACTAAGGAAAGAAACAACTTAAATACAAGAGTTTGAAAATCGAGATCAGCCGAATGTAGTGGTGTAAAAGCACAAGTCGTACCGATAGTCATCTGAGTTCTTGAACTTGTTGTGCAAAATGTGTGTAAGAACTTGTCTAAACTCCCAGGTAATTCAAAATACTGGGAAGTGCAAGAAATCGCTTTATTTGGAACAGCCCACATTTTGCGCAAAGTATTTTAGAGGCACCGACAGTCCCTAGATCTGCTCCTTAGGCAACTGATTGCAACCTGGAGTAGATTTTATATTCAGCCGATTCATAACATCTTTAAGAGTGAGGTAGAGTAATAATAATAATAATAATAATAATAATAATAATAATATTCTAGATCCACATTAACTTCCTTCTATGATGACACCATTCGGGAGGCGCAGATCGCGCCAGATCTAACCGTAACGAACGATACATCAACCAAGAAAGTTTCAAGAATTTGAGCAGGACTTTCAGGTATTTAGCGAGCTAGCCAGCCAGTTGGTGAGACATATTCAAGTTATCTTCTTTATCAACTTTTTTATTACTAAAGTTTAGAATCCGTTGACTCTTTTCATCATCGGATCGTTCGCAAACAAATCAAGTATCGAGTATCCCACTAGTTTTCTCGTGGCAGATCCTTTAGTAATGGCTGAAACCATCAAACTCTGCTTATCTAAAAATGAAAACGGACAAATCGATGTAATATGAGTCATTATAAAATGCTAAAAGTGCTGTATTAGAATATGTGTGCCGTGCGCCAACCTCGCACTTGTACTTTACAAGGGGGAATTCACTCCGGGGTGGGACGTTAAGCGTTATTCTAATTATTCCATTGCAGCTAGGGGCGTTTGTCCCTAGCTGCATTAGAACAGCATTAATCACTTCTTCAATGAGATGAACCTACTCACTCTTCTTTTGCTAAAGGTCTCTCCGTAATAGAACGTAGGCGACTAACCGCAGGATAATGATACTTGGTCTACCAGGATAAATGTGAAACGATGAAACTCTTCATTAGGCGGAATTCGAATCCTCCACCCTAGCGAAGACAGCCCGCGCAGCCGACTGTGCTAAGCACGTCAAAACTCAATGTGCTAAGCACGTCAACAACCCAATATTTTGCAAGTTCCCGGATTCTAATTCGGGTAGGGGCGGTGTGTATTCAAAAAATATATTTTTTTTTGAAACTGACGTTTGTCCGAGAAAATTAAATCCCTTTCTAAAGAGATCTCACGTCATAATAACCTATTTATCATCTGGAGGAGAAAGTCAGTCACAGCTAGGCGTTACAAGTGACGCTCACGAAGCTCGAAAGACTCCTAGACTCACAACAGCCCCCACAGATATATTGAGATAAATGAGTAAATAAATAAAATAAATAAAATATATAAAATAAATAAAATAAATAAAATAAATAAAATAAATAAAATAAATAAAATAAATAAAATAAATAAAATAAATAAAATAAATAAAATAAATAAAATAAATAAAATAAATAAAATAAATAAAATAAATAAAATAAATAAAATAAATAATAAAATAATAAACAAACTCTTCCTTTGTGTGCGGGTGGACTGACCTTCCTCCGGAGGGCCTTGTGGCGGGGAGCACCTCGTTGACGGGCGTCGGGGGCGGCGGCGGCCTCTGCGGCGGCGGTGCTGCGGCTGCGGTCGATGGTGGTGTAGCGGTGGCGGCCCTGGCCCTGCGCCTTGGGGGCGGCGGTGGGCTCCTCGGCGGCGGGGGCGGGGGCGGCCGTCGTGGGGCGGCCGCGGCCGCGGGTGCGCGAGCGGCTGCCGCCGTTGCCGCCGGAAGGCGCCGCCGCGGGCGCCGGCGCGGGCGTCGTGGTGGTGGTGGTCGTGGTGGTGGTGGTTGTGGTGGTGGTGGTCGAGGTGGAGGCAGGGCCGGCCGCTACGAGAACGCCGGGCTGTCCCGCCGCGCCCGCCGCCCACGTTGCGCTCGCCGCTCTCCTGCGCAGGCGCAAACGGAATGTTGTAGAGATGGACAGGATACGAAGCAGCTTTTCGTTAGCTACCACAATACTACCCAACGAAATTTATATGTAAATTAAAGGAGGCGCAAAAATCACTGGAAACTGGTGTAAAGAAAGTTTGTGGATTAAAGATGGTGTGTGAATTTATATTTTTTTTACAAATACAATCAAGACTTACAATTACTTTTTATGTTCAAAGCGTTTTCCGTCTTCATTAATACATCTTTCAAGTCTTTCTGGAACACTGTTACAAACTCTATGGCGTAGTGAAGTGTCACTGTCCAAATCATGAAATATGTCATATATGTAGTCTTTTAGTTCAGTAATGTTCCGAGGATTTTGAGAATAAACATAGTCCTTTTGTAATACCAACTTCACGGGCTAAAACTAATGCACTACGTTCTTCTGTTACTTTCTTTGTTTTCTTTTAATCAACTGTCCAGTGACTTTTGCGCCGCCCTTATATTAGAGGCTTAGATCGCACGTATTGTATGTTCAGAATTGCTAATTTCGTGAAAACGAAGCTTGAAAGTGTGTAAAGATGCAGTTACTTATGGAGCGACAATGTTTGCTTCCTGGAAAAAAGCATGATCCCTCTTATATGGACATACAAACTTTGTATACTAAGTAGACATGAATGAGAGGTTTCCAAAAATGATACTAACTGAAAAATAACCATGAGTTGACACACAATACTTGTGAACTGAGCCATTGATATGTTTCAACGTGAATGTAAAGCAGAACGTAACTATAAAAAACGGATATTTCATCATTTGTAAATGTGGTTGACAGTATTCCGCGTAAAGTAACCATTTGTTCCGTTGGAAATGCTCAAGCTTAAAAGAGTTTCGACTTTCATCGCATTCCGCAATCGCTAGCCAGAGTCGTTGCAACTGACCTTGCTCCTTCATTCTTTTCGTAACCCTGGTCACGACCATAATTCATATAATAAGTGATTGGTTTCGTCCATGTCACTTTTTACGAACATTCACTTTCTTTAAGGGGTGAGCAGCCTTTATGCCCTTATGATTGTTTCTATTGGGGCTTATCTAATCGCTTGTGCGTTCCGAGATTGAAATCAAAGTAAATGAGCAAACGTGAATGCAGTTCTTTGCTGACTATCAAAACCAGAGTAGGGAACTAGGATACGCTTTAGTTGATATTAAACATTTACGTTATTATTAATCGTGCGGTTCGTTTGCAGCGCCACAAACCTGAATCACCATAAAATCTAATGTCCGAGTACAACAAGGATCCTTTCTGAAACGTATATCAAAAGGGAAATATATGTTATTGCAAACGTTTTGTGATGTGTCTTTCATTGATCACAAGAAACGAAACTAAACAAAATCTTTGTTGCAAAAACAACAAATTTCTTGCAAAAACTCACTGTACTACAAAATTAAACGCGTTCACATTTGCATGTTGAAAATATTCGCAAAAAAGGTTATGTGTAAAACGTGTTCGAGCATAATCTGATGTCTGTGTCAAGTAATCGTCAAGAAGGGATCAAATTATTGCACATTTATGCAGTAGATTCCACGATTTTACTTGCACCTCATAAAATTATAAGTCATAAGCATTCCATTTACAAGTCAAATTTGTATAATATTTTTATCCTTAAGTCGAAATTATCCATGTGCCCATTAAGGATGTCGCAGAAGTATCATAAAAAATTATTACTGAGACACGGCCATTAACAGCCAATGTAGAAAGAATATTAAATGTTCTACACAAGGTGTAGATAAAAGATAATTCAAAGAACCAAGACAGACATGCAGTAAAGATTATATCATATATTACTTCACCTGATATCGCGTATGTGAAACACTAGCAACGGATCGGAAATGAAGAGCCGACAACCCAATGGATATTTTCACAAACCAGTACGTCCAATTTAACCTTCTCGTCAGTGACTATAAAGAGCTTATTGATATCCAGATGGTTGAAGCGTGATGTGAGATAGCACCATCTTTTCCTTCACTGGAATCCACTCCTTCTCGCGCCTCACGGACTCCTCGGACCACCCACAGTGGGGTGGAAGAACCTCAGCCCCATTTATACCTAAGAATTTACTAAGGAAGGAAGGAATTTTCACTGAGATCGGGTGGGCTCCGTTTCCCACAAACAGACGTACAAGAGATGCGGATGGGCGAAGGTTAACATGCGCATACGTTAACGCTTGTATTTACATGATGATGAATAATTGTGTTTTGAGAAAGTAATTAGTCTTGCAAATATATTTCCACATTTTAAAATTTAATTTATGAACTAATGTACACAGTCATGGCATTATATTCACAAACATTTCATTCATTGTACCAATGCTTGAAGCTTATGTAATAACGCCTAGATTATACTAGTAATCGGACTAACCGGAGTAACGTTACTTTCCAATAATATGTCACGTTCCTCGTGTAAAATTCTAAAAATAATATAATGCCAGAGCAAATACTTTCATTGTGCGCACGTTACCATCTAATTTCACCTCATTCCCTTTCATTGTTGCTACATCAAATCATCCGTTAACCATCGTTATCTGCTGGTAGGCAATCCGCAAGTATATTTTAAATTTTCTCAAATATAACATTATTTTCAAAATCAGAAGCGATAACATTTAGCGTAAGCTAATTCTGCCATTATCTCAACATAAACGGTCAAATATTTTGAGTTCTGCTTGGAAATAAATTAACACAGAAGATCCACAGCCAATACTTTTACCCTTTGCATATTATATTTTGAGTTGGTTCAATCTCATGGAAATTCCTATCGACTTGCGTTCCTATAATAATTGAAATAATATCGATTCTGCAGATGAATTTCATGTATCGTTCCTATCTAATAGCTAATTGAGAAACAAAAATTGTTTACTTTAACAAGGCACCAATAATTTGAAGGGACTGAGAACTCTGGTTTGAACTGAATTGCAAATATTCCAATAGAAGAGATAATTTCAATGTACTAATTTTTGCAGGCCATATGAAAACTGAACAACGAACCAATGGACATTATTGAATATAATGTATACAGCAATACGACAGCATTTGAGTTTGAAAAATGTACTTGACGCAATAAAACAAAATTCAAGTATTAACTAAACAACTTAACTTGCCTCGTACTAGAGTAAGTGATTACTTACATAGGTGATACAGAATAAATTTTACAAACCTCTTAGGCATGCAGGGGAGTCAAAGATCACGTTTAGTTAGTGAATATGTGGGAAATCTCTGATAACGGAGTTATACTAGTCTTTTTTGACAGTGCTCTCACTACCGACGCTGCTCTGCTCTTGTGATTTGCAAGTGCACGAATTTCAAGGACCTGCTCGCTGCCCAGAATTCGTAAAATTACCAAACACTAGTGCAAAATTATTTGCCTACTAATCAGGGGCACAGTGACCAAAGCCAGTTATGTAACTTGGTTATATGAGATTTTTTCCGCACTTGTTTGTCCACCAGCAAAAATGAATCACTGTGAACAACCCTTCGCTTCTCTTAGATGTTAATAAT
This sequence comes from Acheta domesticus, assembly GCA_031308135.1. Lineage (NCBI taxonomy): Eukaryota > Metazoa > Arthropoda > Insecta > Orthoptera > Gryllidae > Acheta > Acheta domesticus. The sequence goes on along the minus strand of JAHLJT010009419.1, from coordinate 185,724,447 downwards.
ACTCTTAAGCATTCTTAATGCACTGCATACGGTAACGATGACAGTTCTAATAGAAGGGTGTTTGCTGTACCTTGGCGTTAGCGTCGTGAACTCCTTGATGCCGTTGAATTAGTATTGGCATTCGTACAGTAAGGAATGATAGCATAAATAGTTCGTGCCTGATGGCTGTTTAGATACGTCTGCTTGCAGATCATCCCCACGTCATGTTGCAGATATCATTTCTATCTATATCTTAAATCGTATCATAGCGTGCGTTTCGTATCTAGCCGCTGCCCTCCCTGTCGTTGAAATACGCGAGTGAAATATGTACTGGTCCGTTTATTGATAAGAGAATGATAGTTATCATGGCAGTCGCTCTGCTCTCTCGATTCGTTAGTTCTAAAGCGGACCTGTGGCTACTATATTCCGATAGCAGGCACGTGACGTTTCTTGGAAAAACGGTCGTCACCCTCTTTGTAATCGTAGTAATAGTATCCACCGGACTCGTACAGGATAACTTTTTTTATCGTTAATCGATAATTGAGTTTGAATATGGGTTTTAATGAGCAAATGATACTTGTTCTGTCTAGATGTCGACGACATGCTTTCTGAGTCCGTTAGTTCCCCCTCGCGCACATTGTTACAATTTTCATATTCATATGTAATAGTAGTTACAGGGTGAGTGCTGTACCACGACGTAGGCGTCGCCACCCTCTTAGTTGTAAAAGTAGCAAAGTATAGTTCTCGTAGGATATCAATAAGGTACTTGAATCCTAATGACCAAAGATCTTCATTTCTAGATTCGTTAGTTCTACCGCGTGCACATTCCGATCCTTCTCTATGCAGTCTCAGGGCTTAGGCGTCTCTTGGCATTGGCGTCGCCGCCATCCTTGTAGAAGTGGTATAGTATAGTACTTGTACGACCAATAAGAGAATGAAATTTTTCTACTCCCATTGTATAATGCTGTCATTAGATGGCTGCAACCAGTAGCACAATGATAGTAATTTCGATACAGTTTTTATTATGATACAGGTTCTTGACCAATCACAGAGACGTTTTCAAACCAAGTATTGACACTTAATTAATCATTGAGAATAGATTTAGCAAATATTTCGTTCGATTGTGTACATTAAAATTGTACTTATATTACATTGTCCTCAAAAGTTTTAATTTCGTTTATTATTAGTATTTTTTCGAGGTATATTATTTAAAATAAAGTGGATCGCAATTTCACTTTGATTCTATTTGACTAGCGCAGTACTCCCTAGCAGGCGGACAGGTAACCAAAGCCACCTGCGGCAGCATGTGAGGGTAGATTTAAGTAGCTGTCCACTAGGTGGCCTCGGTTGAATCAACTGCCATGAAACTATTCATGGTAAAAGATTAACTTATAAAAGTCGTAAAAAAAGTGTCGTCTGAAACTCGATGTAATGAGTTTCGATACACTCGTGTGAAGTTTATGATACTCGCTCGTTCCTCGTTCGCATCGTAATATCACACGCGTATATTAATACCCATCATTACATCATTGTTTCATAATGTACTGTTTGTGCCTGGCTGATTATCGTCTACCTCCTTTCTCGATTCTTTATACTGCGATTTTTCTAACTTTGTCCCTCAAGGCCACTCAAATCCCATCTTCGCGATGAAATATGTCAGAGAAATGTGCGTGCGCACATTCCGATCCACGCCACTGTAGTCGAAGGGGGGGGGTTGTGGCCTACCTTGGCGTCGGCGTCGCCGCCCTCCTCGTCGTCGTAGTAGTAGTAGACGTACTCGTACTCGTAGTCCTGTCCGTTGGGGCCCTTGCGCACCTCGACGCGCGAGCGCTGGCCGCCGGCCGAGCCCGCGCCCTCCAGCGCCGCCTCAGACGGCTTCAGGGCGCCCGGCTGCAGGGCGTTGGGGCTGGCGCGGGTGGGCGTGCCCACGGGCAGCAGCACGTCGTAGGGCGCGGGCGTCAGCGGCTGGCCCACCCCGGCGGGCGACGGCGTCACGCTGCAAGCACACATACAAACAACATTGTAGTTGGGCCCGGGGCCGAGATCGCTAAGGCAGTAGTGCCGTAGTGATCTTGGACCGAGGGGTCGCGGATTCGTGTTGTGTTCGTTTGATGTGTTCGTTCTTTCAACTCCTATCATTGCCATATCGTTTCATTCTCATACCATAACGTTAAATCCAATAGTTGCTGCTAATGACCTAGTAGTTGATGCGACCTTAAAATTTAAAAAAAGAGAAAATTTTAAATTCTTTGTTTGTTTTGTGCTTCCGGGGATTGTAACAGCTGCGGTTATTAGGCCGCAGCTGTTACAGGAATATACCGAGAAGTGGAGGGGTTCCTCGTCCTGTGAAAAAGGATCCAGCGCCGACTTACATGTCGGCCTATGGGGTGTCCTCATCCAAAAGTATCCTCCAGGAGGTAATTTATACAGTCGGATAAAGCTCTAAGCGTTCGACTGTTTCCTCGACATAGGTGGTAGTGTAGTGAATGAAAGAGAGTGTGTGTGTGTGTGTTAAAGAGGAGAGCGGGAACAAGGATGAGGAAAACAAGATCGCGGCCACTCTGTGGCCTGTTTAATGCGGTTCTGTATCGCCTCTCCCCTGGTATAGATTGAAAAACTACGAAAAACAACAGTTGAGATCAGACAGTCGCTAGAATTCTCCATCAGACAGTGGCTAAATTCGACCTAGCTATTTATCTACTGCTGGAAATTTTACTAGCGTGGAGATTCAAACTCTAGAACCTCCTGGAAACAGTCGCTTAAATGGCAACAAGTAGTGAGAGAAATTATGTACGTAACATTATAATGCTCGCGTTTACACACATTATTTGGTATGAATCAAATTATTATCTACGACAGACCCCAGAGATTGGTACATTTCAATTCATTTTTTCCTCAAATTATTATGACTTTTTTCAAATTATAAAATTGTAAATATGTTAGTGAATATATTAATATTTCTTAGCTTGTTTCAAACGGGTTTAACTGCACAGGGGTGATTATGTATCCCGCAGTACTTCGAAGCAGCAGCCCCCACCGGCCAGCAGGATAGTAAATCGTTAACAGGATCGATCAGAGATGGTCAGGTCGCAAATAAAAAAAACGATGGGTGATAAGAATATGGATATGCCGCATCCCTCGAGAGCAGGGTAGTTAAAGAAGATATTCATGTCACTATGGGTGGAAAGAATGCACAAATGAAGTGCGTACGAGAATATTAATACAATTAGACTATTATTACAATTAAAAATTAGGGATTTTTTAAATATTTTATTTTCTTTACAATAAAATAATTTCGTAGTATACTTTTGTTTCAGACTTAAGCATGTCTTACATAATAATATCATCATTGTATCGATAATGTAAAATTGCTGATGTAAATCAACCGCTTGTAATTTGTTTGTACTGTGTTTTGTTTGCTTTTTGTGTCTCATTAAGTCAACAGAAAAATTCTTAGAAGAAAGACTTTTCTCTCCATATTTTTTCTGTAATCAATATTCATTAGGATTGCATGTAATTACTAGTAATTTTTGATAAGCTTTCCTAATTTTTTATTGAAAAGATATTTTGAAATATTTATTTAAAATACGTTAATGAAATGTTTAATGTATAAATAAATGCGGGATACATTTAGCTTCATAGGATTGGGTGCCCACGCCGCGCCACATTAGAAAATCCCTAACAATATCACGCATGTGGAGTAGGTCCCTGAAGAAGTTTTCAGAGCCCGTTCCTTAGATAACAACAAACTACGTAGTGTTAGGTTAAAAGTACATGTCAGCTCTGAATAGTGTCAGAGATTTACGTTTTCAGACCTATTTCTGTTAACCTACATTTTTTTTAAAAAAAGTGGGTTTTTTTCATCAACTGGTGGACCTGGAATAATTTTGTTTCAACTATATTTTCTTTTAGTTTTTCTCTTTTAACTCTAGCACCTTCACTTTAGTATAACTTTACACTACCTTCCACTACACTACCCTAACACTAGTATCTTGCAATTCGAAAGTCCAGAGTTCTTAAAAACATCATCGGATTCTAGTGGAACGGAATAGTTTAAATTCTGATTGCGGGGTAAAAATGGACAATTTTGTTTAATTTTCTAAAAACTATCCTAAATCGTAGTTCTGATTGAACATTTTCTTCCATAAATAAGGTGTAAGTTACATACAGGGGAGGCAACCTATTTTCCATAAAATCGAAAATATATTAATTATATTTGAAATCTTTAAAGTTGTGAGAAGATATCTACTAGCCAAAGTTATAAATCATTGGCTTTCACGACCGGAGTCAATATTCTTGATGTCTTCCGGGCTGATGGGCCTGGTCCCGGCTTAAGCCGCTGTCCCGGACACTTCGCCCGAGACCTCGTCACTGAAGATGCCCTCCGCAGTCGTGGGCGAAACATTTGGCAATTCCAAGCCAATTGGACCACGGCCCATCAGCCCGGAAGACATCAAGAATAAAGTTATAAATGTTTAACAATCGGATCTAGTGGATTCGTAGCGAACTCACGTTTGCTGCGTTTGCGCGGGGGCGTCCTCGGGCAGCAGGTGCTTCTGCGGCGGCACGGCGAGGTCTCCGGGCGGCGCGGGGCGGGGCTCGACGCCCGTCTGCGCGGCGGGGGTGACGCGCACCGCCATGGCCTGGCCCTCCTCGGCGGCGGGCACGGGCGCCGGGGCGCGCTGCGCCGCCAGCTTGCGCGCCATCACGCGGCGCTCGTCGGCGCCGGCCGCCGGCCGCGGGGCCACGCCCGAGCTGCCCAGCGGCGCCGCTGCCACGCCGGCCTGCAGCGACGAACAGTGAGGAGCGCTCCCAACAAACACATTTTGTACGGTCCGATTAAAAATAAGTTGGTGATTGACAGTTGTGCTTCTCAAGCTGTAACTTCATACAATATGAGTATACGACTTGGTTGCTTTCAGAAGTATTTATTTCAAGTGTTTACTTTCGTGTCCCGGGAGCACGTGCTCAGTGGTACGCAAACTGTCAACGTCGCTCCCCTCAATTCGCAATTGTCAATCACTAACTTATTTTAATCGGACCATAGAATAATTCAGCACACCATCCCATCTAGCCCAGTGGTGTCAAGGTCTTCTACTGGTGGCTGTGGCTCCGTAGCATGCCACGAGCTTCTCTGCGCCACTAGCGTCGGGAAGGGAACAATTGCGAGTAGTAGTAACCCCGCCGTTTTACAGTAGGAATGGCTATGTCTCTGGTGCCGGGGTAACGAACTGCATGAAGGGGCGATACCTTCGTGGCACTCGTGCCACGGACCCCCGCTCGTGGCATCGACCTTGACAACACTAATCTAGACATTTAACTGAGAAACCCCTCAGTGTGTCAAAACAGTTCTCGATTAATTCTCCTCTTCCATGACACATAGATGTTCGCGGTTATGCTGATTTTGCGCATATCATTATCGTCATTATTAATTAATAGTTTAAATTCTTATTGTCGAGTAAAAATGGTCAATTTTGTTTTATTTTCTACAAATTATCCTGAATTGTTGTTCTTATTGCACTATTGTTTACATAAATAAGTTGTAAGCTAAGAAGTATATTATTTCTGGAAACTTAATAAGGTAATAAAGTATCTGCTAGTCAAAGTTATAAATGCTTAATAATAATTGAAAACGGATCATGGAGCTGTAAACAATCTGTTAAATTTACTCTTTATTAAAATATAAATGACTTAGTGCGTTGTTTTCGATTTTAACCATTCATTAAGTAAATCTTCCAGCTTAAGATGAGTTTGTTCTGAAACTATAAATAGCGTACTCTTCGTTCTCATTTGCCGGCTTTTCTGATGAAAAAAAAATATTTCAAGCGCCCTTTTCACGATATTTCTTTTGAATTTCATGAATGTGGATTAAAACGTGAGTATAGTCCTCCGTACACAGAAAACTTATCTAAATAATATTATTGATTTGTTGATATGCTTATCTTTACTTTCATGCGTTTTGAATCGCACACTAATGTGATATTATTATTCTCATTATTACTATTATTAATAATAATAATAATAATAAAAGTATTTTAATTCCTATGTAAATTAAATATCCTTCTACGTCCCCTTTGTTGGTTGCATTGTTAAAAATTCATCTAATAGTTAAAGAATTTACCCAGACAATAACCAGTAATCATATCAGATACACCAAATATTATTTTAATCGTACTATTACTTGTCGTTGAACTGAATACATTATGAGTACTCGGATATGTACAACATTATTTCATCTTGCATATACGAACGTATTGCCGCCTCTTTGGTTACCAAGGACGAAATTCGAAAGTGCTAGCTCGAATGTGGACCGTTAATGTTGTTTTTGTTCTCTCGTCAATAAAGGCGAACTCACAGTGTCCGCGTTAACTTCGACAACACGAAGAAACATGTATCAGATAAGATCTACTCTATTCTTTGCGAACAAGTGGCCTTCAGGAGAGCGGAAAATATGCGGTACTATCGACGTCGCGTTTCATTAAAGGACAACAGGTGAAACATTATTTATTGTTATGCCTATTTTCAAAATGGGTTCTCATTTTTATTTTTTATTTCTTAATTTCTTTTAGAAAAGAAAGTGTTTATTAAAGAACTGTTGTTCATAATTGTCAGGTGAATCGATCTTCAAGTAAAAGGAGTATGCATGTTAACTCTGATAAACGTTTGATGATACATGTAGATTAAAATGACAGTAGCGTCCTCTGTACACAAAAAATTATCTAAATAATATGATTTATTTGCTGATAGGCTTATCTTTACTTTCGTGTCATATTCATCTTGCACGGTGGTAGTCAGATAACTGATTTCACATGGCTCTTGGTTCTAATAAAGACACGCCAATAGTCATCTGTGAAAACACATTAGAACAGCATTTCACGTTACAAATAAAATTGTGTGACCCGCTTCACTTCTCTTAGAAAAAAAAGTTGCTAGTACTTCTGCCCCTCATAGAAAAGAACAGGAGGGATAAGGGATTGGTTTAAGCTACATTGCGATTTTTATAACTTTGTCCCTCAATGTCCGTCTTCACGATGGAATATGTCATGGTATTCGCGTCTTTCTCAGTCATGCCGCTAGATATCGCATGATCGCGACCGTATCAAGCAGTGCTTGCGATCAAGCGACATCTAGTGGTACGACGGAGAAAGATGCGAAATGCCGTGTGATATTCCATCGTGGCTATATGGGCTTGAGGGGCAAATTTATAAAAATTCGCTCTGTAGCTTGAAGCAATTTCGTATCCTCCCTGTTCTTTTCCACGAAGGTTGGGGCAGACGTCCAGGCAACTTTTTTTTCCTAAGAGAAATGTTACCAGGTCACATAATTTTAGTTTCAGCGTGAAATGCTGTTGTAATATGTGTTCACAACAACAGATGGTTACGGGCCTGTCTATACTAGAACCGAGAACAATGTGAAATTAGTTGTGAGACTACCACCGTGCGAGATGAATACAACACGAAAGTAAAGATAAGTTATAAAATAGATCTCACTGTAGTCACACACGTACAGGAAATCCTACAAGGAAAAAGCCTCCTCTATCTTCTTGGAGAGTTCCTCCACCGAACCCTTGCGGAGGGGTGGGGGCGTGCTCACCTGCGCGGGCGGGGCGGGGGGCTGCGGCAGCGTGTCCTGCGGCGTGAGCAGCACGCCGCCGCCGGCCGCCCTCAGCGCGTCCGCCACCTCCTCGGCCTCCTCCTCCGCCTCCTCCAGCGCCGCCTCGTCCACCTCCTCCACCTCCTCCGCCTCGGGCTCCAGCTCGTCCTCGGGCGCGGGGGCGGGCGCGGTGGCGCGCTGCACGCGGTTGCCCGCGGCCGCCGGCGGCGCCGGCGCCTCCTCCGCCTCCAGCTCCGCGGGCTCCGCGTCCGACGCGGCGCGGTCGCGGTGCGGGATGCTGTGCGACGTCGCGAACGAGGTCGCCTCTCCTGGACACACGCGGGGATTCGTGCATAAGTAGAGCGAGCAAGTGCTTACGACTCCCTCTGGCAGGAGCGGATCATTTCGGGAGGGAGGGGGGGGGCAATTTTGGCTATCATAGATTTTTGTTAAATAATAAACATATTTATTATATTGTATATTATTTTGTAGTGTAAATATGATGCTAAACAATAATATTTAAATAATTACATAATTTTATTATAAATAAATATCTAAATCAATTGTGCCAGATAAAGTAAGGTAATGAACAAAAAGAGTAGTCCATTTCGGGGGGGATTGCCCTTTGGATCCGCCCCTGTCCTCTGGATAGCGACCTCCAACTATTTTGCATTGTTCTGGTAAGATTCTTTAACCCTAATATATAATAATAATAATAACAATATATAATAAAAGATTCTTTAACCCTAATCAAGATATAAATGGTCTCGTTCATTACCAGGAGGAGAAAATTCTGGAGCCTACCACTTGAATTTTTATTTTATTTAGTTTTAGATTTTTATAAATTAATTTTAAACTAATAATGTACGTGTGAGTAAAATATTATTCAATTCTTGATATTGGAAATACAAAAGTATCGAATTCCTCACTTAAATATTTGTATTTAATGACAAAACTTATTACATTTTTATGTCAAATGGAGGACCTTCATAAAATAGTAATATATTAAACTAAGACCAAACTATTATACTAAGAATTAAAATTCTGCAAATATTTCCCAAATGTATTTTGTTGTTAAATCATCGACTAAATAGTCCTAGTTTTTTATCCATAGCAAAAGACGCTGTAACAAATCTAATTATATCAAATAGTTGTAATAAATAGCATCATATTTGGTTGCGTTTTTTCTTCATCGTTACGTTTTATAATGACTGCATTAGGAATCCGTGAAAAGGGGTATCTGAGCTAAGGTAAGCTAAGGTGAGCTAAGGTCGTGGAGTAAAGATAAAGCACAGTATAGACAAGAATAAAAGACACAGAAGAACGCTTTATCAATTGTACAAAAGTTTAATTTAATGCTAAATATAACCGTGCCGGATTAACTATTTCTTCGCAAGTAATTTTTGAGAGAAGATACTTGGTGTATAACTCATTAGTGTGATATAATTATGTTTTAAACAATGAGTGAAAAACATACTTGCGTCTCTCTGCGGTGACGAAACCATCAAATTGACAAATTCCTGGCCCGGTTCGGGCTCTGTGATGATGCGTGGTTCGGAGTCGACTGGGGCGGCCGCCAGGGTCGCCAGTGTCGCCGCCAAGGCCCCCAACAGCAGCAGCGCCCGCGGCGCCAGCGCCGTCCTGCAACGCAACGCACATGAGTTAAAACTTTGCTGCTAATTATAAACTACTATTTACTTATTAATTAGAAGAATGAATAAACCCATATCGAGATGCGATTTACGATCCGTGTACTTATCAATTATGGAGGAAGGTAGGAAAGATAGTTTTGTATCACTCTGAAAAAAGTTCTTAATAAACGACTTCTACAGTTTGAAGTAAACTGGAAGAAAGCCGGCCCCGATCTCGGCCACGGGGCCGAGATCGCTAAAGCAGTAGTGCCGTAGTGGTCTTGCACCGTGGGGTTGCGGGTTCGAGTCCCGCCACGGGCATGGTTGTATGTGTTCGTCCTTTCACCCCCTATCATCACCATATCATGGCCTAACGTTACTTTCAATAGTGGTCGCTAATGACCGAGTAGTTGATGCGACCTTATAATAAGAAAAAAGAAAAACTGGAAGAAAAATAAATCTGGACTCTCTAATGTGCAAAAAAAACATTGGACATAGTTATCCTAACATTTAATACAATAAATACTTTCATAAATACTTAAAATCAAGTTCCAGTTGATTGAATTCAACTTCGGAGTCGCTAACCGAATTGCTTAACTACGCTCCGCGAAGCCACGGAGATTAAGTAAATTGAGATATCGTGAGTTCTTGGGTGGGTGACCATCTGGTAATTCCGGGGATTTAATGGTGCAGTGTCCCTGACCGAAAGGTAACAGAAGGCGATAACTACGACTGAATAGGTTAAAGGAAGATTATTCCACTCCATGGTCGACTCTTGAACGTTGTTACGAATGAACGAAACAGAACTTTTTAAAAAGTCAAATAATTTAAAAGAATATAATATTTATTGAATAAATTATTCACTAGATATTTATAAATCACATTAACCTCATTGTTGGTGTACAGAAATCTATTTTCAAAATTTGTTAATAAATAAACCAACAATATTTATTTAATTTTTTTTTCAGAGAACTGACCGACTTCAGAAGAGGTTTTATTATCATAATCGATTTCTTTGTAAGCAATTTCGATAGCTTATTATCTTTCCTATTTTTTGTCTTTAGGGCGTAAAACATTCAGATTGGAACAATCCATCCCAAATTGTATCGCATCCACAAAATAAGAAAAGTAGTGGGCGAAAGTAGTATTGTAGCAAATGTATTCCCTATATGATTTTATGTTAGATACACACAAGCTTATCGTAAATCCTGCCGTTTCAAAGAGTAGGGGGCGATTGTTTCTAAAAGAATAAACGAGATTAAGAAACATTACATTGTCCCAGGTCAGAAAAAAACAATGCAAACGTCCATCAATATTGCGTAGCAGAGAATCTGACAAAAAGGCACGTTCCTTTCATAACGCCGGCTGGATTCCGTTGCAATCCGTTCCGCCATTCATTTCACGCTTGAAATATGTCGCCATTCGAATAACAGGAGACACTGACTTTCTTGCTAGAGTTTTTAATCGATGTTCTCACGTTTTCCTTTTTCCACAGATTCTACTGTATCATTAGTGGGTGTTTTAGATCTTTATTCTGTCGCCAACGTCCCTCATGTCTTCCAAAATGGCACGAAACAGAAAGGAGTCGGAAATGCTCGTATCTTTCGTTCAAGTTGCAAAATGGCAAACCTGAAATATCACGTATCAGTGAGAGCTTTTATTGTGACAATGACGTTCTCTAAATGGAAATTTTGTACAAGGGAAGAAGTATACGTAAAGAATAGACAAGTACCCAATGTTATAATTTTGAAATTTCCACGAATTTAGTTCTTTCACACCATACATTTTCATACATGCAAACAGACACGAAAAACGAAAATTTGTATATGTACATTTAAATAATACAGTAATATAATCTTATCTACAGCGTGTTAATGTTTAATGAAAGTAAAATTGAGTTACAATCAATTAAAGTGAAAACTCGAGAAGGTAGATTGCATTTAACTCAAAAGAAAATGTTCATACAATAAAATGCATATAAAATATTAAAAATTCATCACTTATCTACACTTAATATGGATATTCGTCATGACAAGAGTTTTCAATAGTTCATTATCTGTTATTAAAACTATCGTCACATATTCGAGCACTCATAACATGGTGTAATAAGATGTGAGGGATCTTCCACTCCTGAATTTAAAACGTTCGTTTGTGAAATGTGTATTCTCAAACATAACATTCTCTTAATAACACAAAAACAATACATAAAAACTCTTCTAGCAGCCTATAATCTGATGATATTGACTGAAAATGAGTGTGAACTCCGTGAATTTTCGACAGTAATCAAATGCAGACTATTACAAATCACCCATTCAGTCATCGGTAAGTTCTTCCAGAGTGACGCGTTCGAGCAAACGTTAACAACGGGTCACTAATACCCTCAAAAGCAACTTAAGTTGTTTGGCGTAGACGCCTCCCTGCTCTCCAAACGAGAGGTGTTTTCCCTTGTCCGCTCCTCATTGCCGTCGGGACGACTACAAAGCTAACAACGCAGCATTTAGTCGGTTCCCGCTCCCCGCAGCACGCGGCCGCATGCGAGGGCAAGAGCCAATTGCCCGTGGAGAGAGCGCGCGCGCTCGCGCATGCGTGCGGCGGAAAACAGCGCTTGCGGTTCAGCTCAACGGCAGATTCACGAAGCTTTTATTTTTATGGTTTGTTGCTGTTGCCTGCTGGAAATATTGGCCGTTTCAATGCCGTAGTCATTAGAAAACCCGGGTGGCCTCAAATGCCCAGCTAGGTGGAATTTACGTTGAGGATGTTTGCGTCATCACCGCAATTAAGGCACAGCGACGTAGCTGAAAATATTGCGCAAAACATAGAAAAAAATCGGCCTTCTTGTTTAGTTCAGATGTTTTGTAATTCTGATTCGGTTGCTAGGCTTTAAGCTGCTAAGTTAGACACTGTGCATACTGTTATAAAAATATAACAAATTTTGATTACTAACAGTTTGATTATGTGGTATTGTTTACAAAAAGATGGTAGATATATCTGATGTAAGAAGCAGTTCAGTTGTTAAGTATGATAAATCACACGGAAATACTTCGATATTTGAGGAGTAACTAATCAAAACGCATATTGTCTAATGGTGAGAAAAAAACTGAGTTTGATATGAAATCGTGTAATTTGTAATACGCTCTGCACACTCCTGCTTTCATATTTCTTCAAAACGCTTTTTAAGACATTAAATAAAATGCGTTTTGAAGAAATCTGAAGGCAGAAAAGTGTAGAGCGTGTTAAATACTACACGATTTCATTTCAAACTCAATTTTTGCAATCAAATGCGTTTTGATTAGTTACTCCTCATTTCATCCATGGACTACAATGCTGGCACCATTCTACAAATTAAGTTTTTAGATAAATGTGCTTAAATGATTTTCGCTGATGGTCCAAATTTAGGAATTACGCCATTAATAATTGATGGATTATGGGAAAGCATTTGTCAAAAGCTTACTAGAGTCCTGTTAACAAAATATTTTTAAAAATTTTTAGAATATAACAGTCCTAACTTAACATTCGATTTTTCTTAGTTGCGGCCATTCACTAAATATTTATAGATATTAAGTGGGTTATATTCAAAAGGCAACCTGGGCCACCTATGGGCTATAAATCGAACTATTTTAGTAGCGCAGTCCCAGTACAAATCATGAACAGAGAAACAATGTTACAATATCACAAAGAACACAATTTTGTGAGTTATCGTCTTTTTCAATTAGTAAGCACTTTAATTATGATGGGCAAAACATTTACAGGTAATTTGTTTTGATTGGTTTATAATGGAAATAACAGACTATTTATTGTGAAGTAAAGAGTTGCTGGGGAGATTGGATGAAATAATTTAAATCTTGAAATATTCATAGGATATACTGTAATTCTTGCAAACTTACATTTGTATTCAATAAAACCCTACTTTTAAGGATCTACCTACATTGTAAGTTTTCACTTAGCGACCATTTTAGAATATCCTTAGACTAAACAAGCCCTTTCCCATGATTATCAAATGACTTCTTGAAAATGTTGTTTGGCTTCAGCACAGGTCGCATAAAGAATTCTCTTCAATTTATTCACTCCTTTTCAAGGCTACAATAAATCAAAGCCGTTTTTCCTGTTCCATCCGTAACATTCACCTTGTGAGCAGTGCTCAAATGACTACAGAGACCACAGATGACTAGCTTGCGCAGCTGATCACCTTTTTTCGCTGCTCATTGTGCAGCCTGGCACGACGCAGAGACCTGCATCCGCTCCCTGAACTTCAAGGAGGGAGTTCCCCAGAGAGAATCCGGCCGTTCGTGAAAGGCGCTGGGGAAAAATCTCTCAGCAATAGACCTCACCTCGAAACCGTGCTTCAGCCATCGCCTTCCTCTCGGATCAAGTCGCCCTTGTGAATATTTCCTTTTGCGGAAGGACGATCAGCAGGTGACATCTTCATTTGAAACGTCTTCATTTTAAATCACAATTTCGTTTTATGTGATTTCTTATTAAATGTATATTGTAAATATACTTTGCGGTTGATACCTCTTCAATTCTGTATTATCTTAATTTTAGTTTGTTTTAAATAACTTAGGAATAAATAATGAAAAATACATATTAAGGCTCAATTACTCACTTATAGATGGTATTTAAGAACCCAATAAATAGTATTAAATAATTAGTTTATAAATGTCTGGATTATTCAAGATAGGAGGGAAAACTGTTCTTTGAAGCAAATTGTAGAGTAATATTTTAAGTTGATAATGCTAATTAACATTTCGTATTACTTACGTCGTATTACATATTAATTACTTACTTACGTCGTATTGCATTTCGTATTCGTACATTATAATACAACAAGAATAGTTTTTATCAAATTCAACGCAGGGTGATAACAAACACCAATCATCGATGTTTGATATCACGACTTTCAAATGAAAATCATTATCTACGTTCGAAGTCCTGTGTAATAAAAATATAGTTTCAAGTTTAAATCGTCGTAACAATAATGCAGAACGAGCGTTGCCATAATTTTCAGTGCACTGTCCTGTTGCGCATTGGGGACATGAAAATGAACAGTGACGTGTTTTAAAAATTTAATGTATATGTAACATCATGAACTTGAAACCATGGTGACAATACTCACCCAGCTAGAAAAAAGTTACTTGATTTCTTGTATAGAAAACGTGACAAGGCTTAGTACACACGTGATCGTAGCGCGATCTCGGTACATATTGCAATTGTCTGGCCAGTAGTGAAACAAACCCAATGCGTCAAAGTCAGAAGACAAAGATCTTTGTATTTGGCTTCAAAGCTTAACTTAATTCAATGTTTCCCGACACTTTATTACTGACGAAGAGTCGTGAAGTACGCGTAACAATGTCTACGAACAATGTCAACTTGTCGTTAGACAAGATGCAAGTCACATTCAATGTACCAAAGTGGGAAATAAATAATATTTGTGTTCCATTTCAGTTAACTTAAAAAAAATATTTTCGGATATATAATGGGCAAAAATGTATGAAGGCAGTCTTTCGAGTATCATCGCAACCGCAACATTATATCCAATTATTTACTAGGTGATTATTACTATCAAACTAGTTTCTGAGTTGAGGGAAAGGAAGATGCTTACGCCTTTATATCCTGCCAGTTCCTTAGCAGATAATTACTGTTGATTTGCCATTACCATTCACTGCGTGAACAATGATTGGGTGGACATAAGAAAGGAGTGATTGTGGGTAAGATGATCTTGAAACGGGATTCTGGTGAGAGGCCAATCACCTCACTCCCATCACGCGACGAAAAGATTCACACCTCACTCGGAGCTTGAATCCGCAGCCTTCCCCTCCGCGTGGTTGAACGCTGCTCGAAAACCTCCACACCAGCGAAGCATGCAAACACTCGGCGGCTCAAGAAGCGAATTCCGGCTTCTCCGCTAGAGCGGGGTCGGGGCGGGGCGGCGGTAGAGGATACAGAGAGCAGCGCATTCCATTGTTCCACCGATCCCGCCATTTTATGTCCAGTTGTCAGGAGGATTAGAACCGTGTGATATTCTGTATGTTGAGAACCATGAATCTAACTCAAATCGGTATTAATAATCTTAAGCATCTTCACAATGTCACCAATTGTTATAATTTTCCTTCAGCTGGTGAATGCCGCCTAGAGGGTCTATCGGGTGAGAGGATATTAAATGGCGGCGGTTGGGCTACTCTCTGTATCTAGGGACTCTACCGCCGCCCCGCCCCGACCTCGCGGGGCCGTCAGAAATCGGAGTGCGGACTTCCCTTGGCCGCGGGCACTGCGTGCCCCAGCAGAGCGTAAGGGTGCTCCGAGCACGTACGTGCCCCGTTTGACAGCCCTGCGGTACTGGATGCGCCGGTGCCCCGCCCCCCGCCCCGCGCTGCACGCTGCGTTGCGCCGCGCCGCTCTCCCAGCGCGCGACCTTCGCAAGGAGCGGCCGCCCACCCGCCCGCGCGCTTTCGCCATCGCACGCGCGCGCGCCCGCGCCCGCGCCCCGCGGGGCGGTCGGGCACGCTGACGTCACGGCCCCGGAGGAGCAACCGGCATCATCCCGCCGCCGCCGCCACCGCCGATGAAATGCCGTTAGGCAAATTCCCGTTAGTCCGTGCAACGCGAGGACACCGCCTCCGACGTGGTTCACCAGGCTCATTATCTCCTTGCGAAACACTTGCGTTTTCGTTTCGGCCAGGAATTCGTGTTGTGGAGAGTGTGTTCTTATGGTCATGTGACTTCAGGACCGGCTCAGGGGTATTTGAAGATGGAAGTTGAGGAGGAAATTTATAAATTTGTTTGGATGTTTTCCGCGATTCAGTTATCTGTTTATAAAATTAACTCCATGGCTAGTTTGGCCATTAAAGGATACTACACTAAATTGAGCTTGTGTGTAAGATGCAAGATGTTATTCTGAATTACTATCATTAATACTTTTATATCGAATTATTTCCTGTTGCATTATAGTGCTTCAATCCCTAATATATTATGTGTATGGTCAAACTTTATCTTGAGTTGGCTTGTCGTTATATTCGCTTCTTCAAATCAATTAAGCTGCGTTATTTGTCTTGTAAGTTTTTACCACATAATAAGGCGGAAAACTTAGTCCTATAATCAAAACGAATTTCAACAGACAGTTTTTACGACAATGTGGTACTTCTACACAGTCGATGAGAGTGAAACTACCGCTAACTAGTCTTTTACCTTCTCACAATGAAAACCACTTTTCCAAACCTTCTATTATGTAAAATACCCTGAGGCTAGGATGTCAAGGAGTGAAGCTTGAATATGACGAAGATAATGATGTGACCACAAATGACATCCATTCTTGTACACGGGATTTTGAAATAGGAAGGCATCAACAAGAATAGTTTGTCGTAAGGGAATGAGAACACACTTTTGCTATTCTGTCATCGTAAATTTGTCCCTTGCGTATT
Source organism: Acheta domesticus (assembly GCA_031308135.1). NCBI lineage: Eukaryota > Metazoa > Arthropoda > Insecta > Orthoptera > Gryllidae > Acheta > Acheta domesticus. The sequence continues at coordinate 185,707,829 of JAHLJT010009419.1, read as the reverse complement.
CTCTTTAAATCTGTTTCTCGTCGTAATGGTTCCAGTGAATAGTCTAGAAAAATGTGAAAGAAAAGTGAAGTTACTACTGTAGAAAGACGTTTCAAAACGCAGTATGACATTAAGTACCGTAGTAAAACATTAATTGTTTGGTTAAGTACAAGAATAACTTCATACAAAGCACATTATTACTAAAATGAAGAATTTAATACACTCTGTCCAAAAATATATCAGTTACTAGTTCTTGAGAAAATGAAGGTCAGCACTATATATAAACCATGTCATGATGATTAAATTATCTTAGCTTGGTTTCGAGATATAAATAGACCTTTCTGAAATTCAGTACAAACATCTGACAAAAAAGCCGAACTCATATTTCCTTTCAAGATAAAGACGAACATTTCCTCATCTCTATTTTACTTCGTTGCCTTAGTGATATATCACACACACTTCATGACTTTAAAATGAAGATCTTCATATCATGACTTTGTCAACTTTACATTTCCAGCCTTCCGTCAACCAAAAAGTACCCAACATTACCCTCGGCGCGAATTAGGAAGAGAGAGAGAGAGAGAGAGAGAGAGAGAGAGAGAGAGAGAGAGAGAGAGAGAGAGAGAGAGAGAGAGAGAGAGCTCCGACACCGTGAGACCAATCACCATGGAAGTTGGCACTTCTACGGGTTTTCACCGAGAAGGTTGTATGTGCTGTTAATCTGTTGTAACTCCACTACATGGCGCTGTAGAACAAAATTGCATATTTACGTCAAATGCAACCCGCAACACATTCGGCAGGATTTTGAATCTATATCGTTAAATGACTCCTAAACAATGCGTCCTACGGCCTTAATAACTAAAATTTTGAGGCCGTTTCTCACACCGTAATCTACAGAATGAACTCTTCCTGAACATTCTATTACACTTTTGCTGGTCCGACGCTTCCCGATATTACCTCATCTACTCAGAGATGCACAGAATCTGCAATTAGCTGTGAATGAAAACGACAGGGAGCGACAGAGCCAGACAGACAGGGACAGGGTGAGGGAGGGAGGAAGAGACAGTGAGAAAGGGTGATGGAAGGGGAAAGAGGGAGATGAAGGGGAGAACGTCTGCCGGGTTTTCCTAGTATGACTCTATAGCGTGTGACAATAAGAAGAGATGCCAATAAATGGCATAGAAGTTCTCCATTGCCCTGCATTGCCTTTCCGTTCCGACGCGATCTAACATTTCCACCGAGGCGCGAGCGCTCTTGTTTCCCAACGGCGCTTGCGTCAATGCAGCGGGAGAGGGAGAGGGAGCGGACCCGCCCTGCGACCTGCGGGCGGCACCTGTCGGCCTGGGGTCACGGGCGGGCCTGCCTTCCCACGGGCATCTCCGGCGCACCACCACGACGCACAGCACGCTTGTTCGACTCTTCATAAGCCCCCGCCCCTCCCCCTTCGTGCGTTCGGTCTTGCCTTGGGTTTAGCTTCACGAGAACGGTCTCCGCAATATTACAAACCTTCCTCGAACATCTTAATCTCTGTTTAATCTAATTAAATCTTAATCTGATTTTGGTGTTGCATCTCCTGAGTCCGGGAATAATTTCCAGGTTCCCGGGTCATTGTTAGATGTTCGTATAACTGAAGGGCTTGGGAACAGATAGTTTTATGCCACTTGAAACTGAAAAGAGTTGCAAGGCAAAACGTGTGGCATCCCGCGATTATAAGGAATTCGTTACATACTTCACACAGTATTACTCGGCCATCTGTAGGCACGTAGTAATTATGCAGAAAGAAACAAACTGGCCGGCTGAGGGTTGTATAGAAATCAATTCCAATTTTTGTCAAAATGAAGCTTAGGATTATGTAATTCCAAGACTTTTATATAACATTACCAATCACAATCTCTCTTTCGTCTAGTTAAGGATAATAGTCATCACCATTTTCCATCTACAGGGGTGTGAATTCAAGCTTTCGTTTCAGAAAGTGGCCACAGTTATCGCATGGGTGAACATCAGTAATAAAAACAGCATTTTTGAGACTGTATGTGCACTTTTATTGCAACAATTCCAACGCAACAAAGTAAATATACACCAATCATTACAAAACTCTTAACAATAAAGGCAGTAAAACAAATATCCACTACGGTTCTTCTGCTAGTAAGAGGTTTTGGAGTAGGGAGATCCTGATTTTGATTGACTGATAGTTGATATGATTAGTAATTCCGGGCATGTCAACGGCTGAGGTCACTGATTCCGTTAGTGTAGTGTAAGTTTTTTTTCCTCTGGAGATAGTGGCGGTGATCTTACATTGCTGGCTGACGAGATCCAGTACCGACCTACAGTCGGCCAGCGGGATTATTCCCAACCAGGTATCATCCACCATCTCCGGGGCGAGCTCCATGCCGGGACAAGCTTCCGACCGATCTCCCGGCATATGTGGTAGTGTAGTGCAAGGTTGTGTGGGTGTAAGTGTAAGGGTGTGTAAGTAAGGGGGTTAAGGGGTGAGGATAGGGCGAGAAATGGGAAGGAAAGATCGCGCGCGGTCCATGACCCGTTTGTTCGATACTGCTCCGGCATTCTCCTGGTATTGATAGAAGAAACTACAGAAAACTACCGATCAGAGCAGCCCACCGCTAGAATTCTCCTTCAGACAGAGACAGAACTCGACCAAACTATGCAGCTAGTGTCGAAAATCCTGCAACCGTCGGGGCTCGAACCTGGGACCTCCCGGTCAGAGGCACTGCAGTGACATCAGTTGATGCCCTAAGCCACCTCTCCCGGTCCTCATTTGAACGCGTTTCTCTGCTCGATTCCCCTGAAATCGGCGCGCCCCGCGAAGCCTCCGGCCCCGCCCCCGTCGCGCGGTCGCTCCGCGTGACCAGGCGATCGGGCATGTCGCAAGGGCCGCACCGCGGTCACGCTTTCGGCGGGGCAAAAGCGTGCCCCCGCGCCCGACCGCGTGCCTTCTGCGCGCTGCGCAACGCGGGCGCGCGGGCGGGCGATTCGCAGGGCCGAATCCCCAGCGCGCGCCGAGCCACGGCACCGCCGTCTGCCGTTACCTCAGCCGCCGCCTGGCGCAACGACCGGCGACCCGCAGGCGGAACTCCTCGAGACAAGTGCCTCTCCCGAAGGACCTGCCACTATACTTCGGTTTTTCTTTCTTGGTGCGTGGGGGGGGGTGTCATCAAACTGTAATATCTCACGGTATTTCGCGTCGTTCTCGGTTGTGCCGGTAGGAGTCGCATGATCGCGACTGTATCGAGCAATGCTGGCGAGTGTGGCATAACCGAGTGCGACGTGCGACCTGTGAGATATTCCAGTTTGATGATCCTCCCCCCCCTACGCGCCAAGAAAAGAAGTATAGACGGACTCGAGCACCCCTGCGGCGCCGGTCTTTTCGTTCAACCTTGGAGCAGGTCCATTGTTCCCGAGTTAACGTGAAATAGATATTTGCAGAAAGGTTGCGAAGAACTATCTGATCTCAAACCTTTCAATTATTGTCACCAACCACAACTGCCATTTTCCATTGTAAACAAGCTCCTTCGTCGTCATTCCTCACAAGTGTGTCAGTGATCACCAACTAAAGATGTAAGATCTATATAAAAATATAAATACCAAAAACAAAATTTCTGAAATTGTGAATGTAAATTAATCACAATAGTTGCAACTAACAAATGCAATATCCATCAATCTTTGATGATATATTACAAAAATCGCAGTAAAAAGACTAAATAAAATTCCATGTTTCTTCTTTCTCACGTGCTTGCAACGTTCAATTTTTGGACCGCGTGCACGGTGTACTGCAAAGCCTTTCGATAACATGGGCATGGGTCACGTGGCAGAGAGAGATCAACCTACTGGCTGACCTTAAGAATGGAAATGGGTACCGATGGGGAAGAATTGGGATTAGGCGCAGTCCGATGTCGGTTGTTTTAGGTACTGTTCCGGTATCTCCCCGCAGTTTATCAAAGGAAACCATGGAAATGTGTGATCATAATACCTGGCATATAGAATTCTCAATTTGGCAGTGGTCGGTTTCAATGCAGCTATTTAGCTATCAAAACTTCAGCCCAGTTGGGACTCGGAACTAATATCTCGCAGTCGCAACTACGGCTAATTTTGCACCTAATACTGAATTTACTCGCATTCAAAGCTCCATCATTCATGAGACCTTACCTTATTTACGATATTTTTTTTTCCTTTTACGTACTCAAATTTACTTGGTATTTGAAAAGTAAATTACATCCATGAACGCGTATCGTCTCAATGTCAATATCCAGTTCTGTGAAAAACTTCATACATTACAATTGGTGATAAAAACCTCTCGCTCCGTCGCTTTGTTAATTTGATTAAGAAATCAGAGATGATTCGCATAATGAGGGAGGCACGACGTTATTCAAGACAAGTGACAGAATAATGAATGTGAAATCAGAATAAAATATAGCTTCAATATGATTAAATTATCTGTAAAACTATCGAATTTGATTAATGAATATCTTTACGAATCAAATATTGTGGGACTGCTTCTTTCACTGACCGTGAGAAGCAGGAATACACTTCGTCTTGTGTTGCAACATCATAACCTGCGCGAGTTGTATCAGACTCGACAAGAACAATAATTATTTACGTAGTTGGTGTTAGATTAACGGTGAAACTTTTTGTAAGTAATTGGTTTCTGGAGAAGAGCTAACAATGAGCGTGAAAGCTATTCATGTGCCGTGTGAAAAATCTAACCTCTGGTGTCAGAGGACAACGAAGAATTCTCAGTGGGGAGGAAGATTAATAGATAAGATAGTTATATGCTTGTCTGACACCACAAGTCTCGCAACTACACAAATGTAATTATTTTAAACTAAAAAAACGAAGCATTTGTAAGGAGGAAAACGTATTCAAACAAGGAAGAATAAGTTTGAAAAAACATTTGTGAACTCGAATGTTCTAAAATAAATATTTATTTCGGTCTGATTAGTTTTAATTTATTTTCATAACTTAAAATATTGAACAGTTTATACAGCAAAAACCGTTTATTGAGATAAAAATTAATTATATCTTAATTGTACTGGGATAGTGAGGTAGAGGCGGGAAAAGTGAAATGCGTGGTCTGGTACTGTAGTAGCTGCATCTATGTTTAAAAGTGACCGGTGAAAACCACAGCTGATCGTTCAGGATCCTACCGCTGAAGACAGCATTAATATGCGAATACAGCCGGATGCCAATACATTGTCTTGTAAAAATATCCTTGTAGGAAGACCCTTAGAATAAACTATTTAGCTTCGTGTTATATATCTTTTACTTTTTATGCAGCGGTTGACGAAAATGTGGCGTGCCTCCCTGAATTTACATTGAATCTTTTGATTTATTAGACCATAGTCGATTATACAGTCTGCGCAACTACAATCACTATAGTCAATCCAAAAAATCCCTATTTGAAGAGGGACGATTAAATGTCCGGGAAAATTAAATTCTCTGAGAATTCTCACCGACCCCAAATCGCGTATCCCAGCTTGCAGCAAGCAAACGACGTAAGTAACATAAAATGTCTGAGATATTTGCTTTATCATTCCCAAGCGGCGAATATGAGAGTCAAAAATATTTGGTAGAGTTGAACGGCCATAAGGAGCAAAATTCAAAAATGTACAACAATGCAACCCATGTCGCAGCTGAGCATTGCACAAGTTTCATTTGTAATAGACATCGCATGCCAACACCATTACGGTACCAGGAAACACTAATGGGGTAGGGGACGTCATCGGCGGACCCCCAGACCCCAATAAATCAAAAAAACCTACTGAAGTAAAATGTGTATATTTAATAACTAATGATCAGTGTACTTACGAATAGAACATTACACACATCTGCAAAGTTAGTGTTAAAATAGTTTTAGTTTTTGAGATGTAGCAAGGGAATAAGAGGATGCCGCAGTTGGTATGGTTTGCTTCTTCAGCAGGTCGAAGGATGTAATCGGAATGAAGTCCATCCTTTGCCGTTGCTCACTGCCGTAGACAGCCAACCCTCGCACCTAAACGATCAGGACTTTATTTCACATTACCAAAGCCCTTTCGTACTTTCTACATTGATTTAATGTTCGTTTATTTATTTACAGACCATTGTTGCTCATATTGTTGCTGTACGGTGAGTTATTTTAGTTATAAACATGTATGAACTCGCGGAGATATAAGGTCACGTCATGTACCCGAAATTACTAACATTCTTTACCCCTTTGTTTACGTCATTTACCATTTATTTTATTCTATATTTAGACTTTCATTTCATACTTTTTCTTGCCGTATTCTGCTGGCTATGAAAGAAACATTCTATGGCAGTATTCTTCTTTCGACATCATATGTCGAAAATGTTGACAGAATTTGCGGTTCACGAAGAATTTACACTGAATAGAATAACTATGATATCTGGGGTAATTATGATTTACCAGGTAATGAATCCCGTGATACATTTTATCAAAGACCATCTACAACGTCTGGATACGGCTGGTCACCTACAGCATTCAAACAATGAAGCTTACGTTGTCTTTTTTTACTGCCAATTGGAGATTGTTAAACTCCAAACCTTCATTTATTTTTATTTGTTGGTAGTAACCATAGAGGAGAGATACAACTAGAGTGCGCGTGACCCTACTGCGCAGGTTTCAACATGAGGTGGTCGTAAGTCACGTGACTTTGGGACACCGGCAGCTCGTGTTGTATGCAGTTGTATGTATCTTTGCGTGCTGTTTGCTGTTTCTGGTGCTACAGCGTTATTATTTTGCGACGTTGTGGATATTGGTTCACTTCTTACGATCCACACGTGTGTGAGATTTGTTAGAAATCATGGTTCAGTATTGTTGTTTTGGCTGCAACGAGAAGTACGTGAAAGGAGGAGGAGTCACGTTTCATAGGTAGGTTATTAATTTGTTTTAATATTTTGTTATACCCTTTTAGTTGTGCGAAATAAATATCTAGATGCTGATTCATGCATTTTCGGATGTATCATGGATGATTTTAGTGGATTTGTTGGGCATTCTAGTTTTCCTAAAGATGAAACAAGGAAGAAAGTGTGGGTGCAAAAGCTTAGGAGGGAGAATTTTACTCCTACAAAATTTTCCAAAGTTTGTTCAAAACATTTTGAAGAAAACTGTTTTGATAGAGAAAAGTTTGGAGGTGTTTGGCTTAGAGCTGATGCAGTACCTACAATCTTCAATTTTCCCAAACACTTGAATAAGCAAACTGCGAGAAGAAAATCTCCTGTAAAAAGAACAACAAATGTTGGTAAGGTTATAGGAATCTTGAAATATTTTCTGTGTAGAATTGTAATAATTAATGAAGAATGATTTTCTGATACATTTGTCTGTTGTTTCAGCAACACAATCTAGTTCACAGGCTTCTTCATCTGTACCTTCTGCAGATGAGTCACACTGTGTAAATAATGACACATCATCAACTGAAAGGATTTCTGCAAGCAGAAAGCGTTCTTTGAGGTATGTGCTACTTGACTAATATTCTCTCAACAATAGGATTCCCCACAAAACAATGAAATAGTCTCCTCACAATGTTCCTCAATGTAAATTATTCCAAAATTCTTTTTCTTTTCAAGAAGTGAAATAACAGTTTAACTTTCTGTTAAAATTCTACAATTATGTTGTATTAAAATGTTTGTCCATTTATTTATTTCATAGATATATTGGTGACTTCGTTGATGAAGATATGGACTCTCCATTAAAAGCAAGACAAGTGTTAAAGATAGCTTGTAAACAGATCTGTGAACAGGAAAAAAAGATTGTGCATTTACGGTCTCAGAATATGAAGTTCAGGAGGAAAATTTCGTCATTGGAAAATCTTCTTACTGAAATCAAAGAAAAAGCACAAATGTCTGATGATGCTCTTCTCGTCTTAGAGGTATGACTTTTAATACTCTCTCACAGTATGATCTAATTTGGAGTATTTAATTTTAAAGATCTTAAATTTCACTTGTCACATTGAATCTCTAGATGTCTATTAGACGCATAACTAAATTAGAGTGAAAGGTGTATTTGTTGAAGTATTGTGTTTGTATATGATGAACAAATTAAATGCAAATTAAGGTTGTTGATAAACATGCAAATTAAGGTTATTGTTAATATATCTTACACATGTTATCCTTTGCACATTAGAGTGAGGGTATGAAAGACAACAAAATATACTTGTATCTGATACTTTTCTTGATTACCCTGATGAGATGTGTTGGTAACGCACTTAGTTATTTTGTGTAAAGTGGTCGTTTAATGCTATTTTCTTATCTTCTCATGAATGTAAATATCTATTTTTAAAAACATTTTAATTAAAAATATCATTTATTGAATAATTTTTATTGATATCATTTATTATTTCTTTCAGATGACTCTCCCGGGTCCCAGTAAGGAACTGGTGAAGAGGTCAGTCTTTGACGAAAGAGGGCAGTATCCTCCAGATCTGAGGTCATTTGCCATGACACTGCAATTTTATTCTTCTAAAGCTTATAATTATGTACGAGAAAACGCTAAAAACCGAAAAAATTAAGAAAATGACAGAAAAAATGTACTTTTGGCGGTGATAGATAGCAGCTGGCAAGAAAGAGTTTGTGACATTCGGAATAGCTAGCGAAGACCCATGGAAATAGAAAACTAATACGGGAAAGTCAGAAAAAATACAAGAAAGCCATTCTACTGCACCACTAGTTACTAGTAAAGCCAAGCACCACTAGTTACTAGTAAACTAGTAAATTCTTTGAAAAATATGTACTTCAGCTTTTAGGTCAAAGACCCCCCATTTCGATCAGGTTTTTGTCCAGTTTTCCTGATCCATTGATCCATTAAGCAAATGCTGTGATGGCCCCTTGTTTTTCTTTTGGACATAAATGTAGCTTCACTATGCCCACGTTTTCTTGAGCTTACTTGCTAGTATTTTTAGGAGTAACTGTTACTGTTTTGTTAGTAATACAAAGTAAAAAAATTAAAGCCTTCAGTTTGTTGATCGATGCAAATAGGTTTTATATAACTCGGGAGGGAAAATGTCTAATGTTTGTAGTTAAAATATTGGGAAGAGCTTTTGAAGCTCAAGAAAATGAGTGCAGATTGTACTTCTCCCCCATACATCACCTACTGTTTTTGACTAAATAAATCAAAATATAAATCAAAGATAAAAAGCCTTTTATTTTCCTCTATAAATCCTTGAAATATCCTTTTAATAACTTGCTATTATAAATGTCACTAATGTAATATGAATGACTGATGAAATATCATTTTGATAACTTGCTATTAAAATGTGGATCAATAGTAAAATGACTAGCATTGAGTAATAACAGAAATTTGGATTAATGCATCCCATGGAGTTAATTTATTTTACAAATATTTTTTTATTTGTAGTCCTATGTAATTGTACTTGTAAAACAGGTTTAGTGGGGTAAGCTGTTGAAAGTGACAAGTTGGACAAAAATCGGAATTTTCATGTACTTAAGCAAATAGAGCAGAAAAACTTAAATTCACTTTTCTGCCATAAGCAACATTTTTAAGGTTGTTTAATAAATGAGAAAATAACGCTGTAATGAACCATCTAACGCACGTATAAAAAGAAATAATTTAATGCGAGACGGGTGTTCTTACTGACGCCACCTAGCTGTCCCAAAGTCACGTGACACGGGCGCGAGAGATGTTGATACCCGGCCGGGCCTTCTGCGCAGCCCGGTGCGCACTCTAGTATATCCCTCCTCTATGGTAGTAACTGTCTAATAGGGTTTCTTCTTTATTGATATTACGATCTCATTGATTTAAAATAGTTATTTTTAAAATCATTTAATTAAAACAAATGTTTTTTGGTTTAATTAGTACAACTTTTCGACGATAGCTGTTCGTCTTTTTCGAGTACTAGCGAAAATATTTAAAATGTTTGACTCACTTAAAGATCAACGTCAAATTTAAAAGCTCTTGAGCATTACCGTTGAGATAAATCTGCTATTTCGATTAAAAAAAATTGTTAAACAAGACCTTCAAAATATGTTACCTTGAAAAGAGAAAATATGTTCTGTGGACAAGGGTGTAGTGAGATCTTGTAACCAACTTAAGGATGTTTAAATTTAAAGGGTTTAAAAAATACGTCTTTAAATCAATGGAAATGTAATTTCTTTTATTCAAAACATTTAGAATGTGGTATTTCTATTAAAGTGCCTTAGGGGAGGCAGGGAGGTTCAGCACAATAACGGCCTAGTGACATGAATAACTATTCTGTTTCGCAAAGCCTCCCTTCGGGCGCGCAGGAGGAGGGGCGGCGGGTGCGCCGGGAGGCTGCGCACGGGAGAAAGTCCAGAGAGCGCTGGCTGCCCGTCGCGTCGCCCAGCGCCCGCCGCGCCCCCCGCGGAGAAAACGGCGCGCGACAGAGGAAAGGCGGAGGCAACGCCACTCCACGCCGATTGATCGCTCGCCGCGCTCACAATGCGCCCCGCGCGGCCATCACCCACTCCGGCGTTCATTTGTTGCAGAGGCAAACACTCCCGGCGAGAAAAACACTTGGTCTTGGCCTTTCCCGAAGGTCTGGAATTCTACGGGTGAATTAAAATCTGGATGCATCATACATATTGACAAAACGTTTGACATTATATGCTAGTGGACCCGGCAATGCTTTGCTATAGCAATGTATTACGCCTCACAAGTTACTGGTCACGCTGTTGTTCATCACGTTTTACGCTACGGTCTGCAAAAAAAAAAAAATGAAAGACTTTCTTATGAGTATTTTTTTTATTTTGTGATTTGGACATGCTTGTGAAGTATCCTATTGTTAAAACGCTGTCCCTCACGTTTGGGCATGCATTCGCTACGACTTTGTCTTGGAGAAATTTGATTTACTTGACCGAGATAACTTTCAAGTAACAATTTCGGCCGATATTTCACATTCGCAGGTGCAGAACATCTAGCGATTATATACTTAATACTTTAGGGAGCGGCGGGTTGCGTTGAGCTTCTGTTCAGGGGCTCTTGAGTCAGCATAAACGCATAAAATCATCAACGCCCTCTTTTTGCGTCTATGTGCTACAGACATACGCACATTCCCATTGAACCATGCCTATATTCTTCGCGCAAGTGCAAGCAATAAGTTGACAAAGTTTTATCGCAATCTGATGAACGCTACGGCAGCACATAAAATGCGACCAAACATTGATTTTTATATATTAGGAATATATTAACTTTTTCTTGAAGATTTTCTTAGATGAAGTCAGTAATTCTCTAAACCTCCTATCATACATTAGAGCACTAACCCGTTTACAGGCTCCTCGATTATGCCTATTGGAGAGGTCGGTGAGTAGCAAACGTTTCGCTCCGAAGTTTTCGGGATACATATGACGACGGTTTTTCTACTTTTTATCCAAAAATGTTCTCTTATAACCAACAGTTGGCGCTTGAAAGCGCTCTGGTTGTGTAATTTAGCAACAAAACAGTTTTGTGATAAACATTGCAAGCCGATGCAACCAGATAGGTCCAACGATAGCCCTTCGCACACAGATGCGATGAGAATGATTTCACGTTTCGTACGAAGAAATTAATTACGGTGTTATTTAGATATTTTTAAGTTAAATAATAAGAAAAGCGTATTAGTTTCAGATGGTTTGCTTACCCGATGGAATTTCCCTGTAAAACTAATCCATTCATTTAAAAGCATTACTTGGTATTTTAATTAAATAAATTACTTCACAATTAAGCATGAAATTTGTCTTACATTTTACACATTTGTTTTCCTTCTGTATCGTTATTAAGACACTTATTACCAACAAAGTTTGCATGTTGTAAAATTTAAATTTTGTATGAGATGTTACCCTTCGCGATCGTTAACGTTTAAATTTCCCGCTGCTGAAAGGCTAAATTTTTTGTGTATTTGTGATGTATTGTTTTGAAAACTGAAACTATTTGTCGTTGGTTTAGGGAGTTTAGAGTGAGCAAAGCTAAACTAGAAGGCCACGTGCTGGTAAAATTTCATGGTGGAAGAATATTCGCCAGAGCTCATTAAGTGACTCTCGAAAAGCAACTTAACGATGCCGTTCAAGCGTTGACTACAGCGCAGTGGAGTGAATTATACTACATCCTGAAGACCAACAGAGAGAAATGTTTTGATAAATTGTTCAGCCAAGGTTGGTAAAGAAAATCTTGTGTATTTGAAGTGGCCACAAAACTTCGGCAATGAATTTGTGTCTCTGAGTAAACCTTAAACACATTGGGAAACCCAGAAACTGGTGACGCAATGTTGAATGTTTTACGAAACAGTTAATTGTCTTCACATTTTAATATTCTACAAGTTATCACCATTTTGTTACTTAAAATTGAGAAACTCACTTTACAACAAAAAGTAGGTAAAAGACGAAATGCCAAATATGCCTTTAGAGAGTAACGTCTGTGAAAGGAAAATGTCCCTGAAGTAACCATTGTCTGTCAATATTACCATATTGGCCGCCGTACGTCATGGAAGAATTTGCTTTCAACACAAACGCTATTTGCTGCCACCGGTCATTCACTGCTATTTTTGACGCAATAAAGCACCTATTTTGACACGATTCCCTCACGAAACAGACGGAGCGAGCCCCCTGAGCTTTGGTTGAGTGATGTGAAACTTTCAGAAAGTTATGCATTTCTACACCAGAGTACTTTAGTTACTTCGAGTACTCCGGCTGTCTGTTAGGGATTTTCAACCATTGTCACGAGTGAAGCAGTAAGCTCATCAATCGAAAAGCATTGTTGATCTGATACATTTTCAAATTTTAAAAACATTTCTCGACTTCCGTAACACATTATAATATCTCATCCACTCAAAATATAATACAAAGGAAGACACTGCAAATTCTTAGAAAGGCAGTCTTAGGTTGGCAGAGTGGATCCCGCACATGCCAATGTGAACTGGCCTACCGCTTTACACGCATAAGCACGAGTCACGATATCTGAAACGTCGTTCTTTCCTAACTGACAGAGATTTCGCCTAGCTGATCTGAGGCTTCGGCTGATCTGAGACTCATGAGCTGAGAGGCGTCCGCCAACAGTTCCCAAGGGCGCCGTGAAGGTTTGATGCACTCGGAAGCTGCTTGGCGTAGACCAGAGCAATCGGCACATCAGCCTGCCCGCCGCTAACCTGCCGTTATCGCCGTCAGTTGATAGGCACATACCCTACAAGCGACCGCCGCACAGGCCCGATGGCCCGCATGCCCACCTCCTTGCCCGCCTACTTGTCGGCCTGCATGCCGGCCAGCTTGCCCGCCTGCTTACCCATCCCCTTGCCCGCGTGCTTGTCGGCCTGCTTGTTGGTCTGTTTGCCGGCCTGCTTGCCGGGCTGCTTGTCGGCTTGCTTGTCGGCCTTCTTGTCGGTCTGCTTGTCGGCCTGCTTGTGGGCCTGCTTGTCGGCCTGCTTGGCTTGCTTGTCGGCCTGCTTGCCGGCCTTCTTGTAGATCTGTTTGTCGGACTGCTTGTCGGCCTGTTTGCTGGCCTGCTTGCCAGGCTGCTTGTTGGCCTATTTGTCGGCCTGCTTGTCGGCCTGCTTGTCGGCTTGCTTGTCGTCCTGCTTGTCGGCCTTCTTGTAGATCTGTTTGTCGGACTGCTTGTCGGCCTGTTTGCTGGCCTGCTTGCCAGGCTGCTTGTTGGCCTATTTGTCGGCCTGCTTGTCGGCCTGCTTGTCGGCTTGCTTGTCGTCCTGCTTGTCGGCCTGCTTGGCTTGCTTGTCGGCTTGCTTGCCGGCCTTCTTGTAGGTCTGTTTGTCGGCCTGCTTGTTGGCCTGCTTGTCGGCCTGCTTGTCGGCCTGCTTGTCGGCCTGCTTGCCGGCCTGCTTCCACGCCTGCTGGCTTCCCTTCCACCTCCGCCGCTGCCGATTCACCTCACCATTTCTTCACAGCGGCAGATCGAGCTGAGTGACCGCTTTAGGGTCAAGAACATACAAATTCAATAAACAGTTTCTTATCACGAACCTATGTTACTTATGACCTCTACCGCCTCTGTCACCGGCAGGGCACCGCCTAGAATGTCCTTCCCAGTTCAACAGCTAGGTCGAATTCAGTCGCTGTGTGGAGAATTCTACCGGCTGCTTTGATCGGTAAGTTCCCCTTTTTCTCCGATAAAGCCTGAGCAGAACCCTAACAAACGGGCCATGAACCGCGCGCTACCATGCCTTCCTCTTCCTTCTCCTATCCTCACCCTTTGCTTACACACACACATACGCACACATTGTACTACACTACCCAAGTGTCGGAAGATCAATAGGGAGCTTAGAGAGTTGTCCCCGCTGGGGCGGTGCCGTGCAGGGAGAGATACCTGAAGAGGGAAATATCGCGCAAGCCGAGGTGTAGCTCAGCCTCAGATCTTCCCGGCCAGCTAGAGAGGAACATCGCCACCTCCAGACAAGAAAACTCTCACTATAGCAACAGCACGAATGACTTAATGACTTGACGTATACGGAAACTTCAATTAATCACTAAATTCTCTTTCTCCCCACATTCATCTTTCTCTCTTATTCTCATATTTTTCACATATTCTCATCTTTTTTAGTCATTTTCAACTCACTCACCCTCACTCACATGGGTGAGCGAATTGAAAATGAGTGAGAAAGATGATTTCTCATTCTTTCCTGGCCCTGTTTTCGCTCTTCGTACTCTATCCTCTTTCTAATTCTTCTGGTTTTTTTCTCTAGCTCCAACTCCAGTTCCCTTTCCTTTTCTCCTCTTCCTCTCTCTCTCTCTTCGCCCTTCCTTTTGTACCAAGCGCGCTTTCGGCCTGTTTCGGCGGAGCGCGAGGCGGGTACAGAGGGTCACGGAGGCAGGCAGTGATTGGGTTACGAGGCGCGCCGGGCGAGGGCGGCGGCGACAGCGGAGCCCACGCTAACGGCGTCTTTGTTCGCGACGCGGCGCCATCACAATGCAAATGCGTGCGGCGTGAGCAGCGGTTCCGGCGCCGCCTTCGCCCGCGCTCACACACACGCACGCGCGCGCGCGCGCGCGCCTCGCCTCGCATGTCGCACGAGGCGCGTTTGGGCAGGCGCACGGTCCACATGCGCACGCGGCTGTGCCAGGCATACATTCCGAGGGACACTTTTAAGCGCTGAGTCGGAAACGTCTTTTATCTCGTCGCCAAATCGGTGCGTTGAAGACAAGTTTAGAACATTGAGTTCATAGGCTTCCGCGGCCGGAGTCATTGTATTCTTGGCTGTCCGGGAGGAGCCGCGTCTGAGTCGATGAATCTGACGTTTCGGCCATCTTGCTGTGGCCTTCTTCTGAGCTAAACAAGTTTAGAACATTTTTTATCAGTATTACTCTCTTTGTAATAGCACGGTTATAAAAATAAGTATGAGAGAGATTGTGCTGAGTCCCACATCTTCTAAAGAGAAGTTTTAAAATAATGAACATTTGTTCTAAACTATTCAAATGACGAAATGAATTTTTCTATTGAAATATGTACCCAGTTAAAAATATTTTCGAACCTCACGTTAACAATAACTTATTAAAAATATATATTTGACGATAATAAAATATTTCTCTGTTGTTATTGTTGTTTCAACAGGCTTTCAATTGCTACTTAAAAATACCTTCCCAGTGAATAGATTAAATGAAAGAATGAACATTAAATTACCATTAAAGTATTTTCCTTTACATTTTTTACACACCATTTCTTAATATTTTACATCAAATGATTTGCTTTCTCTGGAAAATATTTCAAGATCCAAGACGTGTGAACACAAGTTTACAATTTATGTTTGGACACGTTGCATCAGAATTCGTTACAAACTCGTGCTTTCACACTCAAATGTGCCCATTGGTGTGAACCCTCCCTTACAGATGCGTAGGTACGTCTCGCGCCCTGACTTGGTTACTGATGTGCAGCGCGCATCCAGACAGTACGCATGACCTTGGATGACATCCCACATGCGCAGGGATATTCCATGTTTAAAAGGTGTGCAAGCGTACCCGATGTTTTCATCACTAAGTTAAATCTATTAAGAAAACATTCTCCTGACCTTTTAACCATGAGGAAACTTCAGAGAGTGCAACTTTGTTAATACATACTTTTACTTCTTGAAACTCAAATGTAATCCAAAATGTGATGGAGAGAGACAGAAATTTATGCAATTCAGTACACAGTTATTAGTTTAGTACAAAAAATGTAATAATGCAGTCGCAATCTACATCTTTATTAAAATTAACCTTCTAGTTTTGTTTCACCTTTACCGAGTGTATGCACAAAATTTCAGCAACAATAATTACACACTTCTCATTAAGTTAAAAGCATATAATGAAGCACAAAATAATATTAATGCACTTCGAAGGCGACTTTGAAAGATCTCATTAGGGATTGAAACAACTCACATTAACTCTTGACTGAGTGATTCATTATATCTTGTTTTCGAGCTTATCTATGATCATCAGCTATGATCATTAGTCTCGTATGTGTAGAGTATTTATGAGAGGTGGCAGTGCAGTATCCCCATTGGATGGACAGATCCGGCGCCAACCTAATCGCGCGCGGTCCATGGCACGCCGTAATGCATCGGCATTCTCCCGGCGTTGATCGGAGAAACAACGTAAAACTACCAATCAGAACAGTCGGCCGCTTGAATTCTCCTCCAGAGAGCTGAATTCGACCTAGCTGACAAGTGAATGCCGAAAATCATGCCATTGTTGGGACTCTTACTCCAGAATCCCTCGGCCAGAGGCCTTGCAGTGACATCAGTTGATGTCACTGCATCGTCTGCCGTCCCTGCCACTGCCAAGCCATCTCAGGCGGTGCTTTGACTTAACAGGCGCCAAAACTGCTAATTTTTGCACGACTAACCACCGACTACCTAACCGCGAAGCGCCGGAGAAAGTGTTTGGCGTAACGGTAGTGCCGCAGTGGGTGTCGTCGCGCTTCCTACTCGCTGTCAGCGCGATCGCATGTAAAGCGCATTCTCGCGCGCGGAAAACACTGAATATTTATCTGCGAGAGCTTCGGCCTCTGAAAGGAGGCGGCTGCCTCGACAAGTGCAAGCGCGAGCGACAGGCCGACGCGACAAGTGGCACGTGTTACACGGAGAAATGCGCGCTGCTCTTTGGCTGGCTTGTAGTGGCGCGCTTGCACTAGCGGGCTGGCCTCGATAGTAAACATGTTTTCGCGCTTCCTACAGACGCTCGTTTTCAAACGAAATGGATTCCAAAAAGAGCGCCCTTCGCCGTCACTGTGAGGTAAAAGACGAAAAACAAGGCACACATGTTTTCACAAAAACATTTTAGTGTCTACGATTTTACAAGTTAGCAGGTTTAATATATAGAACTGTTGCCGAAGTACGGACAATGTTACAGACAAGTAAGAAGGAAAATGTACAAACAGGCCACACTTAGAAAGCAAGATATTTTTCGAGTATCACTTACTTCTCAATGTTGTATACGTATACTGTGTACGTATGTGCCGCAAGGGTACAAAGGTACAAAGGAATGCAAAAGCTTGCTCTTGAAAGCGTGGAAACTTTTGTAATTAACGTTCTAAAATAGAAGATTGAATGCCTAACTGACAATAATATAATTCAGAATTGAATAGAATTGATAAACACGCACCAAGATATATCGCGACAAGTGCAACAGAGCTATCAGCTCATTTTTATTTTAAAGTTGTTAATAAAAAATGTTGTGTCTAAGAATGTTATAAATTAAAATATGTAATTCATTTTACTTTTGTACGACGACGACACTGATGAAATATAAGTTTTGCACAGCGTGAAACTAGATAGCAAAAAACGCTAAGACGTAACTCTTTATGAACTGATTGCGGTTGTCTCGTTGAGTTTTCTTCAAGAATATTACGTTAAAGATGGAATGTTCCGAATTGTAAAGGCAGGGAGTACTACCATCGCTAAATTCGCAAGATCTTACATGATATTAGTTTGTGGAGGTACGTATTAAGAATCACATTATTTAAGTGACTAGTTAAGCGTTACCAACACTCATTGAATGTTTAAATTGGCTCCATTTCCATTTTCGTAACATTAATCAAACATGGTTATGGAGTCATAAACATACTGATAGACCTCGCGAATACGCACAACCCTGCAATTAGTTCTTCATGTATTCGAAATCTTGCTACACGCTGTGCAAAACTCGCTAATGAATAAGGGTTCCTAATGAAAACAATTTCTTCAAAAAAAAAAAACACTTAAAAAACGAAGTAGAACTCACATCCACTTGCAGAGAAACGCTCGTTATATTTCACATTCCTAGAGTATGTCAGGTTCCCACAGATACTCCAGACTCAAACATCTTCCGCGGACGCGCCAATGACCAACTCGTAACGTGCGCTTCGCATTCAAACTCCGTTGCGCCTCTGGGGGTCACTGTCAGGGCGAAGACGGAGGGGAGGGAATGGGAAAGTGTGCGCGGGCGGGGAGCACGCGTGCGCGCCACGCATCGCCACGCGCTCGCACGCGCCGCTCCCACGCGCGCGTCCTCTCCGCTGGAACGGCCTCGCGGCACGGCACGGCACGGCGCCGCCGCACCCGGGTGCTAGCACGCGCGCTGTACTCTCTGCTAGCACGCGCGTGCGGAGTGCCGCGCATTCTGCGCGCCAATCCACCGCTGCGCGGAGACGCCACGCGACGCCTTAAAATGGTGCAAATGACGCGTGTAGAGAATCAAGGTCTAATCCAGTGGTTGCCAACTCAATGCTCTGTGACGTCACAGAAATCAGCTCCTTTGCTCCGAAACGACCGACCGAGCGAAGGTAGAGGAAGTCGCGGCGGCAAGCGCACAGTGTTCCAATGATGGTACGGAAGTGGGGGAAAAGGTTCGCTTGGAAAATCGATAATTACGATTTTTAAGTGGTAATTTTTAGTTATAATGTTTCCCATTTAATAACAATATGAAGAATTCTAATGTGTAAAATACATTATTCTAGTGTATAATACATTATTACAGAACTCAAAACCATATCCGACTCTTTATCATAATCAGTACTGTAATTCCACTTCCCTTCTTCTATTAGATAACATTTTTGGAAAAGACAGTTTTCACACTTTAGGACAATAATATTTTATACAATAGTATATAACTGCAGTTCTTTCGAACGCACTAAACACTTCTCCAGTATCTCCACTTGTTCCAGTATCTACAAAAAGATACCTTTCTTCCCTAACAGAAAGAAAAATGACGGGTTTAGATAGTTTTCCTCTCATGTTGCCTGAAACATGAGAGGGCCACTGTTTTCGGCACCGGCGACCGCCGCCTGCCCCTCCTTCCCTCCCCCATTCGCTCGCGCCGCTTCTCCGAGTGCCTTATCTCGGAGGGGAAACAGTGCTTCGACGTCATTTCTTGTCCAGTTGGCAATCACTGGTCTAAACCTTCTATCTGTCCCCCTCCTTGTAGGTTCTCATTGCCAGAATAAATGTTACAAACTTCTACAGCGTGTACGGAGTTCAAAAAATCACATTTTGTCAATGAACATATAATGGGAGATTGAATGTGACGGTATAACGGAGTGACATGTATTTATGCACGTCACAGTTGCCCCTGAGTTCAACGCAATCTGTATACAAAAATGTTCGGCAGATGCATGAAATCTCCTTGGCTGCGTCGAAGGTAACATATCAAACATATATGCATACGGGGTTACTTTAAAATCATGTGTGAAGTATATAAATGCATATAACTCCTACAAGCATATATGCAGTCTCCCACTAAATGATTATTGGCAAAAATTAATCCCTCTACCTGCCCGAAAAGTGTGTCACGTTTATTCTGAGACATTTTCTATACAGGCGGTTCACACTAAATATGGCACACTTCTAAGGCGTATGGGACGTCCAAGATGGTCCCTTCTTTCCGAGAGACCTTAGGTCGATTTCCGATTAATAGCGTTGGGTCGCTTGGTCTCTGACGAGCGCCAAGCATTCTGTGCTCGCCCTACCTTCAGCGTGTCGATTTTTAGATCAAATGAAAGAGCTAACATCGTCAGAGAACCTTGGCTTCTTGGGATGGGCGAACCATCGTGTACAATTCGCCAAATGCCGAACTATGAAGCAAACTTAACAATTATTCCCATCTGCGGCTTTGGTTTGTGTGGTCCGTCCCTCTTTCCTAAAAGTCTGTCATATTTCATAATTCACAACTGCTATTTACAATCGTAGTTGTAATGTATGACTGTGGTAATCTAAGGATTTATCTCAACCTTAAACGAATTTTAGAATATTTTCTCACTAATCATAAATACTGCTTTCTGAAACACAAAATTACATTTATTAAAAGTTGTTGTTGGAACTAATAAGAAAGAATAATATTTTCCAACAGATTAATATAAAAAAATAATTGCCCCTTATGTCGTGCAATTAGCAACAAATTCCTGTGTCTTCAAACCTGAACCATTCTTTCTTGGATTACGTAAGAACCATACACATAAAAATAAAATATATCTTTAGTATCTACTTTTAATGAAATATTTGTTTTCAGCTGTTTTTCCTTTTCCTCATATACTTGCTCATTCGTACAAAAATATTTGAAAATACGTACGTTATTTTTCTGAACAAACCAACAGTTGTCTGTGAACATACGCGAATGTTTGCATGAACGAGGAAGACTTTTTCTCTTTCGTAACCTTACTTGAAACAATGTCTTCGGCTGCGTGAAACATCAGGAGAAACTAACTCTACACAAAAGAACAGCGTTCAAAACATAAAATGTTTTGCCAAATACAATTATTAAGTCTTGTTTATTTAGGATGAGAATTCGATGAGATTTGTTTCAGAAAAAGAAATGTATTTAAATTTAGTATCTTGAGATTTGATCTGAGACGGATGTACACTCTGATACGACACCTGAACTCTCCTATCTTTTGTTGAAGGGAGTCTTGCGTAATTTCGTTAACATGCACGTCACGCCCTGTGCTTAGGGAATTCGAAGTAGGGAAAGCTCAGCTTTAAAAATTTCTTCATATTTTCCGGGAGAAATTAGTTAATTTACAAGACTTCATCTCCCTTTTCCATCACGATGTGATGAAATACTAAACTGGTAATGTGAATTACTTAATCTCTTAAAATGCTGGGTCTGTATAAAATGAAATGCGACCTGTAAAATCAGAACTTGGATATATTTCCTACGGATTGCAGTAGCTATAGGATTTGAAATACTGTGAAATTAGTTTTGAATTTTATAAATTAGAATGTAGCGAAATCAATCGTAATGATGTGTAAAGTACATCGATTTCCTCATTTACCACATCCGAATTAACGTGTTAAGGAAGAGATACAGACAGTAATAACAATTGTGAAAACATGAGAATATGAAAATATCTATATAGTTATTTTAGTTTAAAGAGAAAATTGTTTGGTTTTTAATCACAAGTTATGAAAATATTAAGAACCGGCAGTAAAAACGCGAGATACATAACGACGACCGAAAGAAGTCGACGATGTATCACAAAAGTAGGTCAATACGTAAATGAGAGCGAAAGTAAGGTGTAATTACAGAGCTTACCAGGAAGAAGAAAGTACTTGAGACTGTATGGACCATGACAGAAATATAGACCAGAACTAAAAAGACCGGAACACCATGAGAATGAGAACACAGCAGTTGAAAAACGGAAGAGCAAAACAATGTCGGTGTGAGATTTCATACAGGAGGAAACGCTCATCGCGAAGGAAGCCACACTTAATTAGCATTCGCTCGGAAGAAGGAATAAATTATATAGAATAATCATTTCATTTTTAAGTAATAAATATAAATTATTTAACACTGCAAACTAAATGAATGCAAATACGTCTTAAGGTGCCAACTCGAAAACAAGACAAAAAGTTGTTGGGTAGACTACAAATATTCAGTCACTTGTAATGTTTCATTCAGGATGTGCTAAACAAACAGTGATAATCCACTAAATACAAAAAATATAATAGTTTGATCAGAATTGACGAGACTTGCATTTTCGTGTAACCACTTAAAAATTTAAATAATTTGATTGCAATTAGGCAAAAAGAAAGATAAGATCTATGGTTACATTTCGCTGTTATTAAAAAAGGAATCGCACCAGCTTGCGCTGATAATTGGGTAAAGTACTCGTGGAAATATTTTGAAAAGTGGGATCCTTTGTAAGCTCTCTCAGATGTCTCAAAGCAATGTCAGTCTCGACGGAGGAGCAACGTTTGGAGAGTGGCGAGTGGGACGCCGCCTCCTGCAGCGAAAGCTGCTCTTCTAACGAGGTTCGTTAGAACGACTGCATCGAGCGGGCAAAGGTGCGGAGCCCTTACGCGCTCAGTGGGTCAAAGAAATTACATCGTCCTGCAAATGTTACGAAAATGAAGATGAGATTATTTTTAAGAAAATATTTCTACAAATGAAACATGTTCAGCATGAATAAATAAAAGAAAATTAATGGAAAATAAATTTGTTCTTCCGTGGTGGCAGCAGAGATATTGTGGTAATCCAGAATGATCATTAAGTAAGGACTGGGGAGGTATCTACCACAAAGTATTTTGCAACATAAATTTAATATTAAGGATGAACAGCCATAAACTGTTTCGGGACTTATATAACCCATCCATTCTATTGTATTCCTATGTATTCTATTTCTATAAATTTTACAGTGTTCAAATGTATGCTTGTGTTTATATCAATAAATCTGCTAATTATATTTGTTTACTTATTTCTTATATCTTATTCACTTTGTAGATCCCCTGAAGATATAAGAAAGATATAGATCAATAAGTCTCGAAATATGTTTATGGCTGTTCATTCTTTGTATTAAATTTATATTTGTAATTATAATAAATACATACTTTGTGGTTGGTACCTCCTCGATTCTTAAATAATAATTATTATGAATTTGTTATTTTTCCATTAAGTTTTTTGTTGTTTTTGTAGTTTCATTAATAATTAAGGTTCTCATGGGATATAGTTTTTACGGGAAATAGTTTAAACTGTTGAATTAACTTTGTTCGTAATTTTTTTTAATTTTCAAGTTTATTATATGCTCATGTATGCCCGAATGCCCGTTGTAATAAATATTCTTCACTCACACGGATAACTAAATATGCTTAAATATATTTCATACAATTACACTAATCATAAATCGTATAATTTTGCTGAAATATGCAATTTTGAGAGGGTGATTTTTCGAAACATGTGTATCGAAAATAATGTACCTCACTCTGTTTGCAAAAAGTTTCAAAGTTATGTACTGTAGTCAGAATTAAAGTGTATGAGAGCCGTTTCAAATCTTTAAGGATAGTGCAGATGGCACTACGATATGTTCATTTTTTATTTAACCTAAACTTCAAACATAGCCAACATTTCCACTTAATCATAGAGTACGGGAGGTGGGACAGTGGGACAAAGGTTCCTCTGTTTTGAGTCCCCATTAAACGTATCTAGGCCGTAACACTTGTCTGGCTACAACTGACGGGCAAATAAATACTACGTTTAAAATTAAACGTAGTATTTATAAAATTAAACGTAGTAAAATAACGAAAACCATAAAATTATTCCCACGGGGACAGTGGGTCCGGCCATATTACTGACATTAGTGAAACCCATGAAATAATTAGGACCATTTTAGTTTCCTCCAAATGATTACAATATCAAAATTCTGCATTTCACTAGACTTTCAGCGAGGAAAACTTCTATAGTACGCTCATCTCCCCCGTTGCCTCTACATTTGATATTCTGAGCTTTCCTTTCGATCCGAATGTAGGCCCAGTGGGCGCCGCCGGTTTCCGGGCTCTTTCAGACACGCTCCAGCTGCCCGGAGCGGCGTGCGCGGGGAGTTTTCTACGATGAAACGGATCGGCTGCTCAGCCGGACGCGCTCTTTTCCGGTGAAAATGTGGTTGGAATGCCAGCCCTTCCATGAATCTCGCGCGCGTGAGCACCAGGATCACGTGGCACGCGTGGCGCAGCGGTTGGCGCGCTCGCCTGGCTTCCCCCGGCGCCGGAGGGAAAGAACGGCGCGAAAGCGCGAGGAATTCGGAGAGGGCGAAGTGCGATCAATTAGTGGTTTTAGGAGTGACGACCAGGAGACACACGCACGGGATAGGTGACAAGTTTCCCCGGTCCGTTCTGCCCTTCAACGGGGAGAGGTGGCTGAGGGCATCAACTGATGTCACTGCAATGCCTCTGATCGAGAGTTTCGTTCGCGTCCAGACGGAGGCAAGATTTTAGACACTAACTAGGTAGCTAGGTCGAGTTCTGTCACTGGAGGAGACTTCTGGCAACCGGCTGCTCTGATCGATAGTTTTCCGTGGTTGCATTGATCAACACCAGGCGAATGCCGGAGCAGTATCCTAAACAAAGGGGCCAAGGATCGCGCACGATCTTTCGTTCTTCCTATCCTATCTTCACCCCTTACATACACTACATTACCACACATGTCGGGAGACCAGCTTAAATCTTGTCCCATTTGGGGCAGTGTCCCTCTGGTGGGAGATACTTGGTTGCGGGAAATCCCGCAAGCAGATAGTAGATCGGCACCGGATCTCACCATCAAGACGGGGAAGATCACCGCCACCTCCAGAAAAAACATGCACTACACTTACGATACTAATGACCTTTGCAGTTGACGCACTTAGTATCACTAGTCAATCAATCCATCAATCCACCCTTCCGTGTCCCCGCTGGATTAAGACCACGGTCTTGTGTTGTGGTCTAGCGGGACTTTGGGGAATTGGAATCTTCCGCCTAGTTCTCCAGACTCCTAGTAGTCTTAAAATCGTTAACCAAGGTAGTCGGCAGTGACGAGATGGGTTGAGGAATCCCCCCGGTAACATAAAGCCAGGTGACCCCAGTTATGTTTTTGGCTTCGTCGTGGTAATACCGACATTCATGGAAACGGGGGAGGGTCATGTCGAGAACCTAGTGTGGCGAAAACAGCTTCAGAGCCGAACCGGAAAGTTGGTAGACATGAGCTGACGACACGGCCTCAACCTGATCATGGGTAGATGTGCGTTGGTGATTTTTGCGTTTTGGCATCGCATCACGGCGTATCCGGATACCAGACAACGGTGTACTTGTACTCCCATGGCCCTGGTTATTTACACAGGGTTTCTTCTGTTGTCCGGGTCGAATGTATGGGGTTACTCGAGCGTATCTAGTCACTTGGTCCTCAGGTCAAATCAATTATTTATCCAGAGAGTAAAATCGTCTCGGAAAAACCTGTCTGCTCCTGATTTCCCGTGAGATGTGTTTTCGTGATTTGCTTGCAGCGGTGTCACAGTTGCGACCGTCAGCGAAAACCGAGCAACTATTCACTCAATATCAAGTAGCCGAGGTGTTTGATAGATTTTCGCTTCTTTTACTTAACTCAACTCACAACACAACTCAACGTGTGCCAAAAATCCACACATTGCAGTTAGGGCGAGCACGTCTACATTGGATCGGCAAGGAATCTGCCTCTCATCCGAGGCGTTTGATATAGGGAGAGCGGTCTCTCGGTACTCGCCTGTGGCTTAAATGTCTGTGTGCGTTTGTTCCGAGATCAGCGCTAGACGCTAGGGGACAAAAGCGACGATCAAAGGCGAGCAACGACTCTTGACAAAAGTAATGATCACAGGTGAGCAACGGATGGACTAGGGAAGGGAATGAGATGCAATCAGACGGCCGCTGAAATGAGGACACGCGACTAGCAAATTGAAACGGGAAAACAGCGCCTGAGATCGCATTCGGAATACGATTAAACACGAGACGCACAAATAAAATCGAGCAAATTGGCCACGTATCCAGAGTACGTCTTAAACCATTCGGTATTGCGTACTTTATTACAACGGTCAACATTTATTGTTAAAACACCAGTATTAGTCTATGAGTTAATGTATTTTATATACTACCCTCTTCAGTTACTTGCTTGCTTTATCTAACTCAACAAAAGCCGGGAAACTCAAACTATAATAATGTAGTACTGCTTAAGCTGTTTTAGCAGAGATCTTGTGATGATCATAAAATGATTTCCACTATCTATAAACCTAATGCACTGCAAATTACGTATGTTATATGCTCTTTTGAGAACAGAATAATATATTTTTGCAGACAGCTGATTAAAAACACGAGCTTCTTAGGGGAGTTTGGCTGAAATTAAATTAGCTTTTTAATTTTTTTACATTTATGAAAATAAAGTATCTAATATTAAATACTGTAAAACAGTTTATGTCTAGCATTGATCATTTGTTTACCTGAATATATTTTCGAAATATCTACTGAATAGTGTCTTACGTGATCCAATGATTAGGAATTGTTTGTCGTGTAATATGTATTCAGATAAATGAGATATTAATTATTAATATTTCTATATTGTCACATATTACACATTTTGTAAAATTTTCTGATTAGATTTTTTGCTTCAGCCAGATGTTTAAATACCCAGTTTTCTTTTCTTTCTTACCGTGCAAAGCACTTAACTCCAGTATCACCGGTAATTGATTCCGTTTTAAAGCACGCATACCTGCAAAAGAGACAAAACAGTTAGCATATTTATCGACATCGAAAACACAATACATCGAAAACACAATATATCGAAAACACAATAAATGTAGATAAATGGGGCTAATCCTTATAATTTGAATAAAATATAAACAAAAATTTCATTCAGAAAATATTTCAAATTTGTTATGTGCTGTGAAGTATTACTTGAAGAGAAAGGTTAAGAAATGTAACTGGAGCTCATTATATCGTTGTTCGAGAAACTCATTCGTCAGGATAATTTCCACGTGAAATCGACGAGAATTGTAAGGATTAGATAATCGTAATGAAACCATGATAATTGACCAATTAAGAACAGAATGTTTCATTATCGTGCCATCAAAAAAGAAACGTATCAGAAAACATGATATGGAAACCTGGTAATGCAGGAAAACAAGTGTCTTAAGGAAGGAGAAGGGAAGGAAATGTGGAATAAAACCAGAAAAACCAAGTATTTCTTTAGAGACGCTATCATGACACAAAGAATTCAATAATATATCACAAGTAACTTTTGTTTTGGATTATTTTCGAAATTTTGAAAACGTTTGCAACGGAAAGTTTTATTAAAAAACTTTTATATATTGAATGAATTACTGTAGCTGAAGTAATTCATATTCTTCTACTTAATGTGTATGGACAAATTTAACTGTGTTTGCAGAAAGAGCCATATTGACACGAAGTTCCCTTTTGTTTCCCTTCACATGGTTATTTTGGATGGCTATATAATGCCATTTAAAAACTACTTCTGTCCATTCCTCTGCTACGTCACTATTTTCTCTTCAGAAACAAAGAAAGGCGGCGTGGGCGAAGAATCGTTTGAAGTTTCTCCGTTGTGTCACAGGCACGCGTAAATGAACGCGTGTTATGTGTTCTGTGGTTTAGCGGAGTTTCGCGGTTTTGCGTCTCCGGCGCGGGCGGGGGCGAAGGCGGCAACGGGGTGGGAGCGTTGACGCGTGGCACGTGGCACGTGGCGGGTGGAACGTGAAGCGTGGCGGCGTGGCGTGTGGTCGAGAGGCCACTCGACCAGAATAATGAGGTGCACGCCGAGACATTCGGTATGCAAGAGAGAGAGAGAGAGAGAGGGAAAGACGCTCGAGTTTTCAAGCTTTTCGAGCTAAGTCATGTGCTAAGTCACACGGTGCAACCATTTTCTTTCGTTTTTCATACTCCGTCATCGCGGTCTGAAGCTTTGATTGCAGACAGTGAGCGTGGTCGGCGGCTTTCTTCGACGACAGAAGAGCGATTTCTCTAGTCGAAATGCGTGTATACATGACCGACATCTCCCAAACCGGAACGGTACGGTTTACGGAACATTACCCAGCCTCCATGAAAAATATCGCATCAACCAGTCATTTGTTTGACCTTGAAGCGCTCCGCAGATGTTTGTCGGGTTGCATACTTTTGTAGGGGATTCCAAACGACCTGTTGCACTTACGGAAATTCATTTCTAACCAACTTGTTGTACACTCGTGCAGTAACGTCATTCCAAATCCTGACTAAATGCGATAGATTTCCCAAGGACAGATTTCCCAGATATCCGGCAAAATTAATTCCTTCAACAGTTCCCAATACAATTGAATACCGAATTCTCTCGAACAGGAACGACACAAGTTATGGATAAGTTAAACAGGTGTTGTTATGACGTTACCAGACGGCAAATTGAGGAGTTAAAATCAGGATGTAACCCAGTGAGGTCCAGTGGTAACAAGTAATCATAAATTCCCAGCAACAACTCTTGAGGAAGCCTATGGACATCATGAGCCCGGGCGTTACACTGTAATTATCATTATTACATTACACTTCATTCTAATTTTCAACTATTGTATTACGCCTAATATAGTAGATGTTTCCTTTTATCCCAAGCTAAACACTAATTGATAATACATCAACCATTAGATATTGACGTTTCCTTAAGCATTCAATTCTCCAGCCCCAGCGAATAGTACTATTTATGGAGTCTGCTCATGTGTCATTAACAGACTTCAGACTACCTCATCACATCCAGACACGCCATACATAACTCAGCTACAATTAAGCCGTATTGAGAAGGCGAGCGAGCGTGCGATAGAAACCGAGCTGGCTGGGTCAGGGCTACGGCGAGGTGGGCGGGCCCAGCTTCCCGGAGGCGGGAAGGAGGATGCTCGGCGCCAGCGGCCTGGGCGGGGCCGCAGCGGGCTCGGGGGCGGGAGCGCGGGGGGCGGGGGCGGGGGCGCGGGCGGCGCGTGTCGTAAGAGTCTGCGAGGCGTCGCCGGCGGCGCGTCCATCCTCGCCCGCTTTCACCCTAAAAGGTCAGCGCGGCTGCCACACGCCGCTGCGCCGCCGCGTCCCGACGCGCCCCGACGACGACGACGACGCCTCGACGACGACGGCGGCGGCGGCGGCGGCGCCGGGCGGGTGACGCGGCACGACGCGGCGCAGCGCGGGCGAAAAGGCGCTACGTGGGACGCACGGCGCGGGGCGGCGCGGCGCTGGGCGGTGGTGCGAGCTATAGTCCCTAGATACACAGAGTAGCGCATTCCATTGTTCCGCCGATCCCGCCATTTTACATCCAGTTACCAGAAGAATTAGAACTGTGAGATATTATGTGTTGAGACCCGTGAATCTAGATATAGATAGGTATTTATTATATCCGCAGGTAGGTTTATGCAGTCCGATGGCAGAGCACTAAAATTTACATATTATAATTAGGAATTAAATACAATGTAACTCAAAATTATTTTAAAACAATAATATTAATAATATGATAACAATGATGACAACGAAGACATTAACAACAATAACAGCATTAATTCTACATTTTATGGCGGCCCTGTACCAAATCAATATTAATAATCTTAAACATATCCATAAAGTCACTAATTGTTAAAATTTTCCTTCAGTTCCTGATTGGTGCCTGACGAGGTTGTCGAGTGAGTGGATATTAAATGGCGGCGGTTGCGCTACTCTCTGCATCTAGGGACTATGGAAGCTGTGGTGCGGCGAGGGCGTGCGACGGGGAAGCGGGGCGGAGCAACGATTCGCGGGGCGGAGCGGGGGGTGTGGAGCCCGGTCGAGGCGGGGTGAGGCGAGGCGGGGCGAGCTGAGACAAGAAAGGCGGCAGCATAGGCTGAGGCGTGCTAAGGAGGTGTGGTGCGGGGCGTTTGTGGGGCGTGGTGAGGCAAGTAGGGCCTGAGCTAGGCAGGCAGGGAGAAGCGGCGCGAGCTGAGACGAAAAAGGTCGCATCACATGCTGAGGCGTGCTAAGGAGCGGTGGGAGGAATTGCGGGGCGAGGCGAGTAGGGCCTTGGCGAGGCGGGGCGGGCTGACGCGAGAAAGGCGGCAGCATAGGCCGAGGCACGCTGCGGAGTGGTGCGAGGAGCGGCGTTGCGGGGCGTTTGTGGGGCGGGCCAGGACGGAGCAACGCGAGCAGGGTGTGGGTGAATCAGGACGGGGTGTGGCCGGGCGAGCTAGGGTGGCAAAGCGGCAGCTCAGGCTACGGCGCGCCGCGGAGCGGTGCGAGGAGGGACGGCGAGGCGCGGGGCGGGGCGGAGTGGAACGTTGCGGGCGGGAGATTTTTGTGGAGAAAGCCGCGGGCGGTGGCGGCGATGGAGACGGAGGAGCAAGTGGAGGAGGCGGGCCAACGCGGAACCGCGGCGCGGGACACACCCGGACGCGGCAGCGCGCGCGCCAAGGTCGCCGCAGCGGGCGCCCGAAGCGTCCTCGACCGCGTCACCGTCACCACCTCCCCGCCCCGCCCCGCGCCGCCCCGCCCCGCGCCGCGCCGTTGCGTGCGAGCGCACACGCAGGCGGCCACATCCACGGCGGGGCGGCGGCCTCGTTGCTCGCGTACTCGTTCTTTTGGGTGGCGCTCACTCTCACTAACGCTTCACCCTTATGCGCAGCTCACTACTCGCTACTCGCTTATGCGCAGCTCCCTACTATCTACTCGCTTATGCACAGCTCACTACTCGCTACTCGCTTATGCGCAGCTCCCTACTCCCTACTCGCTTATGCGCAGCTCACTACTCGCTACTCGCTTATGCGCAGCTTCCTACTCGCTACTCGCTTATGCGCAGCTCACTACTCGCTACTCGCTTATGCGCAGCTCACTACTCGCTACTCGCTTCTGTGCAGCTCACTACTCGCTACTCGCTTATGCGCAGCTCACTATTCGCTCCTCGCTTATGCGCAGCTCACTACTCGCTACTCGCTTATGCGCAGCTCACTATTCGCTACTCGCTTATGCGCAGCTCCCTACTCGCTACTCGCTTATGCGCAGCTCACTACTCGCTACTCGCTTATGTGCAGCTCACTACTCGCTACTCGCTTATGCGCAGCGCACGTAAGACTTGACATTATTGATGTCGTCGTTGATGACATTATTGGTGTAGTTGTTATGGTCACAAGTTTCGGTTGTGAGAACGTTGTAATGACGATTGCGTTCAGTACATATTTTTGGTGTCGTCATTTACTGAAGCTTGACTATAGTTGCCGTCTTTGTTTCCCTAGTCATCACTAATTTCGTTTTTATTATTTTTGCTCATCGTATGATATGCATAAATGTCGCCATCTCTGGTCCCAAATCCATAATTTCCATTCTCGCCACTCAGGTTTCATACACACTAAATATGTTGCACTTACCCGTTATCATATTAACGTTAATGGAATCCCCATTATCAGCATGTAAACTTTTGAGAGCTCCCCTATATTAAGGAGTGATTACAACAAGTACTGATTCACATGCGAAAGATTGCGGGTTCGAATCCGACCCCAGGCGTGCATTTTGTCTTCTGTCTTTCGGGTGTTCTAACGAGAAGGTTCTCACATTTTATCGGTCCCACATGTGTGAGGTTTATGACACATATCATTAAACGGTGGAGGGTATGTAGCTTCAGGCGGAAAAAGTCCTATAAAAGAGTTTTGTTAGCTGCGATATTGTGCTTTATTCTGAATAATTTTTATTAATGTTATCTTCTCGATTGTTCTTCAATATAAATTATAGTTTTTCATAAATAAAATTTTGATATCCTACTATCATTGTGCGGATACCTGATCTCAATCATTCCTTCTGAGATACGTCTTCGTCAATAATCTTTGCTTAACAAAATTGTTGACATTATCCTCGTGTTTCATTACACATGTTGTCATTAACACTGTTTTGGAGTAATTAGGTTCTTAATTTCTTAAATGAGATTGTCCCGAAATCAAAGACTTAGTCTCATTTCGTACATTTCATATTATTTTTAGTTTTGAATTTCATTATCACTTCAGAATATGTTGATTTCCTTAAGATCAAACATTATCCCCCTTCATTGTGAATTACAACAAAACATCGGTAAAAAATTCATAGTGGTTGAATTTGAAAGTGTCGTGTAATATGTGTTTGATCTAAGGCGACAAAACTAATTTGATCTTTACTTACATGATAAATGCAATTATTGCTCTTGAGGTATTTTCTTGAGAAAAATTATTTTAACACGAGTTTGATGAATTAACATATTGCCATTTTGTTTAAGGAATCTTTCATCAAACAAACATAGGATATTATTAGCATTATCTGAAGCAACACCGCGCGCCGTATATCTGTATAAACGCTGCTGTGCAGCATCTCGTATTTCATAAACTCTTGAACATCTTGCACATCGTATATTGCGTTCATGACACGTACCTTTGTGAGTACTTTGTGGTTTTCAACCAACAAGTTATTTCATGTTTTCCAAACAAACCGTTAGCAAGTTTTCTTCAAGCTATGATTATAAAAAAGGAATAGAAGGTAATCAAGAGAAGGTAAACGAGTAAAAGTTGCCAATTCACATAGCCCGTGACATTTCTTCTTATTCAAAATACACGGAAATCTTGCAACCACGCGTAATTTATGATAATATCGAAAAGTGACCAAGCAACCTTCCACAAACTTCCGAGTCAAGCTTTGTTCAGCGTAAACCATTCTTTAAGGTCTTTGAGCACTATCAACTTTCTGACGTTTAAACTGCGTACCTACATTTACCCTTCTATGTAGAAAATTTACAGTGAAATGATTTATCTTTTACATGAATAATACTAAACTGTCTTCTATATATAATTTCAAATCATGCAGACAATTCAATTCTAAATCAATTTATGGTGCTATTTTTTGTGACAAAAAACGTATTCCATCATTTTTAAACGGACACCTAACGATGAAAGACATTTAACGAAAAGCTTCCCTCCATAAGTCTACTTAGAGGGTTCTTCGTGTTCCATTTCTAAAGTGCTGTCATAACATTTATTGTATAAACATAACAATTGTTAAAATTTCCACTACCTTCTACTCCCATTAGTGGTTAATTAACCTTCGTTTTGATGTGTCTTTAGAATGTTCTTTTTCCCTTTTCTGCAATAAAAGAGAATTTCATGTATTTAAAACTAATATTACAAGTATTTATCAATACACTTATTTATTTATGAATTTCTTCAAGTTTATGTTATAATTTTTGAGTTTCCAAAGTATGGCAATGGCACTTATATTTTGAACGTTTTCTGTTCTTGCATTTCTTTCGCTAACTCAGATGGCAACGTCCATATTTTAAAAGACCTACTGTATTCACTATGTTGGATCAATTGCACAATATCGTTATGTACATAAACAGATCTAAAATAAGATTGCAACGTTTGGCAATCCTGGCTGTAAGAAAACGCCGGAGTTTCTACAAAGCGATTACGCATGGCGATGGTTTCCATTTTTTTTTGTGAACATCCGAAAAGAGTAAAAACTCACTTAGGGTTACGAAAGGTCAAATAACTTAAGTCTTAAATAATGAAACAGTAACTCCTTACCAAAGAGAACAAAAATTACGCTAGGATCCTTCGTTGATCCCCATCAGTATGCGTCTGTTAATTTCTATTAAAGTAGCATTGTTTACTTTGGAGTGCTTGAAAAAGTAGGCATTATGTACCGAGTGTACTTGACTAACCAAACGTAACGCATCCTTGAACAAACCGGTGAATTCCACTTGAAGGTCTCGTAACAGAAGAACAGAGTGTTTGCAATGGCTGGTTCCGGGAGTCGAACTGCCCCCAACGCTTTCCCTCCTCTCGTTCCCACCCCACAACCCGCGAGCTGCTCCCAGGAGTCTTTCGACGTTCTGCCCCTGGCTGTGCAACTCACTTAAGGTTACCACAATAGTAGGCAAAATGCGAGTCCATTCAGCTCTCCTGTAGGGCTCAAGGAAATACAATTATTGAGAATTCATGTCTATTGAAGTTTCCAATAAAACGCTGCCGTTTCAATTGTAAATGCATAACGGTATAATAATTAAACAACTAAACTTAATTCCCATTTTAAATGCTTGATTCATTTAGCAAGATATTAGGAACGAAACTGGCACATATAGAAATCACAAAACTATTTCTCAATAAATACGGTGTTCATTATCTTCAACGTTCCTAACGTCAAGGTATATTCTTCTTGTAATCACGTGTTAAATATAACTGTATTTGAAAGGTAACAGTATAATTTCTTCGTTTGAATATTTTCTTGTTCTGTTGATTATTTCTTCGATTAGATTTACATCACTCTCAGCCCTTCGACTGCTCAATAACACTGAAAAACGACGGCAGTGATAATAGTTATCTCAATGGGAAACCACATGTTATTCTAAAAGTGTAAAATTTAACACAACAGTGGTTTCCCATTGGGAAACCGCCACACACGGCCAAGTACCTATCTGCTCTATTGTGAATAGGTAATGAAGGCAACAGATTTACAACAGAGGCAAATCATGTACGCAATCAACTAGACTATTGGCCAGTTTATGGAGAACGGACAAGTTCTATAAGCGCCTATTGGCAGCTTATCAACAATCTCTTGGCTGACGATGTTCTTCCACAATTGTTTTCTATGAGTAGAAGTCAACGCGGCCCGACCGTCTTTTTGCTGCCCACGGAGACCTTTCTTCTCTTTCCTGCTGCCCTTTCACACTTCGAAGTAACTTGTCACTCTCCCCAACGCATCGTCGTAATTACGCAATGAGCGTGTTGCATGGAAAGATGTCGAATTTACCAGTTATAATCCCTGACACGCAGGCTTTGTGACTATGTTATCATTGTAATAAACATACGTAAGACGTAAGGCATTGTTGCGATAATGCAACAATGAATGGTAATTGACAAGAACGTTAAATTCATTGTGAAGGAAATGGAAAACCCTTTTCAAACCTGTTTTGCTTCTCATAGACTGTTTAGAGCAGTCCAAGCCTTGATTGCGGACGACCAGGGTGCATAAAAGAAACAAATGAGAAGGAAACAAACATAGGATCGACATTTTAAAGAAAAAATGGACGATTTACACTCACAGGAATAATGTCCAAGTGAACAAAAAGTCATTCACAATGCGTATACACATAAATATCAGTTTTGAAGGGGAAATTAAAGTACATGTCCTAAGGATAAAATAAAACGGATTGACTCATAGACGCAACATTGGACCTACATTTAAGAACGGTCGAAAAGCAAAGAACATGTGTGACAAATTCCACAAGACTTCATGGTCAAGAATAATGAATATTAGAGATTCGTGAAATCAATGTATTATTTGAAAAGAAACTTAGTGAGTCGTCCAACAAATCGAAAACTTTCATATAACCGTTTGCTGTACGTACTTGCGAGACATCACAATACTAATTTTAAATATTTCTTGAATATGCTAGGATGATGTATTTACGAGAATAAATTCACTTTGCTTTTCTTTTCAGGAAATCTTAGTCTCCTATTTAGATCTAATCGTAATATTACCTTACCAAGAAATTAAAACTGAAAACATTTATCATTTACGCTAATTGCCTCATCAACAACATTATCTCATCATCGAATATGTTTTCACATGTTGAAGAATGTTAACTGTATGTAATGAACCTCTGAATGATTTAATAACTACTTTCCAACGCGATTCTCTAATGATATTTAACACGCCACCCAGACTTTGTTTTGAATTATTTGTGAAGACCCACTCTGTTCTTAACATTTTCATTACGGCTGTAAACGGGAGAAACCGAGCGATTCCAGTGTCGTTACGTAAAACTATAATGGATACTTTCAGTTAACGGCTGCTCGTCGGACCCACTGAAAACTTGGCATTGCATAATTGTGAAGAACTCTTGAAAACTGCAGCGTTCTCAGTCCGTTGTGTGAGCATGGTTGTCAAGTGATCTTTAGAAAAGAACGAGACTTTCTCTACTTTCGTCTAGTGCTACGAGAACGCTGAATCGCCGGAACAATAAAGAATTAGTAGACGTTCAAGGACAAAATGTCGACGGATTGCGAATCGTGAACTGTATTCGAAAAGACTGCGCTACTGTTTTGTCTTTCTGCCAAGTTTGTAAATCTTCCTTCACGTATTCTACTCGCGCCTTTTTACATCACTACAGTATCTCCTTTGGGACAACCTGTAGCGTATCGGCCAGTTCGCTAGCTTTACTCCCCTGGAAGCCGTGGTTCAAATCATGGTAGATAAAGATTGGCTTTGCGGTGAACAATGAGGGTTCGCGGTAGCTTTTATTGCAATTTTTCCATTTCCTCTTACTGTCATTATACCATTGGTATTATCACCTAAATAATAATTCCAGCAACAATATAATCAACACAATCATAAATTCCATCACCTCTTGTGTAATAAATTTCATCAACTCGCTAATACCATCTTTAATTTCAACCATTCAAAATTCAGTCACAGAATATTTAAGCAGTAATCATGGCCAGTCAAACTAATAAAAACTTAATTATCATGAATTGGAATGCAAACAGCATCCAAAATAAAAAAACTGAATTTATTCACTTCTTGCATCATTTCCAGATTGGCATAGCATGCGTTACTGAATCACACCTGTGTAATAGAAACAAACTCTATATCCCTAACTACACCATCTATAGAAATGACAGAAACCAAACAAAAGGAGGAGGCGTATTCATCGCAATTTCATCTCACATCATTCATTACCAAATTGACATTCCACAGACACCAGGTATAGAAACAATAGCAATACGCACAACTCTAAATGGCCAAACCATTACGATAATAGCAGCTTACAAATCACCCTCAACAAAAATCAAAGACTCAAATATAATTAGCCTTTTCAATCCAAACGAAAAGACATTATTACTCGGGGATCTTAATGCCAAGCATATTAGTTGGGGCTGCCTCACAAATAATCACGATGGTAAGATCCTTGCCCAAACTATAACAAGCAATAATTTAAAAATCATCACAACAATAGACCCAACCTACTACCCTCATGATCGAACACGTAAACCAGATATACTGGATATAGGTATAACAAACACAAACATAAAATTTCACACCACTACGGTATCCGAGCTAGATTCTGATCACATCCCTGTACTGATCTCAGCACAAAAGCTAATCCCACAACATGCAAGCGTTCCTAAATCGAACGCCTTAAAAATCTACTGGAGAAAATTCCAAGAAATACTAAGAAATAATATCCCACATTTTAGAATACTAAATTGCCCCGCCGAAATCAATCAAGCTGTATCCCATATAAATACGTTAATCCACTCTACTATTCAAGAATCACAATTAAATAAATCATCAAATAACCACACTAATAAATATAAAAAATTACCGCCTGAAATATTAAATGTAATCTTGATAAAAAACAAAACAAAAAGACTATGGAATAAGTTAAGAACGCCGAATCTAAAATCTGAACTGAATTTAATTACAAAGGTAGTTAAAAACTTAATAAAAAATCACAACAATCAACAATACCATGCATTATTAACTTCACTCCATACAAACAACAACTCTTTATGGCAATTCACCAACAGAATATTGAAAAAGAAAATCACGATACCACCAATAAACACCTCAACTGGTAAAGCATACACATCCGTTGAAAAATCCGAAGAGCTGGCATCCTACTTCTCATCAACATTTACAAACAACATCTCAAAACCTCATCCTGAACATAAAACGATAAACAAATGCAACAAAGAGACATACTACGGCCCACATCACAACATTAAGTTCACCAACCCAGCTGAAATTAACAAAATAATTAAAAACTTACCCTCCAGGAAAGCACCCGGACACGATAACATAAACAATACCATAGCGAAAAACCTGCCTCCCCCTGCAATTGCATATATAGCTAATATTTATAATTCCTGCCTCAGAATTGGTTATTTTCCTCAATCATGGAAGCATGCCATAGTTATTCCCATTGCCAAACCCAACAAAAATCATGCCCACACAAATAGCTACCGACCCATAAGTTTACTACCCACCTTATCTAAAATTTTTGAAAAAATAATTCTCAAAAGACTTAAAGACCACTTACAGGTAACAAAAGCCATACCAAAGGAGCAATTTGGGTTCACCGAAAAAATTTCTACACTTCACCAACTCCTTCGCATTACCGAACATCTTTATACGTCATTTCAAAAGAAATACCACACAGTAGCAGTTTTCATTGACATAACACAAGCGTTTGACCGGACATGGCATGAAGGACTCATATACAAGATTAAGAAAATAGGCACACCGCACTATATCCAATCCATCATACAAAGCTTCATCAGTAACAGAACCTTCTCCGTAAATGTAAACAACCACCATTCCAACCCAAGACCAATCTTAGCAGGACTACCACAAGGATCCCCCCTATCACCTACTTTATTTAATTTATATGTTGCAGACATTCCCAACCTAAACAACGTACACATTGCACAGTTTGCTGATGATACAGCTATCTACAACTCCGGTCCTTCACTTACTGATTGTAGCAACAAAGTTCAATTGTACCTTAACCTAATTGACAGCTGGGCTTCAAAATACAAAATTCAACTGAATCCAACCAAAACGGCCGCCAAGATCTTCACTCTCCGTCCATATTCACCCCCGCGTCCATTATTGCTAAACAATACAACCATCAACTGGCTGCCTCTCAATAAACCAGTCAGATACTTAGGACTGAACATGGACACAAAACTAAACTGGAAGCAGCATATAGATGCCAAAATCACCCAAGCCAAAATCAAATTAATTCAATTAAAGCCATTAATACACAGATCCAGCCCATTATCATACAATTCAGCATTGCAAATTTACAAAGCAATAATAAGACCTCTGCTCCTATATGCCTGCCCAATCTGGTTAAATGCAGCAAAAACCAACCAAAAGAAACTGCAAATTGTTCAAAACCAATTTCTTAGAATCATTTCAAACGCCCCCTGGTATGTCTCCAATAAACAATTACATAAAGAATTCAACCTAGACACCATAGACCATCATATCACCTATCTTGCTACCAACTTCTTCTCAAACATATCCCAAATTCCTTCATTATCAGTTCACAGATTCGGCAAAAACCCAGCACATAGAACCAGAATACAAAATAAGTTTCCCTTTCACATTTTCCTCAGGAAATTCTCCGAACTAGATCCCGACTAGAGGAGCCCGATGGGTAACCTCAACCGTGTATTAGTTTTAAGTTTTAATTTAAGTTAGCTATTAAGTCATCAAACATATGTATAGTTATATTAAACTGAGCTATGTATTCACCATCTGTGTAAATAAAATGAAAAAAAAATACCATTGGTCCGAATTTACGCTCTTTATTCACATTTGTCACGAAGAATGTATCAATACACATGTAATGCTGCGTATATCCGACGCGCGAGATCCGCTGATGAAAATCTGACTGCGTAGAAATAGCATTGATTTCATCTACCTACAATATCAAGGTAGTACACCATCAATAATATTAAAGAAACAAGAGCACATTTAT
Organism: Acheta domesticus; assembly: GCA_031308135.1. Taxonomy (NCBI): domain Eukaryota; kingdom Metazoa; phylum Arthropoda; class Insecta; order Orthoptera; family Gryllidae; genus Acheta; species Acheta domesticus. Next base: position 185,668,679 of record JAHLJT010009419.1, on the reverse strand, counting down.
AACCTGTGTAATTTAAAATAGTTGATTTTTTAATTATATTGATGTTCGGTAATCAACGTAGAATTCCGTACGTTCAATTAAAATAATTTGTCGAAAGTAAACGTCTTTAACTATTTTTATGTAAATTAAACAAATCTAGGCGTTAACACACTAGGAGGCCAGTATAGCATTAAGTCAACACGAAATAAAAGAATAAAACAAATTAGCGAAGTTTATTTTCGAGTTGATCTTCAAACGAGTAATTAAAAATTTTAAGTAATAATAATAACAACAATAATTATTATTATTATATAATTAATACATTATAATATAATAATATAATTATATTAATAATATAATTATAGTCGGCCCCGTGGCCGAGATCGCTAAGCCCGCAGGGTCGCGGGTTCGAGGCTCGCCTCAGACATGGGTGTATTTGTGTATGTCTATATGTGTGTGCCGTCCTTTCACCCCTCACTATTATCATTATTTCATCTTTCGTACCCCCCAGGGCTTACAACCCTGGGAGATAAAATGGGATTCAGCTAAAATGCTGATCCCCCCTAAGAATGGTTCATGTCCTGCCTCCGAGATAATGTTTCTGAGGAAAAAGGCAGCATATACGCGTGGTCCGAGTTGGCCTATACGCGAGCAAAAAAATATATAATTATAACAATGATTATTATTAGATTTTGAAAACAAAAAAATGAACGTGTGACTCTTCAGAAAACACTTTGCACGGTTCAGTTAACGCGAAGAATCCTCAGTGCCGTAACCGCCTTCACATCCTACTTTCTCACGTGCGTCCGCCAGGCGCAAGGCACCTCCGCCGCGTGGGCGATGGGGCGGGGGGCGTGCGGCCGCTGGCCATCTGGGGAGGATTAGCCGCGCCCAAGGGCTGGCTGCGCAGCCGAGCGGAGCGGAGCGCGGACGCCGCCGCCGATGAGTCAGCGCCCACGAGGAGGCCCCCACCCGCGCAGTCTCCCACGCTCCGGCCACTGGGCCAGAAGGGCAGCGGCGCACTCTGCGCCCGACAGGGCCTCCCAACTCTCCGTCAAAACTGGGGGACAAAGCTGGAGGGTGCTACTATACTGCGATTTTCGTAACTTTGCCCCTGATAGGAATCAGCTGTTGACGGTTTCATCCAATCGGGAGCTTGAACGTTACCACAATGACGTCACTTTAGTGAAATATAAGCTCCCGACTGGATGGCAGCGAAACAGCTGATTTCTGTCAGGGGCAAAGTTAAAAAAATCGCAGTATACAGGAGGCGCCAATGTCGGCGGATACAGCTGCAGGTTAGGCTCGACAACTTCCGCACATAAAAATTGGCTGATATCTGATAAAGGCGTAAAGAGTCTTCTAAATGCTCAATTATTCATAATATATACTTCTAACAAACCGCTGAAGAAAATGCGAACATTGATGCTAGCTTTTGTAAGATTACACGTCTGCTTGCGTCTCTTGAACCTACACAGCAGCCACGCACGTTTGAAGTATCGTTGGCAGCAGTTAGTGGTTTAGTTCCTGTAAAAAGATGCTGCAGGAGAGGGCGCCACTCTAATGGTCTCCACCACGTTATATGGGAGTTAAAAGGCCCTGGCGCCCACATCGGGCCTCACGTGGCGTATCATCTGCGATTCCTCCTCTAGCATTTCAACAACGTAGCACGTGGAAATAAAAAGAAAGCTACCAGTAAAATGAAGGTCGCGTTTACATTAATGTTAAATTATTTCAATGTTTCTATTTACGAGTACAATCAAAATTTATGTTCATGCGGGACCTCCGGATGGCACATCAATTTTAACACACGAACGAAGTGTACAATTTCCTATAATTTCAATGTTCCGATCGTTTCAATTTTCAACACAATTCCAATGTGTCAAGGGACACACATTGCGCCCACGCCAGGCTTAACCTTACGCCAAACAATCACGGCACATCTGCGATTTTTCAACTAGCGTTTCCACAAAATTCAGTAGAAATAAAAATACATCTAAAGTGAACATTGCATTTACCTTAAACTATCTTCAATTTTTCTATTTATGAGTACACTCAATAGTTATTTTAATGGCGAGAACTCTCAATGTTGAACAATTTTCAAATTTAGAACGTTTAATCCCCCATTTTCTGCATTCTCTCATGCAGTTTCTCCTAAAATTTCGATGTTTCATTTACAAGCTCTTAGTTCTTTTTATATTGTTCCAATAGCTAGAAACGATAGCTGTTAAAAGCTACTCTATTGTAACCCTTATTCATAAAAGTTCCACAGGGTATGACAGTCACGGTACTGTCATCAAATTTTTTTTATGCAATAGGTACCACTCTAACAATTGTATTTATTTACATTTTTATTTTTTTGTTTTCCTTTGTTTATTTACTTGTTTCTTTAACGCTCTTTGCTCACTTGGACTCATTGTGTGACGAGGACAATGTGCTACGGGCGGGGCGGCTCCTTTCGCTTTCGACCGCAGAGAGTGAGAGCGCTCCCAGCAGGAATTTCCCCGCCGCGCCCTCTACACCCCCCATTCCCCTGCCCCCCACCGCCCCGTGTCAATCCCGCGCTGCCCACTGCTCGCAGAAGAAACCGGTACGGCGCCCGGCGGGCGGTCCTCATCGCAGCTGGAGCCGAGCATCTTACCACTCCGACCTGCGTGAGATTTAAAGCTGAAGCGGATTCTATTAGAAGAAGGAATGCCCCATACGCATAAGGGGCCCCTGCATACGAGTGTTGTGCTGGCGCGCGATAAGTAACGCGCGTCATAGAATAACACTATCTTATGCGAAACGGCACACGAGCGCTTTGGCCGTTCCGCATAAGATGAAGGCGGCTCCACACAATCGCTATTCGGCGAACAGCGAGCAACCGCTCGCCGAATCCCGAGTAGTCTGGATAGGTCGCTTGATATTTGCCGAGTGAGGAACATTCGGCGCTCGCCCTACCCACCGTGTGTCGGTCTTTTGGACACATCAAAGGGAGCGAACAATCGCCAAACACATCAGCTGTGCGGGATTGGGCGAGCAGTAGCTCGCTGCTCGGCGAATGCCGAATGTGTGGAGCCACCTTAATGTTAATGTACGATGCGCGTCAACGTAACGCTCGTGTGACACAGGCCTAATTGCTGGATTTACGACTCCTAGACATACGTTAACAATTTTGTGGGGGGTTAGTTAATATTTGTTTACTTAGAATTGTACGATTAATAGTAAATTTACTGTTTGGTTGTTTGGGAATGGCTTTACTATTTTTCTACGTTTCACGGTTACTAGAGGGGAAGAGTAAAGCTGAATGTTGTTCATGAGCTGTCTTGAATACGTTAAGCGAAGTTGCCTACCATTACAGAAAGGTACTGTCATTTTTCGGAATAACATCGAGAAAAAATATTAGTTCTGAGTCTCGCGTACTATTTGGATGCTCAGTGTTTACATCAATAGTTTTGATGTTGCAAGATGGAAGCAAAGTTGATATCAAATTGATAACGACCTCTTATATAAATTTATGAATAAAATATTCTAGTCGATTGTAAAATTTGTAATGAGTAATTACTTGATTAAAGACCTTTAAATAAACAATTTGGCTGAGATAATCCAGACGAACATATGTTTGATTAATGTCAAAGTAATTTTCTATCCTCGAGAAATATTGACATCGAGAAGTACCGACTGGACGTAAAGATCTGGGAGACATTACTCTATATTAATAAAGAAATGCAATTTAAGAGAAGTTGCTAAAGTGTTATTTGTCATGAATTTTAATCTGGTGTGCTTAACACCACCATGTTTCTTTAGTGCTGCGGAGGAAAAGTAATTTTCTGTGAGAATCACACAACGGTATCGTCGGTGTTGAAACCTCTCAATGCTCTGAGTGTAAATAATGAGTTTCCCTTACCTGCTACCTAACGCAAACTACTGATATGAAGCTTATAACAGTTATTTATGGTTTCTTTACATCATATTTATTTTCAATATAAACACTCTTTTATTCACTTTTCGGTTATAAGAACACTGTGAAAAAGGATCTGATAGAGATATTTTATTATATTTGCATTGTTGATGTGTAAAACCTGAACCTGATCTCTCTGTCATGACCTAGACATAGAAGGAGAAAGTAGAAACTCCTTTTAAATCAATGCAGGGGCTGACCTAGAGACCAGTTCGATTGTTTCATTTGTTCAAGTTCCAGCTATTGCCTGACTCACGTGGTGAGCGATCGAGATTCCTCTTAGAAGAAACTGCAAATCGACTCGACATGGTGTATCTTTCATGCCTAACACTCTTCCTATCCAAACAAGGATCTTCAGCCATCCGGTGTGCAGGTGTTTCTTTCACGTTTTAATGCTACTGCACCACAATGATAGCGCAAAATCCTCGTTGAGAAGCCTCTTGCAACAATACTTTAATTACATTCTGCAATGAGAAGGTGTTCATGGTCATTTTCATCTTAATGTAAATAATGATTCGTAGTACCACAAAAAAGATCGCTTTCATGATAGCTTGCACTACCTTTCTTGTAAATATCCAATTATGATTCCTAGTGAGAATGATATATCAGCTTTTCTTTCATTCTCAGCATTCAAGAGCTTCGTTTTCCTCAAGAACCCACGATGCCTCTTCTGATTACTCTGAGAATTGAAGCATTAATATCATTAAAAGGCATTGTCTTTCTCTGTCTCGGTATATTATAGCGAATGAAACGAATTTTTAGGAGAAGAACATGGGCATGCCAAACTATTACAAACAAATAAAATTACTAATGAAAATTGTTAACTGTTAAATAATGTAGTTGCAATAGCCGTTCATGAACAGAATAATTCTAAAGCAACCTTAGGTAAATAAACAAAAAGAGAAAATAAATACGAATTAAAAACTGATTTAAATAAATATCTTAAAAATAAACTTAAAAACTGCCTGTGTATACAAACATACTGATTTTTAATTACTGATCAACTGAACAATATATTTGATGTAATGTGATTTACATTTCAAAAAAGAATAGTAATAATGATTACAAATTGTCCGCCAATTATTTTGTAGGCTAATATATTTTCTTGGAGAGGGAACGTCAAAAAATGCTGTCAGGAAGCTCAATATCAAATCACTTTAAATCCAGGTTTGATTTAGTCAGCAAAATTATTGACACTAAATTCTATTTCCATCCACAGTAATTGTGAGAGTTTATCATACGGCGCGCAAGCTCTCGCCTGAAAAGCAACGATCGCGCTGTCACCCTGACTGCATACGCAAGAGCCCAGAGGCCTCGAGCCCAGGTGTTCAGCGGTCAGTTCCTTTAGAGGGCGGCGGCCGTTTTGCGGTCATCGACTGGCTGGAAGGCCGTGCGTCCACCACCGTCACCGCCAACATCGCCACTGCTAAAACCGTCACCGCCAACACCGCCACCGCCAACCGAAACACCGCCAACACCGCCACCTCTGACCGCAACACCGCCGACACCACCACCGCCAACACCGCCAACACCACCACCGCCAACACCGCCGGCACCACCACCGCCAACACCGCCACTGTCAACCGCAACACCGCCACCTCCGACCGCAACACCGCCGACACCACCACCGCCAACACCGCCAACACCACCGGCACCACCACCGCCAACACCGCCACTGTCAACCGCAACACCGCCAACACCGCCACCTCCGACCTCAACACCGCCAAATCCACCACCGCCAACACCGCCACCACCAACACCACCATTGCCAACCGCAGCACCGCCAAATCCACCGCCGCCAACACCGCCACCGCCAATACCACCACTGCGAACCGCAACACCGCCAACACCACCACATCCGACCGCAACACCGCCAACACTGCCACCGCCAACACCGCCACCGCCACCGCCACCGCCAACACCATCACCGCCAACGCCAACACCACCACCGTCAACATCGCCACCGCCAACACCGCCACCGCCAACACCGCCACCGCCAACACCGCCACCGCCACCGCCAACACCGCCACCGCCAACACCGCCACCGCCAACACCGCCACCGCCAACACCGCCACCGCCAACACCGCCACCGCCAACACCGCCACCGCCAACACCGCCACCGCCAACACCGCCACCGCCAACACCGCCACCGCCAACACCGCCACCGCCAACACCGCCACCGCCAACAGCGCCACCGCCAAAACCACCACCATCAACATTGCCATCGCCCGCGTCAAAGTAATCTCCGACAGCGCCCACTGCGATGACATGACGCATTTGAAGGCGGTTTTTAGGAGCGTTGAAACCCCACGTCATTGCTGTGTTTTCCTTTCCGTACCTTCTCATTTTTTTCAGACTTTTCTTTCATTATATCACTTCGATTATTTTTCTACTTTTCTTTCTCATCGCACAGTTTCTTTCTACTCTTTCGCTCTCTTTCTCTCTCTCTCTCTCTTTCTTTCTCTCCCTCTTGATATTCTGTCTCCTTTGAACATTTCCCTTTTCATCTTTCCTTTAAATTTGCGATTTTATTATTATCATTTAGTAATGACAATAACTAATTTATTGATAATTCTTTGCATAAAATAACTAATTTATTGAATATTTACTGCAAAGCATTATGGGCTCCACAACTATTCACGTAAATGTTTGGAAGATCAAATAACGTTTTTTCTATTATAATTTTAGATAACCTACGACTTCTACTAAGACACGTGGGTGAACCCCATGTAGAGTGATATGTCAAGTACTGCATCAAGTACCTATTACGCCCTTTGTTATGATGAAATAAATAAATAAAATGTAAAAACTAAAAAATTGAATGTCTTCGGTTATGTATACTAAATATGGAAAAATGTTGTTTGCCTTTTATCAATAAAACCTACTGGTCATATCTTAATTTTAGGGTCTCCAAATTCATTCAATGTTCATAGGACAGGACGTTTGCCACTCACAACGCACCTACTCCACCTTACCTTCTCCAATGAATGTACATATTTTTCATAGAATTTATTACAATAAGGCTGGAACACGCAAGTCATGAACTTGTCAATAGTGCCAATAGAGTAACTAGCACCTACGACGTTAGTCCATAAACCCACACATAGTCAAGAAACGGTGCCAGAAACACGACGCGAAGGAAAAACGTGAAAGCAAACCCGTTTTGTCGCCGGTTCTTTTGCGGTTTGTTTAAGCAACAGCCAACCCAAGTCGTGGGCGCCTACGCTCTGCTCTACGTGCGCGTTTTTCTGCTATCTTGGGTCACATCAGATCGCGTTCGAGAGCGAGTCCATCGCAGCGATTGAATGCCTCACCGACACCTTGCGGGGGGGGGGGATGCGACAGCGAGCGGGATGGACTTGCCTTCGCTGCTCTCCAGCAGCGCTCCTCTTGCGTCATGGCTGGCGCTGGGGTCGCAACTAGGAAAGGAATTTCCCCAGAATGTAACGTTTGGTGCAGAGTTACAAACAAGTCTTGTGTTCAGTTGAATCACTGTTAGGCCAAACCATTTTACTACTGAAAGGTTTGTACGGGAGTCATTTCAAAAACGGTCATTTAATATGAAAACAAGCAACAAAGAATAAATTTGGAACGTAGTACTACATGTTTATATTTCTCTTAATGCAATAAATATCACAAATCAGTTCTTGTTTTCATTAATTTCATTCATATGCCAATTACATCAATTTAATTCATTCGTAAGATAATCTTTATACATTTCAGTTGTGCGTTCAGTAATTTAATACTGTTATTATTAAGAGTAAAAAATAGTTCGAATAAAATCCGTAATAAGCGATGCTCCATTCTATATTCCATCCTGCAGATTATCGGGAGCCCCTTTGTACCTGGTGAGTGAACAAACATCATTTTCTTACCCCGAAGGCGTGATAGGTAAATCGGTACTACATATAGAAGTTCTGGCGAGGAATTAGAATCTCCCACCTGGGTGACCAGTTTTTTGGTGTTACATCGTGATGGATGCGTCGTGACAGGGCCATGGATTGCTGTAATTACTCCTCTAGCCTTCATTACCACCCCTCTCGGTCTCCCCTCTCTCCGCAAGACTCGACGCCGCGATTACCGCCTTTCCAAACGCGACAGTTGCAAGGGCTGCTCCAGGAAATATTGACCGTTTAATTTAAGATAGCATGGCAGAAAGTAAAATTGTGTAGTGAAACTACTATCAAAAAATCAATGAATGATACATCTTTGAATTCCTCGTTTGCTCCTTCATTGCTAGAAAAACATATAGTTTCATTTAAAAAATTAAAGATGAATACATTTCTCGAAATATAAAACTATTCCGAACAATATTTCTATAGCATATTATTTTCCCCATGGTTCCGCAATGTTGAGAGAAAACTGTATTTCGATATCGTGAACCCTTCAGACATTATGAGAGGGGCCGATAGTTGGTGGACCACCCGGTATATTAGATTGATATGAGCATTTAATTAGAGCAACATCACTTCACTTCAACCTCGGTCACTGAAGAATCCTACAATATTCGATCTTATCGAAAAGATCTCCCACATTGAACCCAGCCAAGGCAACTACTTTCAAAGAGCAAGCACACATCTTCAAATGCCGGAGAGCAGCCTTCAGAGAGCAGTGACTTGACCGGTCGCGGCCGAAGCAGCAGAGGCTGACGCGCAGAGGCAGCATCGGCTGACGCGATCGCGTCGGCATCCGGGCTGGAGGTCGCGCCTTCACACCCCGCTCGCAGCACTCCAAGCGGCCACCGCCAGCGACACCGCCCGCTCGGGGAAAGCACTGGGCGCAGTGCGTAGTGAAAGTCACCTCCACGCATATTTCACGGAGCCTCATAACGTCCTCGCCGCCTCGCGTTGCCTCTTCGGTGCCTTTCGTTTCCGAGGGCAGCGTAATCCGCTGTAAGTCTGGCAAACACCAAACAGGACGTTTCGAAACCTCGCGGACGTTTCCAGAGAATTAATGCGGCACGCGGAAAGGTTTCCGAGTTTTAATGCGCTGTTCACAATGGCCATTCAAGACAGCGTTAACTTTCGAGTCTTTCAAGCCTAATGGTTTTAACGGAGCTGAAAGGATAATTTACTGCGATTATTTATGGGTCAATTCATTTTAAGATTGCTCATAGGAGCTTCTCGGCATTTCCATTGCAAGGACGTCATTTATTCTGTTTGATAACAGTGAAACGTTATTAAGAGATGATTTGAAACTCGGTTATACAATGCTTATACAATTACACCGTTCGTGTAGCACGGTTTCCCACAATTTCAAAGCTTGTTGCAAAGTATACATATTTCACTAGAAATAAATTTTCTTCTTAAACGTTTACTCACAAAGCAACAAAAAGAAAAGGAAAAAATATACACATAAAAATGTTATAATCATTTAACCATAATGTAACCCTATTTATTATCTTTCTTTTCGTGCTATTGGTATTTTCGTAACTAAATTACATGCGAGAATTAATTATTGTAAAAATAGCAATTGACGATTTTAATAGCTCCGAGGCAATATTACTATTAGCAATGTTTGTAGGGATTAAGGAAGAGAAGAGGCTAGAGACGAATTTTGCAAATGAATTAATTGCGATTTGAAGATTTTATATGTAGTTACTATTGTCATTAACGTTGTTGATGGTATTTGTTCTTGAGCTAAAGTGTTGGTCTGTGCTTGTATTTCGAAGGTCAGAGGTATTTGTTTGGTGTTGTTTAGGTAAATCGGTTATTTGTGACAGCGAAGGAAAGTTTGAGATGTTCAGAAACGGTAAGTGGTTTATTGGGAACAGTGATAGTCTTTTTTTAACGGATCATTCGTCTTAATCATTTTTTATATACAATTTGTAGATCTCCCCTAAGTGATCCTTTACAGTTATTAAAAGAAGGTTTTCATTTTTTGAAAGCCATTATGCTTTGAAATGATCTTTTGCGCAGACGTATATGATATTGTATTGTTATAGAGATTTCGGCTTTGCCTATTGTATTGTTATAGAGATAATCTACGCATTGCGAACACTAGTGAGTACGTATGTTGATTTTCTTCGTTTCTCGGTTTTCACAATGAATTTCATATTTTTTAGTTGCGGAACTGTTTCTCTTTTGCCTGAATGATTTAACTTCTATCATTACTATAACTATTTTTTATAAATTTGGAAATTTTGGTGACCGATTTGAAATTAGTTTGCATATCGGCAAATATTTTGTCTTCTGTGACTGGTTAACGGATGTCTGTCCTCACTATCGAAAATTATTCGCTTCTCGGGTCGTTGTGGATAAGGAACTGTTAATAGATTCGAAATGTTGTGGCTGTTAGCTGTGGCAGAATTCGGTGGGAATTTTCTGAGATCATTTCTTTTTTTCTATTTTGTCCTTGGATGAAAATAAATTGGGTATTACATAAAATTAAATTATTTTGTTTGCATGTTACCGAATGGAGGTAGTTTGTTGTCTTTCAGGTCGCTGTCTTCCCTTGCTCTGGCCGGGAGCTGATTTGAAGTTTACCTGGTTGGATATTTGTGGTTTGTCCATAGGTTTGTCCGCAAGTGGTAGCTTGTACCCGCCTATGCCGAAAGGAATGAAATTGGTGATCTTCTTGAAGGTTGCCGCGATGAGTAGTTGCGAATAGAAGAATGATGCTTAGAGTTTGATGGTTCGCAGTTTAGAGCAGTATTTTTTATTTCCCTGAGAGGCGGTGATGTAAATATCCAAATGTGTTGAAGCACTTAACGTACTATTAGTTTACGCTGCACTACTGAGACGGAACCGTGCGAAGTGGCTCAGGGCGTAGCGCGCTGACTTCGCATTCGGGAGGCCCGGGTTCAATCCCCTTGCCGGCCATTTGACCAGAATGTTCGTGGTTTCCCTCGGTCATCCAGGCAAGTGATTGTACTGAAAGGCCGCGACTGCGAAACCAGCGTTGCTAGCCGAATTCATTAACTCCATGAAGTCATGGAAGTTACGCGAATGCGAGGCATCGCGGGTTTCTGCTTGAGTGACCGACTAGGAACCGCTAACGGCGCCGATGACTATTGCCCTCTACGGGGCATATAGTGGCTAAATGCAAATACAAATTCAGAGGGATCAAGTTACTCTTACGAAGCGTCGATGTCCCAACTCTGTCTTGGGAAATCTTGAGATCGCGATTTGAAATTCTCATTCCTATCTGCAACCGATGTTGAAAACAAACGTAACACACTAACTTTTCCGATTGTGCTACCTTCCTTTCCACAGCCAAATTAATAGCGTGAAATAAAAACCAAGGAATCCAGAGATTATTTGAAATAAAAAGCGAGCGGATTGTAAAATTATAACAGGCATTTTTCCCTCAACTCGCAATTCGCATTCTATCAACAAAATTTTACATCACTTAGATGCAAGGGAAGAAAGTCAGTCATAGAGATTTACAAGTAATTTCTCCTGCTTCTCGTCAACCAAGAAATTAATCGAAAACGAAAGATAAGCGATAGCAGGATATTCATATCTCTGATAATTTCCTTCTATACGATAACAGAACCCCTAGAACAAATTATATTCTACTTTTAGCAAGAGTACCGCCATAAGAGTTATTCGTCAGTCTAACTGCCCTGGATCGTCTAGAATATTCTTGGATCCTGGATAGCCTTGTGGAAGTCATTTTTAACCCCAGCTTTCCCCAAACACTTGATCTCTAAATAATTTTTCACAATATCTTGCTCTTTGAATATCTCCCGAAGCTCTTAAACCATTCAGACGCACAATAATTCACCACATATTCATACCTTGTGGATATCTCTTTGGTTTCATGGGATTGCCTTTTAATTTTCGGTGTAAAACGCCTTAAAAATTAATCCGTATAGAGGATCGTTTGATAAATGTAAGTAAAATATGTTATACTAATTTCAACTACTGGTGTAACGTGTTGAAGCGGAAAGGAGCAATTACTCGGTCGTGCATAGGACACATGCGTAGATTGGCACTCCATGACGCACCTAAGCTACATTTTACCTCACGGGCGACATTCAGAGCGGCGTAGCTTGGTAGTATGTTTTCGAATAGAACAGGAACGATCACAATTGATAGAAGCCACGCTGTCGTGGTAGACATAATTTATTAAATAATATCACACAATGTTTTGGTCAAGCATACTCCTTCGTGAATAATACAATTGAGAGGTATTATGGTTTTATTTAATGGATGTACTAACATGAATAGTAGTAACAGCAAGGAAAAAAATAATAAAGAAATGGCTTGGCCGGTCACCTGGCGCAGGCGGTTATGGCAATCGTCGTCTGCGCTGAGGGGGGCTGCAGGTTCGAATACTGCGTAGGCATGCACGAATTTGTGATTGTCCTTTCACCTCTTATTATCATTCTATCACCTCATAGTTCATAATTCAAGGCTAACAACCTTGTGTAAACAATGGATGTTGCCGAAGCGGTTGCTCCTTATAATGAATAAAGACACGGATAAATATGACTGAGCCTCTGAGAACAACGTAGTTTGTGGTTCGAGGTGGCCGATATTCGCCTTTAAAAAATTGACTTGTGATAACCTGTCTAGAATGCTCCCCTAAGTGCGCCTCTAGAATGAGAAGTGAAATGCATGTGTTGTGAAGTGAAGTGGTGTGCAGTGTAAATAAAAGTCGTATATTTATTAGTCTAAAATATCTGTACAGGACCGCCATAAATGTAGAATTAATGGGGTTATTGTTATTAATGACTTTATTGTTATCATTGTTCTCATATTATTATTATTATTATTATTATTATTATTATTATTATTATTATTGTTTCTTTGCTTTTCACTTCTTTCCACACATGCATCTCGGTTACCATGAACAAGAGATACACGATTCATCTGTCGTAATCAGCACTGGATCAACCATCAAGGTTTAGAAACTTCCTCACGATGCTGCATGTGTCTAGTATGACAATCTTCTTCAGTTGGATGTATAGCCCCTTCTTCAGTTGTAATTCAGCCAGGGATTCATGAAGGAACTTCGGAATTTCACCAGTAGCACCTAGAATAATTGGTACAATAGTCACCATTTCTACGTCGCTCCAAATTTCCTTTATCTCATTTGCCAATGGTTGATATTTTAGAATTTTATTATTATTATTATTATTATTATTATTATTATTATTGTTGTTATTATTATTATTATTATTATTGTCTTAAAATAATTTTAAGTTACATTGTATTTAATTCCTAATTATAATATGTAAATTTTAGTATTCCCACTAGGTTGCATAAACTTACCAGCGGAAATAAAAAATATCTATCTATCCATCTTATGGGCGCGGGGCGACCGCTAGACCCAATTTACATGCTTCCTTTTGATTTTGAGAGTATTGGCGAACGTGCGCACGCGCAGAGCGGCTTCTAGGGCGGCAGAGACCCTGTGCGCATGCGCTCGATCCCCAAAACTCCGAAATCGTTGGCCAAAAAGAAACGTGTAAATCGGGTCGTCGAGTTTAACGGCCGTTTGCGCCACGTCGCAGCGCGGCGGCGCGGCTAGCCCACTGGCCGCGCGACCTTTCGCGCCACTGGCTGCCGCCCACCCGCCCCCACCCCCACCCCGCCACCCGCTGCCCGCTCGCTATCCGCCGCCGCGACCGTGGAACTGATATTCGTTCGGATCCGCTACCGCCTCCGTCATGGTTTATTCCCGTAGACGATTCACTGGTTACCGGATGAAAAAACGTTTCATTAACACTTGTTCGCAAACATCGGAATTTCACCTCTATAGGCATCAAACTTGCTATTTTTGATTCCTGGTTTTCATGAAGATGCTTTGGCTGTATTATCAGCATCAATTGCTTACTTTTATCACTTCATTTCCTATTGCTACCAAAGGATGGGCGGACTTTATAATTCAGAAAAGACTCTCTTCAAATAGAAGTTAAAATGTTATAAAATATGATAATTCATTATCTATGTGGGAATCTCGTTGGTTCTATATGAACACATTTATGTGATATTTTTATTTTCAAAGGGAAAATCTTTGTTTATGGCCAATGTTTTCCACTACATGTATTTTAAGCTTTGATAAAGAACTATTTTATTTTTTATTCTATTTGCGAAGATGATTTTTCCTATAATATTTTATCCTAAAAGATAGGAGTGAAAGGTGATATTTGTTGTTTTTTTATTTCCCGATTAACATAAAAATACACCTTTCCGGTGATGTTTCATGGTTAGTCTGCTGTTTTCTTATTTATAGATGCCTCTTTCTAAAATGTATCCCGTCAAATAAAAAGATTTCGTATTCTGTTAGTTTTGGATAGTTTATATATCTCGACATATCTTTGACTAAAGGTTCACCTGGTCAAACTAGTAAAATAATAAATTTGTGTTAAATCTCAGATCTGTGCACAGTGTTGCACAGTGCATTCCTTCACGCACAGGGAAGTTGCTTTTATTTCGACGGGAGTTTCTCAAGCGCGTCTCTGAAAGCGACAGTGCGCTGCTGCGGTCAAGAGCGGTTTTTATGGGTCTGCAGAAAGAAGCATAATGGACTATAAAGCGAAATCACCTCAGGTGCTGTATACAGCCCGCAGTCAGCCCCGAAAACTCTCCAAAGCGACGGATTCATTACATTGCGACGAAGTGAGAACATGCCATCTTACCGAAGTCCATCAACCCGCACACCATATACAAGCTGAATTCTACTCTATCAATTGAAAATAAAACAGTCATTAGACCAAAGTCATTAAAACCAAACAGTCATTAGATATACACATCTTATTTCAGAAATGCAAACTTCATAAGTGTTCATTTTCGTTATCATATAATTGCCTGCCATTCAAATGTTATTTATTCTTAAACATACAATTCCAATAAAATTTTATTGTTCTTGCTTCTGGAACTCGGAGTAGATTCCTAGTTAATTTTCATTTATGCTACATTTCTACTAACTGCATTAAAATTAGCTTTCACCTTATGATCAACATGGTGGTTAAAGCAAGTGGAATTAATTAGTTTTTCTATAAAATTTTCATTCATATCCATCAACCATTCTTCCATTTTATCGTCAGTTGAAAATATTGACTGCAGCACGAAAAGGTACTAAACGTTTTAAGTTTCATATTTCTTCCCTAATTATACAACATTTAATCGTTGCTGTGCGCGAAAGGAGTTGGATTATTGCAGCGTATCTCTTGTGTGTCTCCATGTTAGAAATGCGATAATTCCTTGAAATGTCATCTTTAATAGTTAAGATGCTTAAATAAAAGGTATAAATAGAATTTTTCTAAACATATTTGACACTTTCGCAATTGATTTTTATTGCTTCTTGCCTTCTCTACATGAAACTAAAGAGGAAAGCTTTGCTCAACAGGCCCGTTGCCAAGTGATTACTCAGACGCAATTGTGAACAACGTCGTAACTTTTCTTTTTTCATGGCTAAGCACAGGTGACACTTCTTCTCCGACTTTCGGGTTCCAAATGGCTGAAACAATCTTCCCGAACGCTGCATCAAACTCTTGTTAGCTGCCGTTCGCGAGATCGAGACTGGAGTTCTGTGGCGGAGCTTTGGCAACATCGCCAAGAGCTCAGGGCGCCTGGGGGAGGGGGAGGCAGGGACCTTCGCGGCTCGAACTCCGCTCCCTTGCGGGCGGCGGCGGCGGCACTGCGACCGGTCGGAGAGCTTTCGCTACCGCCGCCGCCCTCGCCCTCCCCGCCGCCTTCACCGCCGCGCTGCTGCCTTGCAAGCCACTGCGTCGTCTTTCCTCCCGTGCCTCCTCCCGCGTGTAACGGATGCGATATCTTGCACCTAACAACAAAGGCCGCGGCGACCCTTTGGCATTTCAGAAGCGGTCACGATCAATTATGCTTTGTTGTGCGTCCGGGTGCTCGGTTGCTTTATGAGCTTCTCCACATTCCACGATCGTTCTGTGCTGTATTTGAGGGCCTTGGACCACAAGGGATATGAGTGCCCTAAATGTGGTATGCAGAAAATCGAGTTCAAAGTTGAGTGACAATACACAACTCTATGGAAGGCATTTTATTTCCATCGCCAGATTGCGGCAACTGTTTGAGCTATTGAAATATCACTTGTTCACGAAATAAAATGAAGTTTTTACATTACATTCCTTCTCGTAACTCAAAATTTGCCAAAAGGGCACTTGTATTCCTTGGGCTCTGGACCCCTTATTTATAGAATTCACACTGCGGGTTACATATTCACAGAAAAAGATTTTCAAACTAATTTTAGTACAAATTTTACATTTTCATAACTCATAGTTTATGCAGTGCTTTTCTCGAGAGCTCCAAATTGAAGCGTTAAGCATATTTGTATTCAATCGTAATCTCGTTGACAAATTATGTTCTTTCAATCTCAAGATCAACTCGTAAAGGAATGCTAATATGAACTAATTTACTCAGTTGGCATTAATATCTTAAATCATTCGAGCAATCAAATTGGCAACGGGAATCGTGTATTTACGAGGTAACAACACAACCTTTTCCATCTGCTTCCGGACTGAATTTCTACCTCGCGACATTCACTTGAATGTGCCGTACACCTTTATGAGGCACTTTCCGGTCCTGGATCTCGGGGACTTCGCGAAGGTTAATCTTAAAAACTCCTCGTTTTTCCCACTGCTTCAGTTGGAGGTCTGCTCTACCTTGTGAGTTTTAGAGGAAAAGCAAGCTGCTGCATCTTGTGAATTCACGTTGCATTCACGTTGCATTTGGCGTTGGAACGAAATCCCTTCTCATGTTTGTTACAAGGAATTTGCTACATCACAGCTTCTTTTGAAACCATCTGTATGGTCGACTTAAGCACGCGAAAGTCTCTTAAGCTTTTGATCAGTAGATTTAAGTGATTTTTAAGGGACACAAATGCCAGTAAATAATTCAGCATCAACGCTGATCACTTAGGACAAAAAAAGCAAAAGCACATCACTTTTTGAGAGAGAAAATCTTCAGTTATAAAGTTCAACCTGATCCAGTTTTAATGTAAATTATTTGTTTCTTTTACGTTTTAAGAATTAAAATTAACTAGTGCTTTTGATTAATCCTTCCTTCTGATTTAGTTGACATTTGGCTGACAGCGAACCTAATGCAACCCGCACAACATATGATGAACTTACTCCATTAGCATGAAGAAAAATACTGTTAAACGCAGTCAGCATTACAATACAAATATAACAATATAGTAAAAGTAATATTTAATTTTAACGCAAATTGTAAGAACATTTTACACCATTTCTGGTATCTGAAATTTTCTAATACATCACATTATGATATGGGGTTTATGTAGTAGGTACGATTCATTTTACAAGAATATTTTCGCTTGCGTAATTGAAGAATTACACTTAAGTAGTTCAATCATTAATATAATCTCCGTTTCATTTTCATTCCAGAGATGTCTGGATTTAAATAAAAGTTAACTGAGACAATGATCACGATGAGAAATTGCAATCATATCATTGAATACAATATTGCCTTAATAGCATTTAATTGAGTACGTAAAATAGATATAAAAATAAATAACGCGTATACTAGTGCATGGAAATATCGACAATTAAATTCGTGTTTAGCGGGTTGCGTTCATTTCAGTCTGTTCACAAAAGTTGGTGCCAAAAGTAGAAGTGATGGCTAACAGAAAACACTTAATATTCCTTACTGAACGTGTTTTTGTCCTCTAAATGTGTGTAAATAAACTTAAATCAATAATATTTCCACGTCGATGTACGTCATTACAAGGACAGTTGTCGGAGAATCTATTTCCTTCTGCAGGATTATAAATTATATAGTAGGATTAGAACAAGATAAGAAAGTAGAATATGTATGTATTTTTATTTCACACAATTCAATAAATCATTATAATATTATCATCATAACATATTATTTTTATAAATTTCTTATATTCACGCGTTCAAAATTAGAGTCAGAGTAATTTATGGTACATAGTTTCAATGCAGAACCAAAAATTGTAAATTCTATTTTATTTCACATCTGTTGATAACTTTCGAAGACGCAAGTGTTGCATTTTCTTTAATTTTGGATGTATTTAAACGTATGTCCCAAATATATGTAAGCGATATCATACGGCAATTACACGATCGTATGATCACTGTCATTAATTTCGGATATGGGACATTTAGAAGCCATAAACATCCTGGAAACGCGATAAAAATAGTTTGGTTGTTCGTTTGTTTGAAACTATTTGCATTATATTTTAACAAGAATTTTAGGATGTGCACCTTACAATTATTACGTAATTCAGAATCAAACGAAAGCTCTTAACTCTATGCGATATATGTTTCATTATTGAATCGGTCAGATTATATGTCATCGAATCCATTCAGATGAGTTAAAACCTGCCAGGAAGCAGAACAAAATGTTGGCTGCCGGCCTGGATAGCCGAGGTCGCTAAAGCTGAAGGCCCGCGGGTTCGAATCCCGCCTTCTGCATGGATGTTGTGTGGATTTTTGTTGTCCTTACGTGTTCTTCCTACAGGTCCCCCTACAGGTAGGACAATCACAGTGGTCAATGTATGACCAAAATGTTAAAAAGCGACCTACAAATTGTTGACTACACATTTTTTCTCCAATTTTCAACGAGATCGTTTTATAATAATAAATTGCACGATGTTACAACATCTTGCTACAACGCAACAATGACTAATTTACGGCAGAGTCCTTATTTAACCAAAGATCTTCAACCGGTCTCTCGCCACTTGGTAGCATTGTTAATCCCCGACCTGGCGTCCCGGGTTCGACGCCCGGCTGGCCACCTCCTGCCAAACGCCGGAGGGAAACCCGCGGCGCGTGCGGCGGCTTCCGACGCCGTTGGCACTGGAGGTCGACGCGCAGGCGCCGCGACGCCCCGCGACGCCCCCGGAGAAACTCGAGCAGAAAGCCGGCGCCCGCGTCCGCGCTCGGTCGCACGCCGGCCGGCCGGCGTCCGTGCCACGGCTCTCGCCGCACCAAGCCGCGCCGCGCCGCGCCGCGGGGTGAAGAACCGATATTCGGCCAGAAATCCGAGACGCGAGCAGTACGCCAGGCGCTCTTCACTTGTTCTCGTTGGCAGCCGGGGCACGCGATGGAGAGTCGTGCAAGTGATACGGACGGCGAAGAGTGAGAGTTATCTAAATGCATATGAGCGCCAGATTGCGTCCGGTTTCTCACGAAAGATGAGAAGGGAAGCCGGATTCTTGTCTTGATTTAGAATGGTTGCGGACATTAGGATTATTTATTTTTCGGTTCGTTCTGGAAGAAAATAGGAATACGCTGAAATGTTAAAGGAATATAATACGTTTTTAAATGTTACATAAGTACATTTTTACGACGAACGACGTTAAAGCTTTTTGAAATCATAGTAATCTACGTGAACTTATGAAACCTGTTGACAATGTAACGATAAGCATCTTTATAAGAAATATTTTAGGTAAATATGGAAGTGTAAATAAGTTGCGAAGAATATCCTTTTATCATTTTTCAATTTCGACATAGCTAGAGAAAGATTTTTTCGGAAATCTACATGAAATGTTGCCCAGTGAAAACATTCATACGATGCACGGATTTCAATAACAAGAACTTTGCGTGCAGTGAAACGTGACTCGAAAAGGCACAAAAGATGCGAGACAACTTGCAGAGTAGGAGGGCAATGCAGTTTTAAGCTTCAGCCACTTGTCATGGCAAGACACGCAAAAACTTGCTGACCTTGAAAATAAAACATAACTGCACGAGATGATGGCGTGTGTGTAAAGTAGGTGGAAGGTAAATGGAAGTTAAATTGACATGTTTGGGAAGGTTGATTACGTTTAAACGTTTGCGTGATTAGTATTACACCCTAGGCGGAGCCTAACGGTGGTGTTGGTTGCTCTTATGTTGTACGCAGCAATCTCCAGAAGTTTAAAAGTAAGAGTAATCCTTTTTTCACCAAAGTATTTCCTTATCTTCCATATTTCTTTAGATGTGTTGTCACTATTTCAGGCATGTAAACAACTTCAAACACAATAATAACTGCAATGGAGTATCCATCTACATGAAAACATTTGATAAATTGAAATTCACTAGCATCTTCCTTTATTGGCTTTCTAATTCGAGATCGTGCCATAAAAACAGTTATTTTTTGTCTTTATTAGTGTCATTAAAGAGAATAGAAACGTTCACAAACAACCTTGAACTTGTGAAAATAATCGACATGCTCACGCGTAGGTGAAGAGAGAAATTCGTGAAATCTCGTAATGGAAACGACATTAAAGCTTATGTTTTCCTCGCCGAACGTTTCCATATTTCTTCTTTATGAGGGTGTTTTACTTTCCCTTCGCAGAGTACATTGAGGAAATAACAATATTTATGATGTTTTGAATTAAATAAGAGAACGTGATGTTTTGTTATCACGTTTTCTCCTTCATTTAAGCGTGCGAAAAAAAGGAGAAAATTCGAGTTTTGTCACGTTACTCCAGCGAAACGAAACCACTTAACCATTTCGACTCGCGAGACCGTGTGAATGAAAAGGCTGAGAAAAACTGACGCAAGGGCAGGTGATGCCACGGCAGTGCGGAATGGGATCTTCGCTTGTCTCCCGCGCGACCGCTCGCTGTGCACCGCTCGTCACGTGCGCAGCGCATTAACATTCGCTCCTCGTCACGGGGGATGGAGGGGAAGGAGGGGGAGTTAGGGGGAGGGGGAGGAGCTGGTCGGGCGCTTCGCTCCGGACGAAGGCCGGCCAGCCGTTTAGCCGGTATACTCCACGCTGTGCAAAACGAGACACTGATCCGAGGGAAGGGCACTCTTCAGGTGGTTTAGTCTGCTTTGGTAACATTGGAAATTCTTAATTTTCAAGCGTTTGCAGGAAGTTGTTTAAAATAGACAAAATATTACATGTTCAGTAGTGAGACTGACGTGTAAGCATTGTCGTTGTGGGCTCTAAATTTCCCAATTTCAGCAAGAATTATTACCAAAATTGTATGTTGTGAATTAAAATCTTTCACATTACCAGCATTATTTCATTTTCTGAGCTACTTTTGTGAAATGACTACTGCATACGAAAGGTACGTCTCTCGTCGATGCCATGTTTCAAAATTATGAGTTTCTTCTACTTTTCGTTAAGAAATTCAATGCTCAAGGTAATAACAAAGCCTTACAAACGTTGCTTCAATTATAGTGTTGTGAGAATTTTAAGTCTATTAATTATTGGCAAAAAAATATTTGTTGGGTTACATTGACGTCAATTGACGTCAATACCGTATGTTATTACTGTTCTGCGTCCTGTTGCACTACAATAAACTTTTCAGAAATCTAACAATATCCCTAAATACACGACTGAACTCGACAGATCCTTGAAGCAATTCGAAACTGTCATAAAGGGAACTCAAAGAGAATTGCATTGGAAAACGTCTGAATTTACAACTCCAGAACAGTAATAGGCAGAATTAAATTAAGAAACGTTGGGTTAGTGTCGTCTATTTATTACAGAAACACAACAATCTAAGACTTCATCATATTCCACACCTGGAAGCCTAATTGGTAGCCAAGTTAAGACCTCCAGGCAACAAATTGGAGAATTATGGCTAATCCATTGAAAACTGAATTTAAATGAAAATGATAATATCTGTAAAAACAACGTCAATTTTCATGTATTTATTTAAACAATTCCAAAACCCCCTCACGAGTCATCAATATCGCAATGAAGCGTGCACTCTGGAGGGCACGGAGCAAGATACATCTGTGCGTTAGCGTGCGCGGAGGCGAGCATACACGCGTTCGCAGTTAACGACGGCGAGCGGCCGGCGCGGCGCGGCGCGGCTGCGGCGACGGCGGCGGCGGCTGCGGCGACGAGAAGGGCGATATTGCGATTCCTGGAAGCGACGCAGAAAGGCTGCTGGCCGCTGAGCTGCTCCGGAACCAGTTCGCTCCGTCGCCGACCCCAGCGCATCCACCGACGGCGATTTTTACTTGAGATGCGGCTTTCGGTTCCCGGAATACTAAAATATTGGAATCCCTCGAATCTTGAGCAAGTTTCGAAATCCTAGAATCTTTGTTTTTTCGACGTTCGAAAACCACTTTTTAGTGCTACTTTATTCATCCTGGCGAAATTTCAAAGATAAAATATACTAGATATTTTTTAAATACTTATATTTTTCTGTGTTGTTTTTCTCGTCAGTTAATACATCTCTTGAACGATATTTGAGATTTCAATTATTGGAACACTCGCGACATTGAAATCTTTCATACAAATTATTTTTTCTGAATGTTTTTTATTCTGCATGCTCATATTACAGAAAGAACGCATTTATCAGCACTAGAACTCAACTCTGATTGACATAGAAATGCGACATCGATGTCGATGTTTTCAATCCGATGATTCCGTGTATAGAATCCGGAGTTTTTATAAAATGGATGTCTTGTGTTCGATGTTTTAAAGATTTCGACGTTTTGTTCGTGACACATTTTCATAATTTCAATTTCATAAAATTTAAAATATAAAGTAATAACTAACTTAGAACTCCTTTCATCGAGCACACTCTTGCCCGAGATGATACCGATGTCCTAGTGTTTCCTTCGCTTTCATCATATATTTTACATGGAGAGGTGTTCATTGCTTTATTTTGAGTAAAATTTAAATTATAAATTAATGAGGCCAAAACGTACACTGTCGAATAAAATTTTGTGGCGCATAAATGTAATGTGGGAGATTATTAAACCAGAGTTAAAACATCGATGTTTAGAAATATCGATAGTTTTTGGTATATCTATGTATTATTAACATCGATGTTTGGCAACATCTATGTTTTGTGGTCGATGTCGCGGGGGAGGGGGGCTCTTGTGCATCGTATCCGACTTCAGCCATTTTCCAGGTAATCCGACCAGTTTGCGTCACAATATTAGTGAAAATTTTAAATGCTGCCAGTTACCAAAACAATCATCACCTTCTTTACAAGTCATTGAAACATATATGAAACAGTTTTTAAATATTGCACCTTTTATTTCAATTACACCGTCTTCATGTTACTTTTCGTTAAAAATTGTCACTTTATGCCACATTCAAAATGTTTCCCAACACTTCTCGCTCTCCATGCAACATGGTGGTCTGCGACTAGTCTGGCTTTTCAAACGAAGTGCCCATGTTGTAGTCACGTGGTTCGTGACGCAAACTGGTGCTGCGCACGAGTAAAAATCGGTGCCCCGGAGTAGCCCACCCATATCTTTCCACCATGGACGTCGCATCACTATACTTCGGTTTTTCTATCTTGGCGCGTGGGGGGGGGGTGTCATCAAAATGGAATATCTCACGATATTTCGCGTCGTTCTCGGTTGTGCCGTTAGGAGTCGCGACTGTATCGAGCAGTGCTGGTTCGGTTTTTCTGTGTTGGCGCGTGGGGGTGTGTCATCAAAATGGAATATCTCACGGTATTTCGCGTCGTTCTCGGTTGTGCTGCTAGGAGTCGCATGACCGCGACTATGTCGAGCAGTGCTGGCGATCATGCGACTCCTAACGACACAACCGAGAACGATGCGAAATACCATGAGATATTCCATTTTGATGACACACCCCCACGCGCCAAGAAAGAAAAACCGAACCAGCACTGCTCGATACAGTCGCGACTCCTAGAGGCACAACCGAGAACGACGCGAAATATCGTGAGATATTACTTTTGATGACACACCCCCACGCGCCAAGAAAGAAAAACCGAAGTGTAGCCCGCATCCGGGCTAACGAGGTCCGCCCGGTGACCGCGGAGCCCGCGGACCGCCAGTTGCGCGATTTCGCTCGCGACTGCTAATGGCGGAGTTCACGGCCACCGCGGCCACGACACCCGCGTGAGTCACGGGCGGCCCCGCGAAGGTCTTCGCTCTGCGACGGCAACGCGCGACTCTTCAGGCAGATACGAGACATTCTCTTTTATCTGATTTGTGTGCCAACTGTTTTCGGCCATTCTTCGCGTATGGTTTTGAATGGCTCGCCGGCGTCGGTAGCCGAATTGCTTAAATGCGCTCTGTGAAGTCACGGAGGTTAAGCAACTCACGACACCGCGAGTTCTGGGAAGAGGTGAACGTCTGAGAATTCACGGGATTCAACGGCACCGTGCCTCTAGCCGAAGGGATAAAAGATAATGACTGATTGCGTCTGAGTATGACTAAGTTAATGCAGTATTAATCCATTTTTGACGCCAGTACATGTTTATAGAAAAACGTAACGTAACTTTAAAAACAAGAAACGTGCGTTATCGTAGAAATAGAAAAATCTAACCCTCCTTATTATATCTTCTAAAACGAATAGAGGTATGCAAACGGGAAGAAAGTAAATACAAAAGTGATTACAACGGGCAAGAATTAAAAGTATTTTACATACAAAATTTGAAATACAAAATACTTAAGACATAACAAATCAGAAATATGACATTAATATAATTTCCAATGAAATGTTTATTGAATGACCAAAAAGAGCATTTACATACATGGTTGTAAAACAGTTCCCAGTTCTATGTAAGAAGGAAAATAATTTGCTTTCATACAATATATTTTTAAATTATCTCAATACAGACAGTCCTACCAACTATGGGCTATTCCCGTAACTTCAAAACGTTTCACGACATCGAAATGCAGTTTTCGCTCAACAATATGTAATCATGGGGCAAGTAATATGCTATAGAGATGTTTTAAATATGTTTAGTTTTCAAGAAATTGAATCATCTTTTGTTTTCACGATGGAATTTGCACGATGGAAAAGTGTCATGTAGCGTAATATGTAATGCAGGTTGCACGTGCGTCTCCCCTTTTCTGTCTCACAATATGGTTGTTGTATTTTTTGTCTTAAATTCGTTGAATGCAGGACTGGAGGTAATTCCCTCTCCAACTGTAGCAGACTTATTGGGTATTGTATGGATGATGTAAATATTTTTCCAAACCGTCCTCTTTCCGTATATACGGGGGAGGGTCATGATAAAACTGTATCTACAACGAAAGTTACATGCGACCTTCTCCCCCTTCCTCCTAATCCGCTTTTTAATTTCTTCTTTACCTCGTGCTTAACGCATTCTTAGTAATTTCTTTATTTCATCAATGTTCCTTGGATTATTTTCATTTCCAAATGTGGGCGTAATTGAAGCCCAACACCTTCCTTTGTGCCGTAGCCATTTCCCGCGTCGTCGTCCAGAGCGCCGACCGAACGCGAGGGGCCCTGGAGCGGGGCGGGGCCGCTGAAGGGCGAATCCAAAGCATTCGCTTCGCCCACTGCTCGGCCGGCCGCGGAGAAAGCGAGTGGAACCCACGCAGATTTTTTTTTCCTTTTGAGCAGCGGTAAGGATCCTAAGCGACTGGATTGGCCGGACGACCAGAACGACCACCCCGGGCGTGAGAGACCTCAGGGTCTAGGATTCAAGTCCTGGGTCAATTTGATTGCAGATTGGGGTACAGCTCTCTCGTGCCCCCGCTCACTCACACCTTTCTGCTAATTTCGCACTCACAGTTTCCTTTCCGTAACGTTTCTTACGGCAAAAGAAATCTGTCTATTGCTGGGTAGAACAGGTTAATGTGATGCGTGAACATTTGTAATGATGTACTATTGTACTTTGTAGTGTAATGTAGTGTACTGTGTAGTGCAGTGTAGTGTAGTGTGGTAATGCAAACTGAACCTTGTGTGTGTATAAAAGAAACAGAAATAGATCTAAAGTGAAAGTAGAAATAAGAATATACTCTATTACGAAACAAAGAAGTCAGCTAGTAATTTTTATAGCAATTCGCAATTGTCTTTATGATTCACGACGCCTGTAACATGCAATGAAATACGTGACTATATTCGAATACATTTTCCCACTGGAACACTTTCAGTAACTGGAACTCATGAACAAAATTATTAAATTTAAAGTAGTATTTGGTTTTTGAACTTCAAAATGACATTTGTTTCTTCCCTAAATGTCCGATATTTTTCTTAGGTCTGCAGTTGTCATTTTTCTATTTTTGTTCTTGCTTGTACGTACCATGTTCATTTTCTGTTAGTATAAACTAATTTCTGTGTGTTCTTGAATAAGAAGCATTAAAAAATACAGCTGGGAATAAAATAAGAAATAAATCTAAGCAAAACAAGACAAGTATTCTGATCTAAAATGACTTGGGTTTAGTAACCAACTGCTGGTTCGCTGACGACGCATGCAAGAGGGATACGCATCACAAAGCGTCAACACGACGGTCCTTCCTCTGACCTCGCGGCGACCGCAGCATCCTCCCGAAAGAGCACGCCGCAAGAAAAACGGTGTTTTCGTAGCACGCGCTGGCGCAAGTGGAGATGAGCCCGCCAAAGGTCGCGTGGTGCCGTAATCAACTTTTCCCACGTTGCTCCATGTCGCTCTCGCATCGGCACCGTCGTGGAGTGTGGACAGAGTCGTGAAGTGTGGAGTCGTGGCTTCCCCTTTCAAATCTCTCATCTCAGGAAAAAACATTCTGCAGTGAGTAACCTTCGTTGTATGAGTCTGAACCCACTTTTTTTATTTGCAAAATATTAGTGTGTTTGGCCAAGCAAATGCTAAATTGGCCAACTACTATCAGTATTTACATTATTTTTTTTCTCTCACTCACATCCTGAGCAAATCTAGAACATTTCTTAACTATCTGTGTCACGTGGGTTTTCACTCACTAGAGTAATGAATCAAATATTATTTAGCAGTCGTCAAGCAAATGAGACTACAAATATTCAGTAACAATCAAGATACGTCCTACTCCACGCCAAATGAGCAAAATTTCAGGTTCTTGAGCAGTTCTTAAGTAAATTTAGAAGATCTATTTAGTTAAAGGAACGATAACTAAAGTGTCATTGTAAGTCCTCAATCCACACCAATCTCTGAGGCAAAAAGTCATGTACTATTTCCTTACTTATCTACATTTTAAAAATTAGATATAAATATCACGTCTATTTGTGAAAAAATATCTAAATGCATTAACTCCACAATTCATTTAAATTTGTATTGGAGCGAATTCTTAATAGATTTTAAACTTTCTGAACATGCATCAAATATATGTAGATCAAAGAACAAACTTTAGTAACGGAGAAAATATAATTATTACAACAAAAAATGTTAAATCTATGACTACTTTACAGCCATTTAATATTGTCATTAAGTCAATTGGTTTTTATCTGTAGTTTTCGTTTCCACTGAAATAAAAATGGACATTTTTTAGAATGTGTATTTGAAGAATTTGCAACTGGCTTTTAATGCGACTGACTTTTGACTTGTGCAGAGAATCAGTATTACCTTACGTACTGGAATGACGATCTGCCTAAGCATGTCGAGCTATGTTACATCAATATAACAAATAATCGTCACAGAGCAGTGTTCTTTGATAATATTACTCTATAAAGAAGGTACGATGTAGGAGGACCTGCAGGCTCTCAATCCAAGAATTTCATCCAATGGAAACAACCTACCGTAGCCATAAAGGTTGAAATCTGACATTAGAAAATCATATGTGAAGTGTTGAATGGGAAGTACATAAATGGGTCAACCTGTGAAAGGCAACCAGAGGGACGGGCATACAAAACACCGCAGACCCGTTTTGTCACCCTCCGGAGTGACCGATATCCGATCCCCGAGCAGTCTCCCAGGAGCTGGATGGGCGCTGTGCCAGGGGAGGCCGAGCATTCGCGTGATAAATCACCGCGCGACAGCCACCGGCCGACTCCACGTGCTCGCGAGTGATAAATCGCCCGGGCACTGCCCCCCCCCCCCACAAGCTTCCCTTTCTCGATCGTCGCGACGCCGGACGGCCACGCCGATGCGAAAGCGAAACCGACGCGCGGCGTCGGCCACTGGGCGTCGCGACGCTCATGGGCGCTGGCTCGGCGTCGCGACGCCCTCTGCATTATGCATGCGGCGCGGCGCGACGGCCGCGGCTACTGCTGCCGCTGTGCTCCGGCTGGCGGCGGCGGCGGCGGTGGCGACCGCCGCGGGCGGAAGGTCGTCGCTCCGGGCGATTGCCAGCGCCGCCGCCGCCGCCGCCTCCGAGCTGGAAGCCAGAAGAAAGCGAAGAAAGCGCAGCGCTGTGTGGCCCAGGCGAGAACTCCCGCCACCGCGTGGTCGTGAACTTGTCTCGGGCGAACCGGCCAGCGGAGGCGTGGTCCATGCAAATGAACAACGATGCCTCTAGGCTGTCCTAGGAACTATGGCCAAAAACAAGACATCCTTGGAACTAGAGAGAAGCAGTGCTTTCTTCGGGAAGTCAAGCCAGGGGTTCGACTCTCTCTAAGGTCTGAAACTGCGAGACAGCAGTAACACCAGAATGCCAATCTGAGAGCATTTAAATGAACTTAACAGATGAAATAAGTGCTGGCAAATAATTCAACCAACACTAATTATGAATTCAAATGTTCATTATTTGTTAAATATTTTTTCGGTGTATTTGTCAATTTCTTAAATCAAATTATGTTTTTCTTAATTATGTTTATATTTAATCAAATTCAGGCAATTAAAAATCAAAATTTTCCTTGAATCAACTAAACACTGACTAAATATATAACTTTAAAAACACAAATACAAAAAAAATTTCCGTTATATTTCTTATTAGCGCGCAGTATAAAAATATATTCTCGGCCTAAAAACAGCCATGTGGTCTTCATTCCGCTCCTCAGCGGTGAGATAGTTGTAGCTGAAGCTTCGCATTTACGTGTGGAAGATAAGGGATATATCCGTAGTTGCTGATGGTGGTTCTCAAACCATTGTCTCTTTCGAACATAAGCATGGAGATGACGCACGCACCAATAAACCTATGCCTTTCTGGATGTATTTTTGCTTGAAATAATGTACTATAATACAGTCTTCTTTGTGGTTGTTTGAGATGACTGCACCAATCACGAAATCCGATCTCCAAAAACGCAAAATCAAGAAAATAAACACCGCTTCTTTATCAGTGCCGTAGTGTAACAGATTCTGTTCACTGGAGTTGTATGAAAAATAATTTGAACTTTATAGGGTAGTAATACTTATCGGACACGCGCTTTTTTCGAAGGGCCTATCTTCCTATTTCAACAACGATACCACGTTATTCAACACGCAACATTAGACTATCCCCAGTCCTTCACAACTGCCACAGCCAATGACTGCCACAGACAGATAAACCAATCCCAAACATACGTCCCCCGATCTCCACCCTTGCGGAACGCCACCCGATCCGCGAGGCGCCCCGAATGCCAGGGCGAGCGCCATGGGAGCGAATTGGAGACGCAGAGGAGCTTGAATTGGGCGCGCGGGGGCCATGGCCGCCCAAGGCCCCGTGTATCGCACGCAGGAGTCCTGGGGGGGAGGGGGCCGGGGGCGTCCTTGGGCGCGGTCGCCGGGTCCCGTTCCGCGGCCTCCGCCACTTCGCCTCCTGGGCGCACCGCCGCGCCGCGCGCTGCCTCGCCGGCTTCCGGTAGGAGCGCTGCGTTTCCTCAGGCCAAGGCGCGCCTCCGAGAGCATTCGGACGCGGAAACGTTCGCCAAAGAAGTGCAGGGTTTTTATTGCCGCCCTCGAACAGGTTGCGAGTAGACGCCACTTCTCACCAATTGCCAGTTAATAAATGATTAATTATGTTCCCTGTGTCGGTTCGCGGTACAGTGTGTAGATGGATGCATTTGTGAATTTTATTGAAATAGATCCCTCACCCGGCGAATATAAATTGAACCCGACATTTACTAAAATAATATAAAATAATATAAATATTGTTTATTTTTATGATAAAATTACGATTATCTGAAGAGATGTTAATAAGCAGTTAGTTACATCTATGAAGTAATTATGTGCGAGCTCATTCACTGATACATTTAATTACGAATTAATTAATTCTCCGTTCATTTGTTCTTCAACAGGCAAAATAATAGTGTATACTGAAGCGGAAAAAACACTATTCCACACAAATGTACTTATCCCTGCGCCGACGGAAAGAGATTTGCAGATTTACAGAGTTTCACGAGAAATTGTGGTTTATAATATTACTATCCAAGCACCTCACCGCTGAGGCTGTTAAGATGATACTAACGTGATAATCTGGTATCACAATATATAGCATGAAATACTATTTTATTCAATAATAAATATATTCAGGACAATATTTAGTGACAACTAGCATGCAGATTTAAACCTGTGAATGTATGTAATGAGTATAATAATAATTATTATTCATTGCACCATTCATATAATATCCAAAAATTTTTATAATGAGGAATTTCTACCAAACGGCATATTATTAAACTAACAAGTTTACTCTTAAACAAAGTTATCATTCAAAAACAAATATACTTTTTACGGTGGAAAAAGAAACCGTTAAATACATTACAAGAGCATAAAGTGGTTGTCTTACATACAGCCACAACATTGCTGTAACTACTTAAATTCAGTTACAATACGGTATGGCATAGGTTTCCTCTCTTTTCAATAGTATACATATACATTACAAGGCAAATATATTTGAACGAAAAGAAGTGTGCCTTCTGAAAGATAATATTTTGATCTGTTCCGATATGTTTCCATATGATCTGAATATCTCTTTTATAATCACCTCCATTATACGGCTGATGATATTTTCTATTAGACTTTATAGTTTTCTGAAACAACTTCTTGAAATATTTGCTGATCTTTGGGAATTTCTTTTGAGAAACGAATAAAATATTTTAGGTTCTAGGTGCATCTGATCATTACAGTAAAGTATCTGTGTTCATCTCTAAGTTCCTAAATGAAACTTAATTTTGTACAATATTGTACGGACTTTTATATAGTATTAGCTTTAAATGCTGAGATCTTTGCGTCATTACATTGAGAGAGTGAAGGAGCACCAGTGAAGATACAAACATGAACCCAGAACTTTGAAGCAAAGATTTGCAACGGACTGGATCCTCCCTGTCCCTGACATTTTCGTACATTTTATTTATTACCTTGCCCAGATGGTGCTCTCAGCAGCAGGTACGTATTAACAGAGTCATTCAAACATCTCGGAAGATCATCATTTCCCTGAGCGATGATACGTACCAATGTTCACGAAAAAGTGAGAGATGACGGAAAGAAATAGAAAACAAGGAGAAAAGAGAGGTCGCACGGAAAAGAAAAAACAAAAGATCACACAGAACAGAGGACGGTATTTCAGTTATGCAAATCAATTTTGCGTAAAGGTTCCGACGAATATGGCACGAGATTGTGTGACATTTGGCGAGCACCGAACTGGGTTAACCGCTCTTGAGCGGCGTCAAAAAAGGAGCGCGCTTAATGAAGGCTTCGTGGGGGACCGTAAATCGCAGTCGAGGACCGTTAGGGCAGCCGCCGTCTAGCCACCACGCACTACGGAAGGTCATGGACAGTGGCCGCGTGCTACGGCAGAGCGGCACCGACCACAAAAGAATTCCACGGAAGAGTCTGACTTACACTCTTTGCGGTGTTATGCATCAACCGGCTAGGCGACATCATACAAGTTTTGAGATAATCGTGTTCAAAGGTTTTATTACATTTTCAGCTCTAAAAACTGTAATTAAATTATTTCATTCATTGAAGCGCCAAAGTACACAAACAAGAGTAGAATATCTGGCGCTTGCCTGCATAATGTGAAATTAAGAACAGCAGATTTGAAGACCTAGGTTTATAGCCGGTTGTTGCGAAACATAAAATACATTCGCCAAAATTTTGCGTAACTTAGAACATGGTCCAATGCAACTGATGACGTCCCTATCTATTTTTTCTCAAAAATGGCGCTTGTCCAGTTGATGCTTAACACCGTCCATATTATACATTAACTAGTGGATCCGGCAATGCTTTGCTATTACACTTCACACGGTGCTGGTCACGCGATTGTTAATCACGTTTTACGTTACGCTCTGCGAAACGTTTAATAGATGAAAAACTTTCTCGCGAGTCTGGGTTTGTTCTATGTCCTAGTTTGGACATGGTTGTCAAATATTCTATTGTTAAAACGTTCTCTTTCATGTTTGGGCATGCTTTCGTTATGACACTGTCTTGGAAAAATTTGATTTACTTGTCGGAGATAACGTTCAAGTAATAATTCCGGCCAATATTTCACAATCGCAGGTGCAGAATATGCAGCAAACACGCGCTTAATACATAACAGTGGCGTGTGGCGTAGAGCTTCTATTCAGGGGCACTTGATTCAGCAAAAACTTATAAAATCATCATCAACGCCTTCTTTTTGCTTTTCTATGCTACAATATACGCACAGTTGCATTCAACTATGCTTGTAATCATCGCGCAAGTGCAAGCAATAAGTTGACAAAGTTTTATTGCAATCTGATGAACGGTACGGCAGCACATAAAATGCGAACAAACAAACATACAAACATTGATTTTCAAATATTATAAGTGCATTTTTATAAAGCTAAGAAGATGTATTTTTCTTCTTTCTCCAACTGAGCAATTCCTTTAAATGACTTCGCTTCCCATTCTCGCAGTGCTGCTGTACAGCCTATCTGAATAAAGGGGATTACTCTATTTGGGGATGGGGATTAGCTACCTGACAACGACCTTACGATGGCGGAGGTGGGTCATTATGAGGGAAGGAACGGTCGCGCGCGGTTTGCGTCTCGTTCAAAGTACTGCTTCAGCAACCGCCAGGAGTTCATGGAAGAAAAGCAGGAAAACAACCGATCATGCTAACAGAATTTTAAAATTCTCATACAAACTGTGGTCGGCGGCGACTCAGGTATTCAAGCAATGTCGAGAATGCGCTTCTGTCGGTCTTTAAAGCTAAGACTTCGCTTTCTTTGGAGCTTCAGTTAAGGATTCGCAACTGAACATTCTGTGACACACCGCACGGCAGAGCAACCCATCCAGATAAGATCGCCATTATGGAGTATGGAGTAACTTTCCTCACATTTAAATGAAACTCATATTTCTCGAATTTACATTCACACGTCGAAGGGTTTGCTAGTAGTAGCAAATTAAAAATCAGGCGTCAGGCCTCAATTAGTACAGTGTCCTAATTACAGGTTGTATTATTTATTTTTGTTCCCCTAATTATATTGATTCCTATTACCTGTTCTATCAAAAGTGATTTGTAATGAAATTTATTTATGATTAAGCTGTGAGTACACACAGCACTTGGTAATAGGATAATCCTGTAAGCAAATTACAAATAAAATTGAATTGAAATTTAAAAATCGCTGTTGGCCGTTTCTTTACTGGCTGGGTAGGTAATTATCAATTCGCTTCGTGGACCAGAAGGATTTTTATTTGAGTCCAGACGATGGGGAATTTTGTATATTATTTCAGTCGTTATTACGATGCTTCTATCTGGATCAAAATTCTGAGTATTAGCTGCTCTGATAGATCGTTTCCATTGCTTGCTCCGACTGATTCTTGGCGGATACCAAAGCAGTGATATAAAACGCCCTGGCTTTCGTGATATTCCTCCTGTTCCTACTTCAAACATGAAGACCGAACGATTGCTCGTATGGCTTAGAAAGACTCCGGCAGGAGGCGAAAATGCATAATTCACGACATCCGTAAAACTCTCCTTAGAAGAAAAGGCTATTTATTTTTCGTCTTCTGTGTGGGGATTACGGATATGTTCGTTTTACGTTTCATCAGATTAAAAACTTGAAACTGTTGTCAATCACTGCCAAAGAAAGGACTTTTACCAACCTTCTTCGGGATTCCAAACGCAATAAAGAGGAGAGCGCAGAAAACCTGACCGCCGTGCCAAGCGATTACTTTCAATGCTCGCACTTCCCGGACGCGCCCTGGGCGTGAGGAGTTTCCCCGCTATCTCCGCTCTCTCGCCTCTCGGCCGTGGGCCACGCCACGCGGCGGAGATAGATCCGCTCCGGAGGGGCGGCGTAGGTGCCGAAAGCTGCTAGCGCCTGGGGCGACGGGGAGGGCAAAGGCCTGGGCAGGGGCGGGGGCGATACGGCGCCACCCCGCCACCCCGCCGCACCGAAGAGGTCGGGATGCCGCAGGCGATGAAGCGGGGCGGGTGCAGCGGTGGGAGGAGTGGCGTGGGGCGGTGGGAACGGGCCGGGGACGGCGGGGGCCGGCGGCGAGGCGGAGGTGGCGGCAGCGGCGGTGGCGAGGCCGGCGGCGAGGGGAGCGGCGACGGGGGTGGTGACGAGGGCGGCGACGGGGGCAGCGCTGAGGGGAGCGGCGCTCAGGGGCGCGGCGGAGGGGGCGGCGGCGGGGGCGGCGGCGGGGGCGGCGGCGGGGGCGGCGGCGGGGGCGGCGGCGGGGGCGGCAGCGGGGGTGGCGGCGGGGGCAGCGGGGGCGGCGGCGGGGGCGGGGTCGAGGCGGCGGCGGGGGCGATACGCGGAGGTCGGGGCGCCGCGGGCGCCGAAGTGGGGCGTGGGCGTGGACAGGAGGGCCGGGGGCGGCGGCTGGCGCGCCGCGGCGATTGTTTTGCGCGCCGCTTTCTCTGGCCGCGCGCGCGCCGCGGGGGTGGAGGCGCGAGGAGGGAGCGCGCTCGGGTGCTCGGGTGGCAGGTGGCGCGTGGCCCCACCTTCCGCCGTGTCTTTGTAATTCCACGCTTTTCGTGAAGGCACTGACCTTTTGGGACGAAAAACTTTGTTTAGTAAATCGAAAGGATGAAATTCCGCTTGGTTAATTTTCAACCTTGTATATGCTTTGGCTTAAGACCGCTAGAATTTTTGGAGTAGTCGGTTAATTTGTACATTAGCCAGGGGGATTGGATAAACTTGACGGTGAACGGATTATTTATTATTAGGATTATTATTAGGAATTCACACATTAGCCAGGCGTTTTGGATAAACCTGAACATTGAACATTTTTATTAGGAATTCATCCCATTAATGTTGGTATCAGTTACAGGGCGCTACCTGAAGTAAGGTGACTGTTCGAGTGAAAGGCGTATTCTGTTTGCGAGAAGTATATGGACATAAAAATGAGTTGGAAATTATCCATTACACAGACTCGAGGTTGTTTTATGTAAATTGCAAAGGTTGAAGACCTTAGGCTCATCGCCAACTCGGAAATGCATAGCGAAGCGTGAACGAAGGTACATAATTAGGTTACATTTCATTATATGGTCTCGTTTAAAAAGAAATTTACGACGACACAATAAAACTCAAGACCACGCCATGTTTCTCACTAGTCTTAGAAACTTCAGACCAGTAGTGTATTCCCTGCTTATCTCAAAACATCTGCTATTCCCCTTAACCATATATTACGCTCCTCCCATTCATCTAATCTAGCCATCTCCTGTCGCCTGATGTCAACTTTATCCGAAAAAAAGTACTAAATATGATTCAAAACTATTCCAACTTCGGATTATATGCACATATTTTGCATAATATTGATATTAAGTTACTCATTCACGAATTGGCGAATTGTAACATATTCATCTAATTCATTTAACATTGTTCTCTAGATGAATATCTCGTGCGGTTCTGGCTTCGCAGAATAAAAATAATAATAATAATAATAATAATAATAATAATAATAATAATACAATAGAGCATCTGACACTTTGTTAATGTGTTAAAAAATGTAAACGTAAATTCTAAACAGACTTAAGTCTTTCTGAATCTTATGCATAAACTTACTAGCTACGATTTAAGAACATAATTGACAATATGAAAGCGTCTCGTGAATGAAAATTACTACTCAATGGAATTTTCCATTACAAATTTGACGCGCACAAAACCAAACTTAGACAAAGTAAAAAAGTGCTTCCTAAAGAACAGTGCCTAAGAGCAAGAACGTTCCCATTTTCAAGTATTTTTGTTTATTACTTCACTACGAGACTATGTGAAGGGTCAACGCACTGGTGAAGAAATTCAAAAGAACAATGTAACGTTTTAGAAGAGAAACGTAGTCAACAATATGTTTTAGTAGAAGAGTTAGAGAAATTCAATGGAACAATGTAATGTTTTAGTACAGACATTAGCCTCATCCAGACAATTTTATAACTCATGTCACACCTCTTCCGCCGTGAATGCTACGGGGGTATTAGCTAGTGTTAACCACACACTTAGAATTCAGAGGATGTAAATGTGCAAATATGGGGCTGATCTTCCGGCCTTGGAAACAGCAAACACAGACCACCTTGGCATCACTTACGCGTAATAGCCCTTATATAATACAACGCAATGACCCTAAGACTAAGCGGGGTGAAAGCCCTATACCGACATCTACCAATTTAATGACCACTTGTGACACTACTAGTAGTTGTGCGAAACGCTTCACATAACTCATTAAAAAATCACGGCGCTGACAGCAATTTGGACTCATAATGTCTTGATCACAGGAAGGATGTAGTGTACATGTTAGCGGGTCACGTGGTTCTCTGGCACTAGAAAAAGTCTACACGCCCCGGGAGCTCCTTAGTAATTACCCTCGCTATTCCCTGCTTGCGTTGTAACAGCTTGCTCAGCGTTGCTTAAAATTAGCACGGAAGCACCCTTAGCTGATGAATGTTTCTTTATCGGACCTGCGTCGTGACACATTACTGTATTGCAGTGCTTGATTTGCAAAGTATTAGGTCCCGAAACGCGCCCCAAGTTATTTATTAATTTAATAGAAATTATTAAATATTTATAGCATAATTTAATAATAATTCCGAGACGCCATTCCATCGCGTTCCGCCAGAAATCATGCCCTGCTGTTTTGGCATCGTGCCGCGGCGGTGTGCGTCGTCCATCTGGGTACGCTGACACCATAGGGGGAAGCCGTACCTAAGAGACCTCAAGACTCGTGTCACTCATCTATTCCCATTCATCATAAAAATCATCGTTTTACTGCTCATTCGAAGGTTATACCCGTGAGTTGACTACATATAGTACATTACATTTCACTCCAGATCGTTCATCGGCTGTCTTCAGCATTTCAGGGGCTATTAGTATCCTATGGTCCTCTGAATCAGTGAATTCGAGGCGCTTGGGTGTTAGGCAACCCTCATTATTTCACGTTTGTGCTCACTTTACTTTCTCGACAATACCAACTAATTAGCCAGAGAACTAACATTAACTTATTACAAGCGAAGAAGTCGCATGCGTGCCAGGCAATCTCTTTTATGCTAGCGTGAAGGGCAAGAAAAACAATTATCATAGTCTGATGGGCAGTAAAAATCATTATTCTTCCTGATCTCTTGAATCATGCACCAGTGGACGAAATAATCAATGATACTCTCTATATGCTACCTAATTTCGGTGAATAATATTAATTGATGTAACGGCCTGGTAGTTCAGCCATAATTTTATCCAAAATCTCTAAAAAAAAATCTAAGTCGGTTCGTGTTGACGAGGTTGAGGAAAGTATAACGCTGAAAGCGAAGTCACATGTTAACTCTATTCAAGGAACGTCAAGAAGTAGACATCATATTTGCCACCGGGAAATAAATTCTAAAAGAATTAGGAAAAGGCGAAGAAAACAATTCACTGGAACTAGTTATTGTATAGATAAATAAGTCCAAACACTACGTAAGTTATATTGTAGACTAATTAGAAGTTAAATGCATTGCTTCAAGCTACATATTCTACTATCTTTGTCCTCTAATAAAATATGGAATATACTTGGCATGTATAATGCGATTTTTCTAACTCTGCCCATCAAGCCCCTATGGCCACGTAATATCACACAGCATTTCGAGTATTCTCCGTTGTGCCGCTTGAAGTCGTATAATCGCAATCATTGTTTGACACGGTCACGATTATGCGATACCTGGGGGCACGACTGAGAACGTCGCAAAATACCGTGACATATTCCATCTTGAAGACAGGTCTTCGAGGGCAAAGTTAGAAAAATCGCAATGTAGCTTTGGTATTTTACCGTTCTATTTACTTCGTCATCTGAGTGCGGCGCTGCACTTCTGAGAGATGGGAATTCCGAGTGTGCCCACATTCCGCCTGGGCGTAAAGTCACGTGTCCGCGCGCGCCAGCCGCTGCAGTCGTGCAATGCGGCGCGGGGCGGTGAGGGCGGCGGGGGCGGCGAGGGCGCCGCGGGCGGGTCTCCTTCGCGCGTCGCATTCCGCAGAGTGACGGAGCGGCGCGCGAAGGCCGTCTGGACGGGCGGCGGCGAACACCACGGCAGCCACGGAGGTGGGGACGGGATCTTGAGGCGGCGCTGAACTTTGCGGGTGCGGCGGCGGTGCATTTGGCTGTTGTAAAGGTGGCGTATGTGGCGGTGATAGTGATTGGGGTGGTGGATCGGGTAGTGGATGGGGTTGAGGATGGGGTAGTGGGTGGGATAGTGGATGGGATAGTAATTGGGTAGTGGATGGGGTAGTGGATGGGATAGTCGATAGGGTAGTGGATGGGATAGTGGATGGGGTAGTGGATGG
This sequence comes from Acheta domesticus, assembly GCA_031308135.1. Lineage (NCBI taxonomy): Eukaryota > Metazoa > Arthropoda > Insecta > Orthoptera > Gryllidae > Acheta > Acheta domesticus. Next base: position 185,630,582 of record JAHLJT010009419.1, on the reverse strand, counting down.
GGTAGTGGATGGGGTAGTGGTTAGGTAGTGGATGGGATAGTGATTGGGGCAGTCGATGGGGTAGTGATTGAGGTAGTGATTGGGATAGTGTAGAGGGTAGTGATTGGGATAGTGGATGGGGTTGAGGATGGGGTAGTGGATGGAATAGTGATTGGGGTAATCGATGGGGTAGTGATTGAGATAGTGACTGGGGAAGTGGATAGGGTAGTTATTGGGGTAGTGGAAGGGGTAGTGAATAGGGTAGTGGATGGGATAGTGGATGGGATAGTGATTGGGGTAGTCGATGGGGTAGTGGATAGGGTAGTTATTGGGGTAGTGAATGGGGTAGCGAATGGGATAGTGGATGGGGTGGTGGATGGGGCAGTGGGTGGGGTGGTGGATGAGGTAGTAGATGGGATAGCGGCCGGGTTAGCGACCAGAGTAGCGGCGATGGCAGCGGCGATGACAACGGCAGCGAGGACGACGACAACGCCAGTGAGGGCGAGAGCGAGGATGATGGGGCCGACGGCGAGGAAGGGACAACGGGGAGGCGTATGAACTATGCGGGTGCGGCGGCGGTGATGGCGGTGGCGATGGCGAGGGCGGAGGGGTCGGCGGTGATGGCGGCCGCGCGCGTTCAAGCACGCTTCCGCGCGCGCGGAAATGTCAGGGCGGCGGCGGCGGCGGCGCGTCTTGGCACGCGGCCCGCGGGGGAGCGGCCTTCGCTCGCAGCGGCGCCGGCGGATCGAAGCGCGACAGGTGCCAGGGCGCCAACACATGGCGAGGAGGGCGCTCGCGACGGACGGGACGTTTAAAAAGACGAAGAAATTCAAGCAGAAGATGCAAAAAGAAATACAAAAACTGATGTTTTTATTAAAATGATAATTCTAATCATTCGAGAACATGAGAGAAGTCAAGAGTGGGATGTGATATTGACGCAACAGAAAAAAGGCCCATCGAAAACTGAAATATTAACTAATATCAAATAGGGGGTGAAAAAGTCCCTTTGCTAACAATTTTCAGAAGTCAAGGGCGGAATGTGATATTGACGTGACAGAAAAAAGGCCCATCAAAAACTGAAATAGTAACTAAAAATATAAATAGGGGGTCAACAAATCAATTTCCTAACAATTGTTACTTCAATGTCCTTGGTGCCATTGGAAGAAAATGCCAATTAATTTGTCCCCAAGTATTCAACAAATTTTTGAAAATTGCTATCACATTGACATTAGGAACGATGAAGAAAAAATGTTAGGTTATGTGTTGAAATATGAAGAATATTAAATTAATTGAAAAATTAGAAATTAACAAGTTTGGGGAGAACATAAAAGCGCATGGGTAGCAATGATAACTCATACCTCATAACACGTAAATGAATAATGAGAAAGAAAATACACACCAACCGTAGTACATAGTATCAAAACAATAATAGTAATATTTTCGTTGTTATCAGAATAAATTTATATTACATATTAACGTAAAACTTGAACACTCATTAAGTATTTTTGTTACTTACTGTGGTAAATCCAGGGCTAGTTCAACACCCCCATTTGCCTAATTTGTTCAGAAAATCTTTGCATGGGGGCTATACGTGGTCGACGCATCCGTCCTGCCAGAGCACAAGCTGCCCCTAGGGGCCGCTGCCAAAGGCAAAGCCGCTGCACGAGGAAGCTGGCGCTCCGTGGAGCCTGATGAATGACACGCTTCCGTGTTTGTCCGTTGTCCTGCAGGTTCCTCGACACGACAAAACTCTCTCCGCTTCCGTGCGGTACTTCTGCACGTCTATTTCTCTCTCTCTCTCTCTTATTCAGCACAGTCTTTTGGGACAGATGGGCGAGTGGAATTGCAAATTGTTCTTAGAGAGGGTCGATGCTGATTCATCAACATTTGGGACGGCAAAGAGTTCTCAACGTTTTAAATTTAACACCACTAAATATTGTTGCATTTTCTACGTGGAAAGAGGTCAATTACTCTTACCGTTCTCAGCATAGGCGCACGGAGAAAGAAGGTAGTTTTTGCGTCTTACCTAGAACAAAAAAAGAAATTCTGTAAATATACAATGTAACAAAACAAGTTAATAGATAATTCACACATATGATCTGCGCACAAGATAAGGGACATCTTAAATATTAATTTTTTAAACATTATGTTCAGAAAATATTGTTTTTTCTAGAGCAAAATCATTTAAGATAGTTTACAAGACGGTATAGAGAGTAAAACACTGACTTTTGGCGTAAAATAAACGGTTCCGGCTTATATATAAACGTTCTCCTTCAAAATGAAAATTTTGAGATGCACGACTTTTTTTGTGAATTGTACATTTACCAATCCTTATTATCCTCTCAAATTTTCACACAAATGGAAGTATTTAGTTGTAATTGTTTTCCCTCACTACTGATCATGAGATTCATTTGGAACCAATCACAATAAATTAACATTCAAAATACTAGTGCGATACCGGGACACATTACAGATAAAACGAACAAAATAAAATGATTGCTGAATCCACAATCTCCGTAGATGGTAAACACATTCAAAAAGTTGTAGACCACATTATAACAGATTTTTTACTTAAAATTTGCTACAAAACTAATTTCTTTGTAATTGATATCAAATTTGCGCAGAAACACCATGTTTAATTCGTAGGTCGTAAAGAAGTGAATTCCAAGTCGTAAAGAATCCGTTCTCAATCCATTTTCCTCAAATTCGCCCCTTTTTATTCACTTCCCACGCAATAATGTTTTCAATATGGCTTTGCAAAAAAACATTGGTCTTTTGTACGAATGTCATTTAACAATAAATGAATGTTGAGGAATAGTATTTAATAAGCCGATATTCAGGCGCGAAAACCCGGGCGAAATCCGATGACATCCGTCTCCGGGTGTCGAACCCGGGCGCTGGAGCACGTGCGGCTGGGGGCCCGGTCACGTGGCTGGCGTCAGCGTCGGCGTCAATTGGGTCACCGATTTCGCCTCCCCCTCCGCACGCGCGCGTGAGCACATCGAGGGAAGGGAAACGTGGTAGTGACGGCGGGGGCGTGGTGGTGTTGGACCGCTCGTCGGTGGAGGTAGGGGTAGAGAGACGGCGGCAGAAGGACGGATACAGCTGTTGACGTTAGTTGCTGTTCCAGTAGGTGGGGGACTATCTTCGGATCTATGGAAAAATTGGAGAATGGATGAGGGTGATTCCAACGAGCGGTAATTCTGTTTCAATAGCGTTGTGGCGATGTTGCAGTAGGTAGGCATGTGCATGACCACAGGATCCCCACAGGGTGTTCGAGTAGTAAAGCTTGGGAAGACCGAGGCTCATGAATAGGTAGGCATGTGCATGCCCACAGGATCCCCACAGGGTGTTCGAGTAGTAAAGCTTGGGAAGACCGAGGCTCATGAATAGGTAGGCATGTGCATGCCCACAGGATCCCCACAGGGTGTTCGAGTAGTAAAGCTTGGGAAGACCGAGACGCGTGAATGGAGGAGGCAGAGGCAACCGTGGCGACGTTGACGAGTCGATGGTGATTGCTGGGGCGGCGCCGGCGGCCGGTGGTAATTACGGCAATGATAGCGTGGAAGCGGGGGCGCAGGCGTACAGCGCAGGCGTACAGCGTGCGCGGGGCGACCTTCGACTGTTTACAGTTTCCTCGACGCCGCTTTCTCCGTTGGTTCCGCCTCCAGGGCACCTCCCCAACGTCACGCCTTCCAGGGAGGGACTACTCCAACGTACTTTGTAATACGACGTACACTTTACGAGTACCGGTCAGCGTTACTGCCTTTCTCCCATTGTCAGTGTCACTACTAAAAAATTTCACGAGGTAGGCAAGTACGCAACAACAAAATTCTGTTTGACAAATACGAATTTACATAGGAAGAATACTTTCAGTTTCGTTATATGAATGAGTAAGGAAAACAGTGCATTTCAAATATTATGCTCAAACTTCCAAATTTTCTGAAAAAAATTTATTCATGTAACCTGATAAATGCTTAACAAATTTGTTAGAAAGTATTAGTGTTTTAAATGTTTTCTAATTAACGATTCACATGCTTATGATCTAATTACTAGCATAATGTATAATTAATGTAATAATAATGTAAGAATAATATTTTAATAAAAAATCTAAAATCAGTATTAAATAAATGCAGTTGCATACTGGGGAATCTTACATGCCTCATTTCAAGAAAAGTGTAAGTGGCCTTGCCGGTTTGAAAACACCGGTTCAGTAGGATCGTCCAACTTTCGGTCCTGCTCGTTGCTTGGTTATCCGGAAACCAGGAGTTGTCCCGGTGCGTACTACGGTTGTGTAAGAGACAAGAGGTTTCGCTGTCTAGGTGGATTCAGATGTTGCTTTCCTTACAAAACTTTCTTGGACCTGATCGTCGCCACGAATGTAAGTTATCTAGTGTTTGATTTGGTTTCTCTCCATCTTTTCCATGGAGAAATGTTACGAACTGCGCTTAATCCTGGCTAGTAATAATTCAAATATTAAATAAAACTCGGTACAGGTTTTAACAGTTATTATTCATTTTATTATTTTTTTCGTAGCAATGTTATTTTCAACTCCTATAAAAATATCAAGACCACTATAAAAAGCTTGAATGCCACAATCAAGAATTTTGAAATTTAGTTTAGAGAACACACACTACTATCATCAGAGCATGTTTCATGACATATGCACAAAAAGAAAGTGTTCTTCAATTCTGATTAAAACTTTTTCAATTTTAAATTTTAGTTATTTATTTTTTAGCATTTAGAAAGTATCTTGATTAACAACAAAGCAGAATAAGTAATGAGTCTTCGTGCTTTATATGGCTTTAGCATGTGCATTCCAACTCTTGGAGACCTTTCTCGTTAGGAAAGTGACTAACTTCTTGTCCTACTAGAACCATCCAGACGTACTAGACGTTCACCAATCAGGGAAGTTGCTTTGCGAATGACATTTCTAAACACATCTAATACCTGAGAAGCAAATGTGACCAACATTTGCTGCAATTTACCAAAGCTACATCCCAAGGGGATTGGATTAGGATCTTACAACAAATTGTCTTGTGTAATAAAATCAGTAGAACAGAAAGTAGACATACGAAACGAGTGTAACGTACGTTTTGACACGACATGTAATCTTTGCATCTACTGCAGCTTTGTCGAATTTAAGAATTTGTTCATTCACTAAGAAAATCTATCTCTTTAAATTTCTTGCTTTCTCATTGTGCATATGCACACAGTTTGTTAAATAGTTTTGAGTTATAAACGCTAAATAAAAATAATTGAAAATAAAATAAAGATGCGAAATGCATTAGAAGGATAATTGTTTTCTGATATCGTGTTTATGACGGGAAAACACCTTAATGTGCTGTAAGTCCCAGTGACTTAGAAATCTTTACTGAAGAAATCGGCATGAATTGAAATAGACTAATCCATTCAGTAATTTGACTCTGAATGAATGGCTGTGTAACAATCTCATTCCGGAGATACTACTCGTAGGACTCTAGCAGGCCGTGAGTTTGCTCACGCAAGGCCACAGCAAGACAAAGACAAGCGAGGGCGAGGACGTGCATACGCCCGGGAGTGCGTACCGGGGCGAGGACGGGGAACGGGGAAAAAGAATCGTGCGCAATCAGTGTTGGTGGGTGTTCCTGACATTCACTTAACCGAGGCATTGGCCGCGGGAGCGCGTGTCTCTTCCAAACGCCAGGGCGTCGTGCGGCTGCCTCTGTGCTTCCCGCACAACACGAATTGCGTGTCTCAAGATCGATGGCTCACGGTCATCACCAGCGCGAATCTCCATTCATCAGCTGTATTCCGACCTTTCCCAATCGCTACTCACGACCATTACACCTCACGAATTCAGTTGACCCAGTTTCTATGGCTTGAGAGTCCAAGGATGTGACGTTTCAGATGAACTGAAATATCAGTGGATTATTTTTTTGAATTCTATGATTACGTATTCAACAAATTACGAAGTATTTTTTTTGTTTAATGGTGAATATTTATTGGTCTTTTCATTCGTTCCTCTCACTAAAATTTAGTTTCACACTTTGATGTAAAAACAACTTGAATTAAACTTTGTAAATATATCGCACTGATATCCACATCAGATAAACAATTTAGTCTCCAATTTACCCTCCGATGCAGACACACGTTTTTGGTTACCAAATTCGCGGAAACTGCTAGTCCTCTAGAATTCCCGCTTTGTGTATGGCAAAGAAGCAATCCCGAATCAACAAGTGTACACACGAATCTCCGCCGCTCTCTCACATTTTGGCGGCTGTCAGCACGTGCTGGGGAATGATAGAGAAATCAAGAGAAATCTGGGATAGAGGGGGGTGGAAGTCTGTCTAAAACAGAATAGCGCAACTCGAGAGCAGAGGAAACGGCGAGATATCACGGAGGAGGAGGAGGAGACGGAGGAGGAGGTGGAGAAGGAGGAGGAGGAGAAGGTGGAAGAGGAGAAGGAGGAGGAGGAGAAGGAGGAGGAGAAGAAGGAGGAGGAGACGAAGGAGGAGGAGGAGAAGGAGGAGGAGGAGGAGACGGAGAAGGAGAAGGAGGAGAAGGAGGAGGAAGAAAAGGAGGAGGAGGAGAAGGAGAGGGAGGAGGAGGTCGAGGAGGAGGAGAAGGAGTGGCACTGCCGGGAGCAGGGCGGCAGAGGGAGGGGCCACATTGGAATGCGGTGCGAAGCAGATCGGGGCGGTGCGGCGCGGGGCGAGGCGGGGAGAGGTGGGGCGGGGCAGGCGTTCGCCCTCCCTCCCGCCCACGCGGCATTCCAGCGCCAGCGGAGGAAAGCGAGCGCCGGGCGTCGCTCCCCGCCCCGCCCCGCCCCGCACGCTCCCCCCCCGCCACCTCCCGGCCGGCCGGCCGGCCGGCAGGCACCTCTTCTCGCGTCGAGAAGAAAGCGGCGGCGGTCGGCGCGAACGGAGGCCACGCGAATGATCCGTCGGATTAAGGCAGGAGTTTTTTCACAAACTAAATAGGCCCATACACTCCTTTCCATTCCAAAAACCCGGACCGGGAGAGGTGGCTTAGGGCATCAACTGATATCACTGCAGTGCCTCTATCTGGGAGGTCCTGGATGCGAGTCCCGACAGTATTTTCGACACTAGCTACATAGCTAGGTCTAATCCAACCGCTATCTGGAGGAGAATTCTAGCAGACGACTGCTTTGTTCGGTAGTTTTCCGTGGTTTCTCCGATCAACACCAGGCAAATGACGGGCCACGGATGGCGGGCCACGGACCGCGCGCGATCTTTCCTTCCTCTTCCTTGTCCTATCCTCACCCGTTACACACACACACACACACACACACACACACACACTAACATGCACTACACTATCACACATGCCGGGAGACCAGTCAGGAGCTTAGATCTTGTCCTGGCTGAGGCGGTGCCTCGCTGGTGAGAGATATCTGGTTGGGGAAACTCCGCTAGCAGATGATAGGTCGGCGCCGGATCTCGCCATCCACCGCCACCTCACGAGCAAAAACAATGCACTATACTTACGGGACTAATTACCTTAGCATGTGACGTGCCCGTAATCACTAGTAATGAATCAATCCAAAAACTCACACCATGAACTCCTGAAAGAAGAAAACTCTGTCCAGTCGTTTAACAATACAGAAAGTGAGATGGAATTACGTATCATTAGCTAGGAACGACGAAAAGTGACAGCAAGTGACAAGTAAATTTATATTTTCAGTGAAGTTTCATTATGATCTAATCTAATAAATAAGAAGTCAAAACCGACGGATAAATATGAACATTAAATTAGGTGAATTGCAAATCTAATTTAAGACTGTTGTGTATTCCTCCTTTGGAGTTCTCCGCCTTCCTCTGCTTCTAATTCTACCGTTGATATATGATCAGAAACCGTGATATTCCCCGGTATTGGATTATCTCCAGTAAAGTACTCCATAATCAGGTAGAAAATTGTTGTTATTATTTTGGTATTTTCTCTAGTGTTTTCACAGATTTTTCGACCCTTTCATTCGCGGTCTTCATAGGTCTTCAACTGAAGGTGAATCACAATAAATAAATTTCAAAAACCTAATAGATTCCTGAGAATACTATAAGTTTGATGATCGTGGTTGAATACATTTACAGTGTAACACGAGACTGTAACGACTAACACGAGACTAACACGAGTCTACGTTCATCAGAAAATGCCAAAATTATAGTAAAATTAAACTGTCACATCAAGGACTTAGGGAAGGTATAACAGTTTCTTTTGAAAACTTTCGAGCTCAAAAAAAATCTTGCCTGAAAAGTATGGAATTGTGTTCTTTACCTTACTCAAAATGGCTTCCTCCAAAAATAATATTTAATTTTATTGTGGAGAGCATTTCGACTTTGAGATTCAAATTAATGCGAATGTACGGAGCTTATGCTACAGAAAATTCGAAGGTCAGTCGAATCGCTTTCGCGAGTGCAGCGAGCTAAACCAAGAACATCTGCCGGTAGAGCAGCGGTTTGGCGCCCGCCGAGCGGACGGCCGGTGGCGGTGGCGCGGAAGCGGGGGCGGCGCGGCGCTGCGCTGCGCTCGGGACCCGCCGCACCGGGCCGCTTCCAAACAACTTTCCTTTTCCGCCGCGGCAGGCAGCCGCGCTGCCCTTGGAGCCAGCGGAGCCGGCGGCGCCGGACGCAGCGGTGGGCGGGAGCGCCGCCGCCGCCGCCGCCACTGACACCGGCACGACGCCGCCGTCGTCGAAACAAAAAGAGCGGAAGCCGCGTCAGTGGCGGTGGAGGTGGCGGTGGCGACGACGGTGCCGGTGGTGGAGGCGGCGACGGTGCTAGTGGCGGTGCTAGTAGTGGTGCTTAGTGGCGGTGCTGGTGGCGGTGCTGGTGGCGGTGCTAGTGGCGGTGCTAGTGGCGGTGCTAGTGGCGGTGCTGGAGGCGGTGCTAGTGGCGGTGCTAGTGGCGGTGCTAGTGGCGGTGCTAGTGGTAGTGCTAGTGGCGGTGCTTAGTGGCGGTGCTAGTGGCGGTGCTAGTGGCGGTGCTAGGGGCAGCGCTGGTGGCGGCGCTGGTGGAGGTAGCGGTGGCGCTGTGGCGGTGGCGGCGCTGGTGGCGGTTGCGGTAGCGGTGGGTGGCGGAGTGGCGGAGGCGCTATTGCCCGCAGCGCCTCCGCGCCTTGACCCAGAGAGCCTTCCGTCGCCCTTCCGCCTCCTACCGCCCGCCCCCCCCGCTCACGCCGCTCCCTGTTCCTTCTAGGGAGCTGCGCGTGGGAGACGAAGGCGCTGGCGGCGGAGGCGAGAGGAAGAGGCTGAAGGCGGAAAAGGCGTCTGGGAGTGATGCCCGTGTGAGAGCGCTTGACCTCCGCGCGCCTACACCCGTGCTTTTCAGTTCCGTTGGGAGTGCGCTTCAGTTCAGGATGAGTTCACGGCAGGTTTCTCGGCCTGTCCGCCTCTCGCTCCACCACAGTCCTCATCAATTTTCACTATCATCGTCATCATCATAATCGTTATCCTCCACCTAAACACCTTGGATTCAACTTTTCAAAATTGGAGAAATTAGAGAATCTATGTAAAATTTATTATCCGTATTCTAGTTGTAAGTCTAATATCAAATGTCTACAAGTGCTTAATATCTATCTATATGTCAGGTGAGATATCGAGGAAAATAATTGTAATTTTCTTTATTTGTATCATATTATAGTATGTATTGCTCATACCAATATTAAATCGACTCTATAACAAACCAATGGGGAAACAAATTAAATTATTGACACAACATCCAACAGTGAACCTCTTGTCGAGCATGCAAACACTTCCTATGCTCACGACTTAAATCATCAATTTTTCTCTAAAACAAGTACTTATTAAGAATTGAGAATTATACAATTTCATATACGTACACTCACTTCACAACGAATGTTTCCCAATTTCTCTGATAACAAAAGTTTTAATCATTAGTTTGGAAATATCATCTTCGGAGCACATTGAAAATAAAAAGAAATATACACAAAATCATGTAACTGAAGGAATTCGCAGATAACCCTTCTCAAACAACTAGAAAATAGTTTTCTGAAAATACTGAAAGAAATCTGTTGGTAGCAAGGTTTCCGAAATGAAATGAAAAAATATTAATGATTTCTCCCTGACACCAAATGAAATGTCTCACGTTAAATGTCGGCAAACAAAACAAACAAATGAGTGACTAACATTCCTTTGCCAGTCACAAATATTGGACCTCTGCAACGTAAGGTTTGGTTTGCCAGATCGAAACGGTTGGAATTATTTAAATTCTGAAAATTCAAGTTTAAAATTCCACAGGTACTTCTCTTTTTGAGTTTAGTTAGGTTTATATAAATCGCAAAAGGATTTTCCTTTCAACTATTTAAAAGACCACTTCTAATGGAAATTCTACAATACTCAGTGAAGACATTCCAAACAATTAATTGTGTAAATTCAGAATACAGATTCAAAACCTACGGTGTAATTCAATTAAATAAATCATAAGAAATCTAGGACATGGTCGTTTGCGCAATTTCAATTTCATTATGAGAGGTCACTGTGTTGCTAACAAGACGCCACATCCACGGAATGCTGCTCCGCCACATTCCACAGAGTTTCCATCCACCCTCTGCGGGGCATTGTCTCTCGTTCATCGCAGCAGTGCATCGCGGGTCAGAGCGTCTGACCGCTTAGCCGGAACTCGCACACATGGAGAAGCAACTATCCTTGAAACGTCATTCGACCTAAAAGTTACTATCAAATACGACACACGAATTATTGCTATGATTACCTATTTTGTGGAAAAACAAGGAAAGCAATATATTTTTCTGTTTTTCGTTTTCTCTTTTCCATTTCACTTCTCCCTAATATTACTACTAACATTTATCCTAGCAAAGTCATTATCGTCGTTACCATTTTCTACATCCTATTAGATTTTCGTTACAGAAGCTGTGCGAAAGCTCAGCGTTCTTGACTTTTGTTTCATTCTGTTAAGCAATGGAACTCCATGAGGCAACTTCAGTTCTTTTCCTTGCTGGCCGTCGGTGCACATTATCCGCAGGGCGTTCGTATAGCCTCAGGATCCCTGTAGAGGAAAGAGATGAAAAGAGCCAACCCAAGACCGTATGCTACTTGGCAGCCCTTGCGGAGTGAGGTGGCGGGTGGCGGGTGCCGGGAGCAAGCAGGGGGCAGGGGGGCGGGGCGGGGCGGGGCGGGAGTCACTTTCCCTCACAGCGGCGTGGCCGGCGCCCGCGCCCGAGAGCGGAGCACGCCGCCTTCCAGGCCAAGGCCGCCCGCCGCCCCGCCGCCCAGCGCCCCTCCGCCTCCCACCCTCCCACCCTCCCTTCCTCCCCTTCCTGCCATTAACGCTCGGAAATTATCAATACAGTCATAAACGAGAAAAACTATTCCTAAAATAAATGTGAAAAAACAAATAACTTAGGTTATATAATTCAAAATGTAAAAGACACTTTTTAATGGTTAATAATATATTAATATAATGAATAAATTATTGAGATAGAGGCATTGACGCTTGAGTATCTCTTTATCATCTCTTGGTGATAATACGATACGATAATACGATAATTTGTATTTACTACAGTGACATGCGCGCCCTTGCTGCTGCCAGCTCATGCTAGCAATAAAGAAAAGTACTACTTTCCTAAATTGATGGAAGTTTCCGTACGAAAATATGCGATTATTTGATTCGTGTTTCGCGCTCAATCTTTATATTAAATATCGATCATTAATTTCAACTTTCAGTTATTGCTGTTATGGATCCTGCTGGCGTTGTCCGAGTATTTATTATCACAATAGTTCCTTACACTAAAAATAATGCATTGAATCTACAGTGCAAAATGGAAATTTGTTTTTTGACATCCCCTAGGCCACCTATCAGAATCATCCCGAAAAGATCCCCCCCCCCTTTGTTTCGCACGGTCTGCCTCCCCGTGCCACTCCCCGTTCCGCTCCCTTCCGCTTCAATCCACTCCATTCCGATTGCCCCGTTTTCAATCCCCGTCCCGTATTCGTGCCAAACTCCGTCCTCTCTGCTCTGTCCAAGCCCCCTCCCATATCACCACGCCCTCTGCCTCCTCATTCTGGACCCGTCCTGCTCCGACGAGCCCTACCTTGCACGGGTAAGATTTTCAACAGCGAGCTCCCTCTGTGTTTATTTTCAGACGTTCAAAACTATTCGTCTAGAATTAAGTTTAAATGAACTACGCGTTACAAACACATTTTAAACTACATACATTTTAAAATAATAAGAATAAAACAAATGGAATCAAATAAATTTAAATATTACACACAATGGTAAAGAAACTCCCATCTACTCGAGGGAAATACCTCACTCGCTTCTTCGTCACTCGTGAAGAAATACTTTTCTCTTTAGGATAAAGGATTTCTTTATGGTCTTATATAATTGTTTTATTATTCTTCTGTGTAGAATTCTTATTTTACATGTGTGAAGAAAATTCTGCTTTTAACGAGAAAGAGAGACTCAAAAACGAAATATTTTTGTCGCCATAGATTCTTCAAATGTTTCTAGGCGTCTCCTTAGTCCCTAGTCTCTAAGATGATAAATATTACTTTTTGAAAATGCAATTTTATATGTGAATATAAATTCGATGGAAAAAAAGTCAGCCGCAATGTAAAGGGCTAGTCAGCTTCAAACGATGTACAGATTGTTATACGAGTATATACCAATCAATAACATTAATTATACATTGATGAAGTCCACATCCTCGAGTCTGTAAGTGCAAGTCATAACTGAATGGATCTCAGTACCTCCTCCCTCTCAGCATGAAACGAAAGTCAGTTATACAATCTATGAATGATAACATCCTTATTGCATTCATCATTAAGTATTTCTTCAGCTATGCACACGTGCAAATAGAAATCTGTTTCACATCAGATGAGATATCTCTCGTATTGACACTGAGATCTCTCTTCACTACTAACTTACTTTGCAGTATTAACTCTGTCAAAGTCCATTTGAATAATAGAGCTTCGCATTCTTCAAATATTCGTGTATTACTTTAATCCAGGTCTGTCACATCTGTCGCCGTCAAACACCCATCATGATTACTACCATCCAGAAAATGTAATGGCAAACTACTATAATTATCTGCTCAGAAATGATGGGGCTCGAAAGCGCGAGTCTCCTCTCTCGCTTATTTTCGAAGACTATACACCTTATCATTATCTTATATCATCGATATCATGAGAGGTTTGTCATCAGAGAGCATACTAGCATAGTAGGTATAATAGTCCCATAGCATAATATATAATAGTATAGTCGTTTTCTTTCCCTGTCATTACTTGTACTTACAAATGTAAAATTATGTGCAAGTTGCAAAGTAATGTGCAACATAAGGATCAGTTTTAACATGTTTACATCGCATCGCAAATATTTGACATCGAATCGCATATATTTGGTGAAAATCAAAAAAGAATTTCACTCCTGTGCTAGTTGACCAATGGAGAGTCACTATTCCTGTAAAGTTTAGCCAAACCCAGCCGTTTATTGACCAAAATTGATTGATGTTTATCTCTGTAATCATACAGTGTGCACTTCATGAACCTGTATGTCGGAAAACAATGTGAATCGTTTCTGAGAGTATATTTATATATTTATTCGCGGAATAGTTGCGCTAAATATCATTCAAGGATGTAAGTTTCTCAAAAGAATTAATTCCTTGATAATGAGTCGTCAATTTATCATTTACCTAAGAAATGCTTGAGTTATTTCTATTGTTTTTTTTACATAAAATCAACATTTAATATTTCACTTAACTAGTAATAACTCCCCTTCCCAAATGGTGCTGGAATTCAATATAATCATTCTTTTTATGCCCTGGAGACATCCTAGAAATGCAATGCAATTACAGCGGTGTCCTCGACTTCAAGAGGTCGCGCCTTCTTAGACCTGTTTCTGCAGCTTCTCATCACTAGGCACTCGAGGCTTCTGTGCTGGAATCTAAATGAACGCCTCGCTACCAGTTCCCTTCACTTCTATTCTCTGCACCTCTCGCACAATTGAATTGCTTCCCTTCGTCGGGAAAGATCGTGAAGCGGTGGGGAAGTTGGATTCCATTGTTGCAGGTCAGGGAGAATCGTCCTCCTCAAACTCGTAGTTAGTTTGTTTTGATACCTGCATCTTTGAATGTTAAGGAAAGGTACAAACAAACTCGCGTGCATTATCTTTCAAAGTCCCTCCGGCGTTGTTTCATGATTAGCGTTACGCAAGTATGGAGATGCGTCGGGCTTATGGGCAGGACCTCACTCTCCTCGTACGTAGCCCGGTCGGCATCTCGCATTCAAATGTGGGAGAGAAAGTTGAAAGAAGTGGTCAGCCACCTAGAGGAGACCTTTAACTGCCTGTTCGCCTGGAGGGAAAAGGGTAGTTCAAGCTGCGAGACGGTCGCGTGACTTTCTTATTAACGCACGGAAGCTGAAGTGGAGCTTCTCTTGCAGACGAACAAAGGCTTGAGGCGTCTGGCATCGGTCCTGTTCTTTTTCTTTGGCTCTTTTCTTGAAAGAGTTCTAAAGACGTCCGCGTGATTTATAGAAAGGAGGTACCTTCTACACAGTTCTTAAGAAGTTATGTCGTCGACATGACCCACCAATTACGTCTTCCCTAGGTTAAAGTATTCGAAGAGCAAGTATGAATAAAAGGTTTCCCTTCTATCTATTTTGCTAAGGTTTTCTAAAAATTTGTACAGTATTTGAAACCAAAATAAATAATTTATTAACAAAAACTTACTTATTTCACTTTGATAGTTTCAGAATAAAATAATTTGTAGCTTGTATCGAACTATTATCTTAGGGAAAAAATCAGAACAAATAAATATTTTTATAATTATCCGAAAGATTGTTAATTCTTTTTTATATATTTCATTATTAAAATGACGTGAATCCTCTGATAGCATTGAGAGTTCAACGTTATTTTGTAATAGATGCCTTCTCATTTTAATATTAAACACATTTGAAAACACATTCAGATTTTTTCTAGTTGGTATTTTCAGAGCAAATAATTTATTATAAATGAGAAACTAAGTTACAATTCTATCAATTCACAAATGCCTGCAAAAGCGCTGACAATTTTACTTAAACTTTCACCTTAATCCTTTTGTGCAATTGTCAAGTTTTTTCTTACTATCATGCAAGAACCTTGTATGAAACATCCAAACTGAATGCAAAATGACAGTCAACGAACAATAAATCCGCGTCTCGCAACTACGTCACTGCCCATTCACACAAACCGCAAGCCCCGTTATCCCTCAGCGGGAACCAATCTGATACGCTCACTCACACGTCAAATGACGTCACGCAGGGAAACGGGGCTGAGGCCAATAACACACGGAGACGTTTCGACTCACTGTTCGAATGCGAAGGTCTCTTACGTGGAGGTGTTGCGTGAAGGGCGACGCGACGGGCAGCCCCCGGCCGCTGAATCAGCCCGCATCCGCCATGCGGCAATCCCAGCTCCTGGACCCCCCGTGCTCTCGACGCTCCGGGTGCCGGCGGGCACCCCACTCCCCGCTTCCCCTGCCACGCTCCTCACGCCTCACTCCCCGCGCCAACGCTCCCCGCGCCCCGCTCGCCGCGTCCCGCCCCCCGCTCCCACTGCCCAGCATCATGCCCCCGCGTCCCGCTCCCCTCGCACCACGCTTGCCAACAATGTGAGCTGGCCTTGATTTAGACTTTTCTACCTCGGCAGACTTCTACAGTCATTCACAAGCGAATAAAGTACTTTGTTCAACGATCTGAAATATGTCTGTTTCTACGTTACCAAATTTAGGAGAGAAGTGAAGCATTTGCTTTCTAGAAGAATATGTTCTCCCTTGTTTACATTTCAGGAAAGAAAATTTGACATGTGGTCGTGCCAAAATTAATATTTACACCTCACGGGGAAAATGCATTTTTCCTCTCGGGTATGAAACCTCAATAAAAATCATGCACTTCTCTCCGTTGGTGAGTCTACTATTGTCTTTTTCACTAATTTTGTTTACTACTTGTAGATTGATTTTCAGCCATTAAAATCATTACCTACAACAGAGGATAATATAAAGCTTATTAACAGTGGTCCCGCAGCAACCAGTATTTTATCTTGTGAAAATAATATGCTGCTGACTAAAACCTCGACCTCATTAACAATGAAATAATCAAAACGAATATGTATAACACATCTTTGTCCCTTGAACATTTATACTAAAACTAAAATTATTTTTAATGTTATATTTTTTGTTTTTTTAATATGACTCTTATTTGGCATAACTGATAAAGTCAACACACGGTATTGGTACAAAATAAATGTTAATAAAATCTTTCAAAAATCCACGCACCTTAGCAGAACACGTCAACAGAATGTCTGCTCAATTACATTCTTCTTCCTCTACACTTTAGTATTACAACCACTATTACTTTCTTTGATAAATATTAATTAGACTTCTTTCAAGCAAAGTCTATCGCCATTCATTAGAATTAAATCGTATTTCTTCAAAAATATTAATACTTTCTACGTTCTCTTTCAATTTACAACAACATAAATAATTTCCAAATTTGTTTACGGCGGTGGTCGTAGCAACCAAAAAAAAGCAGTGCTCTCTTGTCTCACAGTTATTGTTGCGCTACAGCGCACTAACGTACGCTTGTTATTATACTTTCACTCGTAAATAATGATTTTAGCATCTATTAATATAAAATATGGAATTATATCACATTCCTTTAATGCAGGTAATCGGAGACATAATAAATAATTGAAGACGTGACTTTAATGTTGCTTTAGTACTTGAATAACGATTTAGTGGAAATTAGTCCACATTTTCGGCTGACTTTCCATTTTTCTTCCTTTCTTTCCCTTTGGTGTTTGGTATTTCATTAGATTGAAATTAAATTCTTTTCGTTTTAGGAGAGGGGATCTCGGGTCATTAGGACTGCTCTTAATTGTTTTCGGGTGCAATAGCCTCGCCTGCCTCTCGTACCAAAATAAAGGAATCTTTCGGCATTTGAATATACAGAAATACGTATTTAATATTTTAAGTTGTATCTAGTTTTTGTGTGATTGGCGATCTAAAGCATCAGTTTGACTTGTTACAATATTTTTACTAGTCATCCTTTCACTGAGTTCAGAGGGTTGCATACTTAGATTCTCAGGGGCCAGAATGTCAGTAAAGTCTCTTTCCGATCTCCCTGTAACCAAATAAATCCAGTGTTGTTGTCAGCTAATGAATTATAATATATAACTTCTTGATTATTATTGTGTGTTGTGTACAGAATCTCCCAATACGGTAAGATATTTATCTTCAAATTACTCCGTCTGAAACTGCTCTGAAAACTCTTTGATTGTAGAATTACGATGAAAAATAACGAAAATATACTTTGTAAAGACAGAATAAATTCTTTAGAATGCAGTGAAAAGAATTAAGTAGTTGAAAAAATACATACATTCTTGGCGAGTATTGATTGTTCTGCAAATCATGACCTAAAAATAATGTTCTAAAAATGAACGTTTTTTAATGATGAGATTAATTACAAAATCCACGACATTTCATAATATTCGTAATTAAATAGTATGCTAAAATGTCGTAAGCAAATTGATATATCAAATATCAAGAGGCTGAATCTGCCGATCAGATCTGAGACTAAAATACAAAACTAATTTTGCATTTAATAAAATACTGAGAGAGAATTTCAAAAAAAAATCAGATACTGTCATTTCATATGTAGCAATGACCTTTTACGTTAAATGCTTTTCACATTTATTGAGCAATCGAATATCATTCATTAGGATGAACATTGTGAAATGCTAGCGTAAACGTCTATTAATTCTTTGAAAACTATCCGCCAATAAATATTGATTGCGAAGACCAAGATTTACTAACTTCCTTCCAGGCTGACTCACGAATAATGATTTCCCCTCAGCGAACCGTTTTCAATATAAATATCAGGGCTATTAGCCGTTTCACAACGAAAGGGAACTCCATTTCCCGTATCGATGACATATGAAACCACCGCAAGGAGGCGGTGCCGCTGCGTAAGCCCCGCGTCGGCAAAAGCTCGCCAGCCGCCCAACGCGACGTTTCCCCAGAGGGCGTGACGCGGTGCGCCTTTCGGCGCAGCCACCTCAGCGCGTGCGGCGCACGGGGCGCTCGCGCTGAGCTGACTGCGCTGAAAATCACCCTACAATCCATGATTTGATTAAAAATTATAGTCTCAAATTTTTTAATACTCTTCCATCATTACATCATGCACAATTTTTTTAATCTTGGTAAAACTTATCCCTTTCCTCGTAGAATTAATTCCGAATTTCCTAAAGATAAGTTCCATCCTCTGTAATTTTATTTATTTTCTCTTCTTTTCGATGTTTCTTAGTCTTATATATTTGTCTAATTCTTAAAAATTCACCTTCATAAATCCTCTTACAGATGTTACTGTTAGTGTCCAAAACGACTGTCCATGTATTGTAAATTTCAATGCCCTGAAAGACAAATTGTCGAACAAGACGTAATAAATAAAAAAAGAGGGCGTGACGCGGTGCGCCTTTGAGCGCGCGCGGGGCGCTCGCGTCGACGCTCGCCCGTGGGCGTCGCGGGGCGACGGGCGAGGGCTGACTCACTCTCACGCGCGGGGCGCCGCCCTGCGCCGGCGCATCGCGCGCGCCCACCGCCCGATCGCCCACGCCCGGCCGTTGCCTCCGCGCCCACCCGCCGGCCCCCTGCAGCCTTCGCTTCGCGGTTGCTAGGAAGCGCACTCTCCTGCTTTCCAAGGCGCGTCTCGCGCCTACTTTATATAACAAGAAAATAAATGATGATTTTATTCCATTCGTACCGGGGGAGGTAGCTCAAGGCATCAACCGATGTCACTCCAGTGCTTCTGACCGGGAGATCTCAGGTTCGAGCCCCGACGGTGGCAGGATTTTAGACACTAGCTTGTCAGCTCGGTCGAATTCAGTCGCTGTCTGGAGGAGAATTCTGGCGGCCGGCTGCTCTGATCGGTAGTTTTCCGTGGTTTCTTCGATAAACATCAGACGAATGCCGGAGCTGTACCCAAACAAACGGGCTATGGACCGTGCGCGATCTTTTCTTCCTCATTCTTGTTCAATCCTCACCCCTTACTTACACACAATTATACTAACATTTACTATACTACCACACATGCCAGGAGACCGGTCGGGAGCTTAAAGGTTGTCCCGTCTGACGTAGTGCCTCGCTGGTGGGAGATATCTGGTTGGGGAATCCCGCTAGCTAATGGTAGGAGGACGTCGAATCTCGTCATCTAGCAGGGAAGATCACTACCACCTCCCGAGGAAAATCATGCGCTACCCTTACGGGACTAATGCCAGCAGCTGAGGCGGACAGAATCACTATCAATCAACAAATGACTGTTTTACACCATTTATAACAAATCGTCGACACAATCCTCGTAAGTGTACTACTACCTGATATGAAATCGTCCCTGAATCTTCCATTAGAGATATTTAAGACAAAACATTGAAAGTTCTCAGATTATAGTGTACGGAAAAAGCAGACGCATATGCATCCAGCAGCACACTCTTTGCTGCACCAGACATCACTATCGTACATAACTCGAAAACTGTGTTTTAAGCTTAGGCTATGAACTATGCTCTTACAATGGTATGCTCGGGTCCGGAAAGGGACACGAGTTGTGTACGTGATCAAAATATGAGAAAATTTTAACCCAATACATTTTTGGAAATCTAGATCTGGGTACCCGCACTCGGAAGAATCGGAGGTCAGAAACAGGTAGAAATAACAAATCTTCGTATATGAAATAAATTGAAGCTAAAGAGGGAGAAATAATATTCCTTGATAAAAAAATAGTGTCCCTTGATGTGTGATATTTAATGCCAACGCTTAGCAATGTTACAATGTTTAGTGTCGTTTCTTTATTTTAACTAACAAAAATCCTTAAATTATAAATACTTTTATACTTTTAGAACGTCTACTCATTTGTATTTCATCTAGTTCATTTATAAAGGAACTTGGCATCTTAAATCATTCTTTCTTCAGATATAAAATAAATAAAACTAAACCCATGGTATATATGAGCCATCGACATAACTAGATGGACATCGTAGGTAAGAAGATGTACTGTAGTCATGTGGAGAGTCTCGAACATTTGGTATCTTTAATATAACTCGAAAATAGCTGCCTGTGAGGGGGATAATGATAAGAGTATGGGAAGGGTACATAAAAGGCTTGAAGGAAGAGTAAATCATAAAAAAGGAAAGGAGATTGAAAGAACAAGAGATGGAGCCAGCGAAGCTGAATAAGTACAAGACAAGGAAAAGAGAGCGAAAGAAAAAAGGGACAAACGTGTTGAAATTTTTTTTTCACAGACCCAAAAGGATGTCTTCCCCGAAACATTCTCAGAACATCCTGCAACCCGGGCGCCCGAAAAGGCATTGGAGTAAATCTGCCAAGCGGGGCAAGTCGTCAGCACGGAACGCGAGGGCAGCCGCTGCGGCCGGCGCGCCGGAGCGGCTGGGCGGCCGGAGGCTGTGAGTCAGAGCGGCGGCACGCGCGTTGCCCGAGGCGGCGCGGCGTGGCGCAGCGGCCGGGCTTACAGTCCCTAGATACACAGAGTAGCACAAACGTCGCCATTTAATATCGTCTCACCCGATACCATTCAGAAGTTGAATAGAAATGATAACAATTGGAGACTTTGTGGAAATTTCAAGAATATTAATCTTAGTTGTTGTTCGTTGTTGTTTTTTTTTGTTTTTTTCTTTTCTTTTTTTCTCTTAATGTAATTTAATGTTTAATGAATCAGTCAGTTTTTATATTATTATCATTATTTTACCATTATTATTATTATTACTATAATTAGTATATAATTCGCTAGTTATATTATCTTATTATTGTTGTTATTATTATTATTAGTATTTGTATTAGTGTTCTATGTTACTGAGAGACTGTGTATTTTTATGTTTTTGTAATTAGCTGCCACCGGTTTATACCCAATTGCAGTTTAAATAAACCTATCTATCTATCTATATGTTTGAGATAGATTCATGATTCTCAACATACAAAATATGACACAGTTTCCATTTTTCTGACAACTGGACATAAAATGGCGGTATCGGTGGAACAATGGAATGCGCTACTCTCTGTATATAGTGACTCTAGCCGGGCTTCGTCAGGGGGCCGGGGCGGCGGCGGTCGCCGGCGGACGCCGGGGCAGCAGCAGCGACCCCAGACCCCGTTGCGAAGCGATCCCGCAATAGCGCCCTGCGCAACGGCCTGCTGCTTCCGGGCGCGCAACGAGCGGGGAGTGGAGTGGTTCTTGGAAACCGGCGGCCCCTCGAGCATAAATAGCGTCGACGTGCTCGACATCTGGCCGTCGACGGACGATGGGAATCCCCAGCCTCCGAAAAATGCTCCTCGGAATTTCCCCGATAGTCATCCCTCACGATGTCGCAAGGTTCAGCTTGTGAATTTAATATTTAGCGGATCTTGGAACTTTTGAAATCACATGTAATCTACTGATTCGAGGTAAGAGATAAAATCATTTCTCAATACTAAGTAGAAATCCACATCACAGCATTATTTTTTAAAAAGCCATATACTTTTATTTGTAACAAAAAATGAATTCATTAACGAAAATTGAATGTTTGTGATAGCTCTTAACGCACTCCAAATCAAATCAGTAAAAGTAAATTAGTGCCTTTAATGAAATTGCACGAAAATTCCTAATCTGTTCAATACTCTGTTGAGATTCACAAGAACAGATCGCATCCTATATTATTTCAGTAGTATACCTTCCCTTTGTGGCTCTCAAACGCAACCAATCTTTGTAAATGAGATCTCCAAAGAAAGAGAATTTCACAGAGACGTGAATAATTGCACGTTGACTTTAAAAACATGTTGGATTTGTTAAAAAAACGTATCTAAAGTTTCGTGTAAAATGCAACCCGCAACGCACGTCAGGATTCCTCGCACCGTAATCTACAGGATGAGATCTTGATCATTCTATTATGTTTCTGCTGGTTCCACGCTTCTCTATTCTACCCCACTTGTTCAGAGCCTGTAGAATTTGCAACTGTATGTGAAATTACTTATGACTTGATATTCTACGCGATTGAATTACACGAGTGGACCTCTTTGCTCAATAATAAAGTTAAATAAGGATACTTTGTATTGACAAGGTTTGTGTTGACAGTTTTGGAGTTTAGATTATGACTAACACAAAATAGTGAATATTAGTAAAACGAAAAACTATATGTCAATCCAAAAATCATGAAAAATAATTGAAGTTATTCGTTACGAAATTATTCTTAACAGAGTTAAAACTCTCGGCAACATCCATTTTTAACTACTAATAAACCCGCAAAGAAGCTACGGTACTGGAAGACCTTTCTAATGAATCGAATAGCGTCGATCTCCTACGTTCCTTGCCAAGGAAAGACCGCAATGTCAAATCGATTACCTCCCAGCTGTGTTTTTCTAACGTGAAGCGTAATAAGTCAAGGGCACGTGCTTTCAGTTAGGAAGGCAGAGCAGGAGGTCACCTTGTATCGCAATCATCTCGAGAAGAAACGAATTCGTTTCTTCCTGTACTTCTGAAATAACAGATACCGTGAACCTTCTAAATTACATGCAATTGTAAATATTAGATCTTAAGTGAAACCTTCAAAAAGCGAGAAAATAATGAGATATGCTGGAAACTCATAATTGAACACGTTTGATTAAGTTTTGTAAGTGTAAATTGAAAACATGAACCATTGTATGTTCTTATTTAGAACTCATCCTATTTTTCATGGGTATGGGTCTAAAAAACAAAAACGATGTTATGGACCAATACCCATGAACAACAGGATTGATTCTACTTCAGATGGCCGTGAAATACAGCAGATATTCTTATTTATTTTCAGTGAAAACTTTAAATACCTTATCCAACGTAAATGAATGATGACAGTAACTATAATTTTAATTTTATAACCGTCATGTGAACATATTTTCTTCATTCCATAATTTCCCGTTACTATGAAATACCAGCTCCCTCTCTAACGCAAACATCCTATCAAACAATACATTAAAGAAAACGACTGTTGTGTATCTTCTAAGCAGCCTAAACACAAAGGGCGCGTTTTGTTGTAGTTATGGAAACATTGACAGTAAATCGAGCTGTGAACTCGCACTCTCAAAAGCAAATTACAGCAATTATTCAACTTATTCCCATGCTCAAATAAAGAGCATCGCTGATTTATAATACAAGGAATGTGTTAATGATTTATTGAATATGAAAATAATCAACCATACACTAACATCTTCACCGTTTTATTTTCAATTTGCAGAGATTTAATAACATTTGAAATAATATGAACATGTACTCTATCAACCGCTTGGAAGAAGAGACGTGGGCAGACCCAAAAAACGACGGAAGGCAAACTTGTGAAGACGGAACAGGCTCAAGCTTAATCCATGAAGTGCAGAAGAAGAAGAAGCTAGTATGAACATACCAATCAATAAAACATAATCCCGCCCAGGGTATCTTACTAATACGGGGTCTACCAAACGCAAACTGCTTATCCCACTCAAAGGCCTACAGCACGTACCAGGGAGCTACCGCGGAACGCAGCAACACCTTCCACGCCTGACCGCGCAGCAGCAACCAGAGCGCGAAGGCGCGTGGCCGAGTGCGCACTTCTCCCTCATCACGCAATTCCTCCTTCCTCTTCTCTTCTCGGCGGCGACAGTGGGCGAGAGACAGCCCAGACGCCGCGGATTTCGCTTCCGATTCCCTTTCGAAAGAGAGAGAAAGAGAAAGGCGCGGAGAAAGGAGAGAGAACTGCAGAGAGAGACAGGTCTCCTCCGACCGTGACCAGACACGCCAACGAAACCGACGCATGAATGACCGCGGTAATCGCGAGATAATTACAGGCCGCAACTGGGGCAAGGGGTTTTCCAATTAAGTAAATATTGATGTAATTTGAAGAAGTGTTGGGTGACACGAATAAAAGTTTCAAGCGTAACAATTTAAAGGGAAACGAATGAAAAGGTGAGAATGCTGGGCGGTGAACGAAATAGTGGGAATTTTGATTGCGGTTTTCCTCTTCTCCACTTCCAATAAATGACTTCAACTCTCACTTCTTTCAACGCGTCCTTGCACATGACACATATATTATGCTTATTGTTTATTATGATGTCAGTACCTAGCTCACGACTATAACTGGAAAGATGAAGTGATTTAAAAGACAGAAGGTTATTAAAGAACAGGTGGAATGTAAGCACGCTAGAGGTTAAGCCGCGGGTCGGCACCAGTCAAAATAGTGGAATTTTCGATTGCGTTTTCCCTCCCGTCCCATAAATGACGCACAAAACTTCCACAACTCTCACTGCTCTTTCAACGCGTCCTTGCACATGACACGTCCATGACGCTTAACGTGCAACGCGTCGGCGTCTTCGCCCACCTACACTGACTCATCCTCAGGAAATACGAGCAGCGAAAGTCAAGCGCAGCGAACGAGTTCCTTGGCCAATCGCCGGGCCAGCGCGGAGGATCTGCTCCGCGCGTTCCCTTTTGCGTCGCGTGGCACGTGTGTGCGGCGACGTCCCGATCGGTTCCTGACCCCGCGCCAGCGCGTCCCGTCTCCGGTGCGCAGCGGTCGCGCGTGGGTGCGGGGCGGGCGCAGTTCCGGGAAGGCTGCCCCCGCGTGCACGGGGCCAACAGCGGTTGCTGGGACGCAGAAGAAGTAGATCTTCTTCTTCTCCTTCAGGTATATAGGCACTGTCTGATTATTCCGAAGATAGGAATAATCATGGCAATGATAGAAATTATAGTTTGGGAAGTGTACGGAAGTAGTCAAATAACGAAATTTGAGGGGAAATGGAAGTGATTGAATATATTGAAGTAATGTTAAGAGAAAGAAAGGTGGCTATACAAAAGAAATGTAATTGTAGAGAGAAATGAAAAAGAGGAATGGTACGCCTCCAATCCCATCTGGTCACCCCATCTCTTCTTCGGGCGGCCAGGATTTCTTCTTCCTTGTGGGCGGTAGTGTAGAATTCTTTTCGGCAGGCGGTTGTCTTGCATCCTTTCAAGTGTCCAGGAATTTCGGTAATAGTTAATTTTCTCTTGAAGATTACGTACTCCAAGTTCTCTACGAATTTCTAAATTCCTTTTCTTGTTCATCAGCTTATAACCAGCTACTGATATCAGAAATCTCATTTCAGCACTTTGTAGTCTTGTGCAATTTTTTTTGGTCATTGTCCAGTTTTCACTTGCATATAAACATATTGGGATACTTAATATCTTGTAGAATTTAATCACAATTTCCTTTCTGACTTTCTTTTTCCGGGTTCTCAGAAAGAAGTAGATGACACTTGAAAGTACCGATACAGAAGATAGTTAGGAATAATCATGGCAATGATAGAAATTATAGTTTGGGAAGTGGACGGAAGTAGCAGAAATAGCAAAACTTGAGGGGAAGTGGAAGTGATTGAATATCTTGAAGTTAAGAGAAACAAAGATGGTTATACAAAAGAAATGTAATTGTAGAGAGGAATGAAAAAGAGGAAACCAAGAGAAAATTGATGAAGCTAATTGTATTGGATCCTTCTTTTCACCCATTTTGCGTGAATACTCTATATTTTATCATGATAGTGTCGATTTGAGAAGCAGCAAATGAAAAATTGCCAAAGAATTTAACTTCGATTGAAAAAGAGTTGGGATCATGATAGAGATAATGAAGATAGAAATCGATTAGTTAAGTAGCAAATGGTACTTTTGAAGTAATGAAGAAATTCTGGAAGAACATACATTGGAATGAAGTGAAAACGATTTGATGAGGTTACCTATATTTACTTATAATATTTTAACATTGTAAATGAGATTAAGAGATATAGTCGGAGATATTGACTTAATCAGACTCGAGGCTTCCTCCGTCTCGTCCTTTCTTTAGGGAGACACAAGTAATTAGAAAACTGTGCACACTCATGGGATAAATTGGCAATATTTCTCTCCACCACAAACGCAGCTCCGCCGCTTCAATTAAGTCGATCGAGAGGGCTGCGACATCGCCAGTGCTTGCGCCAGCGGCTGCGACAGCCTCGAAGGCGGGGGTGGGGCGGGGCGGGCGGGCGCTGGTTGCCCAAGGTGGCAGTGGGCGCGGTCGCCTCCGCCCCCCGCTCCGCCCCCACCAGCTTCCTCGGCGCGTGCGCCGGCCGCATAATGGTCCGAATCTTAAAATGAATTACAGAGAAATTGTACCGTATTGCGTGCTTGGAACTGGTAGTTACAAATGTTGAAATGTGTAATTGTGAACTGCATAAATCGAATGAATTAAGAAACTGTTCTGGAAAGAATCCTGACCAAGCAAAACAATTTTAAAAACCTCAGTGGGTTTTAAATGCATTATGTTGTCCTCAACAGTAAACACATGTTGAAGAAATGTAAATGAATGGCAAGGGTCTACACAGGCGGAATCGATAGAATGTCGAAAAATCCGTGTCATGATTACATTTTCCGAACCACATCAATTTTATGATTTTCTGTAGTCAAAGCTTTTAATATACAAATATATTTTGAAATTTACTCGTAAATAAATTATTATATTTCATCGCTTAACATTTGCGGCTTCTAAATTAATCGACGGAAAGTCGCAGAAACTATCCTACGAGCGTTGTGCTGACATGTGGACCCACTGTTCGCTACTGTGTCGACGCGGAACGACATGCCGCTCATAAATAATTCTATTTAATAGTTCCCTTTCTCGACGCTAGTTGCGCAGAGAAGCTCGTGTCACGCTACGGTGCCACGACGCGTGCCACAGCCACCAGTAGAAGATCTTGACACCACTGGCCTAACAATTGTGGTTTTAAAATTAATCGACGGAAAATTACAGAAACTATCCTGACATTTGGAGCCACTGTTGGCTGCTGTCTCGACGCGGAACGACATGCTGCTCATAAATAATTCTATTTAATAGTTCCCTTTCTCGACGCTAGTTGCGCAGAGAAGCCCGTGGCATGCTACGGTGCCACGACGCGTGCCACAGCCACCAGTAGAAGATCTTGACACCATTGGCCTAACGATTGTGGTTTTAAAATTAATCGACGGAAAATTACAGAAACTATCCTGACATTTGGAGCCACTGTTGGCCGGTGTGTCGGCGGCATGGAGTTTCTTGCTTGGCGGAAGCTGCGCCAGCGGCGGCGGCGGCGGCTGCCGCGGCGCGGGCGGCCTCCAGGCCCCGTTACGCGCCCTCGCGAGGACGCGGCGGAGGACGCGGCGCGGCGCGGCGCGCGTAATGCGCACAAGGGTGTCGAGTCGCCTGGGGACGCTGAGGAATGGCACGAGTTCGCGCGCAGTCGATACACTCGGTGCTGCGCTACCGGTTTTCATTTGCGGCGACGTGTTGGATCGGACTGTTTGCTGGTAGGTTTGCGCGTTTTAAATCTTAGTTATTGTGCGGTAAGATGGATCTTTTGCAGTATGGGATATTACCTATATTCTGGCTTCGAATTAGGCATTCCTTTCGCGTTATATATTAGTAATCACACGCTTATTAGCAAACTACAATTTAACAATGTTTATTCCTCTTCCATTTCCGTAGCACGGGTGGCCAGAAACGCTCAGAGTGTCAAAAATTATTTAAAATTAGGTTGACTATTTGATTCTATAAAATGTAATCACACGAGTCTAAATATTTCTGCTTGTTAATAACTTAATAATATTAGCTTACTATTATTAGAACGCGCACACATGAACCTGATACGATACGATAAAACATACAGTTTGAGTGAACACCCGACTTTTGGTTTCAGTATGAAGACATTTTCACTTTTAAAACCGTGATTTACCATTTGAGGAATTTTAGCACGGTTTCAACTAGTTGCCCAGTTATTTAATTCCACATAACGCCGAGTGAAGATGTATAGAATTTTTGGTAAGTTCTTATTCAATGCTCTCCAAACTGCAATATTGTCGTCAAAAGAAAGTATGTTTCATTATTCTCATACATAAGCAGTTTTATAAACTGCAGACGCCTTTCCCTTCACCATCCGACTACTTTTCAGAACCGAATGTATGGATAATGAGATCCAAAGAAAGAAGGTGGAAACCTCTAAATTTGCAAACAAAAACAATTAGTTAAAAATTAATGCTTTTAATTTGCTTATTTTTCAATCAGAAAGTAATAGATACTATTATTTTTACACTTTCGCATCATATATTTTTTTTAATATTCACTCACTATTAAGCAAAACTAACTCAATTCACAAACGCCATTTTCTGTACTTGATACAGCAAACTCTTAAGTATCTCTCTTAAAGGCGACAATTCACACGAGTTCTTCAATGGAGATACTATTGCTTGCTGGTCAAATAATGATTGCTATGGAAACTACTCCTTCAGTGCATCAGTGCGCCTAGAAAATTGTGGTGGGAGGTGGAGTCGCAGCGACCCCTTACCCCTCTGGGGGCCTTCACCTTTCTCTGAGCTCGCCTCGCTCTCCAGGGCTCGTGGGAGGCCGCGACGACGTCCATAGCCCTCGCAAATGCCTCCGGACAAGCTAATTGATGCTCCTAGCGGGACTCCTCTTTGGTTAATCTCTCAGGAAGAAATTAGCCCCCGACAGTTCATTGCTAGCACGTTCGCTTTCTGAGAGCGTGGTCCCCGTTTGGGTTTCTGTGCTAATTGATGCTTTTAGAAAGACCTATCTTTAGATAATCTCTGATAGGAAAAAGTAGTCCCAGTTTGTTTATATTAGCACGTTTGGATTCTCTGAGCGTGGTTTGGGTTAAGAGTGTGAACACAGCAATTGAATAGCTTCCAGTATCAGGGAGCAACGTTTGATCACGAAGGTCAATCAATGCAACTCGATATGTTGGCCAAACATCAATAACAAAAACTGTTGCCGATGCCTGTCAAAGACTCACACACGGAAGTTACGTCATGGAAAAAAATTATGGAACTTACAAAAAAAACTTAGGAGGAAACTTGATATTCATTTTATTTCTCCTCTTTTTCACCCATTTCATTGTCACACTTCTATTTTCAATTACAATTTTACTAAATTATCTTTCAAATAGAATTTCCTAATTAAAATAATATTAATTAACAAACTAATCTCTAGTTGTCAGTATTAGACAGGTTTTAAAGATGCTTCCGGAAAGTAAACAAGATAATTTCTCATATCACATCATTAAAAAATATATCTTATGTTTTCAAATTAAAATGATATAATTTTTTCTGCGGACTGCTGATTGTCAAATCGTATTTCTATACCCACATGTATCTCATTTAGACTGTTACAATTTTGCTTATTTTTTTACATTCATCTACTGGTAATCAACAGAATACACGACAATTTTGATTCTTTTTAGGGAATGTGCAAACGTTAATAAAGACGAAAGGTTTCACCTTTTCCCATTATGCCTAGCTGTAGTAAGAGTCCAAGAAGTAGAGCATAGGAATAGATTATGTATGAGTCAGTAACTATGCGAAATATGATGCTCATGATGAGATAAATTTTGACAGCATGATCAGTTAAAATACACCATCAAAAGAACGTTGCTTTAAGAGCCCACACATCATCTCAACACCTTCATTTCTAAAACACACATTCTGGCGTATATCGCCAATCTTCACAACCCACTTCCAATGCTCCACAAAGAGAAATTGTTTTCGGAAAGGCCCAGTGCCGCCTATCTTCGCCCCAGTCTCCCGCCGCTTACGTAACGCTGGAGCCCACCGCAAAGCGGGCAAAGAAAGTCGCACCAACCAGTCTGCCGAAGGAGCGCGGCCCGCGGGGCACGGACGGATGTTCGGCTTTGTTTACCGACGGACCCAGTTTCCACCGAGAGGAGATCGGGCGCGGGCGCAAAGATGGAGGCGCAGTGGCGTAGCTTCATTTGGTGTCACTCGGGGCAAAACTAACTATAAATTAAATATAAAAGTAGTTATTACTGAATTGTATAAACGTTATCTAATAAAAAATATAACTTTATATTTGAACATGACATTTATTTATAGCATATTAAAATCTGCATGTAATTCAGAATAATTTCAATATAATTTTTAAATAAATAATTATATAATTCCAAGTAACTGTTTAATATCAATTGCATTGTACTCCTGAAGAAACAATATAATAACAATATTCTCATTTCTGTAGTTAAAAGATACAAAACAATATAATAATTATACAATTTTCTAATTGGTGTCACCCCCCAAAATGGTGACACCCGGGACGGACCGCTCCCCATGCCCCCCTCTACTAACTAGGCCACTGTGGAGGCGCAAGCGATGGTGGAAGGGGCGATGGCAGCGTGGGTCGCAGGGGTTGTAGCGGAGGTATCGGCGGTGGCTGAGGAAGGCGTTGAGGCGGAGGCGGTAGCGACGACTGCGGTAGAGATGGTGGTGCCGATGGCGATGGCGGAGGAGGCAGAAGATATGGCGACGATAGTGGTGACGATGTCGGTGACGATGGCTGACCGGTGACGGCAGATGTGGCTGCTTAGTGGTGGCGTCGACAATAACGACGGCAGGGGCGGTGAAGGCATAGAGGGCGGCGATGGCGACATCAATGACGAAGGTAGGGGCGGGCGGTGATGGCAGAGATAGAGGCAGCAGCGGTGGCGACGTCAATGACGATAGAAGGGCTGGAACAGCAGAGATGACAGCGGGGATGTCGTCAATGACGACGGCAGGGGTGGTGAGATGGCGGTGGTGGCGGTGACGACGTCAATGACTATGGAAGGGTGGGGACGGAAGAGATTGGCGGCGGTGACAACGACAATAATGATGGTAAGGCCACTGACGGCAACAATGGCGGCGGTAGCGGTGGCGACGTCAATGACTAAGGATGGGTGAGATGGCGGCGGTGACGACCTCAATGACGATGGCAGTGGCGGTGACGGCAGAGACGACGGCGGTGGCGATGGAGGCGGATTGAGGGCGGCGGCGGGGCTGTGGCAGCAGCGGAGGCTGGGGAGGCGGGGGAGGTGGCGGCGGCAGCGGCGCAGCTGGGCGCGACGCTCTCTCGCCGCGTGGCGTCGTGGCGCCAGCGAGGAATGTCCCGCGTGACGCGATCGCCCGGCGCCATCGGCGCGCCCACTCGCCCGCAGCCCACACCTCACACACGCGGAAAGGCTCCACCCAATGGAGAGACTCTGCCACTTTGCCCCTGCTACCAATCCCTCTGTCTGTTGTTTGGTTTTCCTTCTGCAGCGTTTCACATTCTTTTGTAATCTCAAATACCCCGACTATTTGTTTCTTTTAAACATTTCTTTAGGCTGGAAATTGGCTGTGGTCGATTGTCGCCTCTCCGATGGACTATTCTTTGATTTGGAATTAGTTGACCACATTGCTGAATAATAATTTTCGAATAATGGTTTCAAAATAAGTAACTAATGTTAAATATCAGTAAAGGGGCCATACATAAATTACGCAACGCAAATTTCGAGTATTTTCATTATCCCCTTCCCCCTTGTAACGCACTTCCCTATCTCGATGTAACGCAGCGTAATGCTGCCTCAGACCCCCCTCCCTCCGCCTCTAGAGTTACGTAATTTATGGATGGCTCCTAAGTTCGAGTCATCTTATACTGAATATTGAATAAGATGAAATGAACAGTTTTAGGGGAGTTATATTATATTTATAGTTTTATAATAATGTTTTTAAGAAGGCTTAACGAGACGAGAACCAAAATATATGCTCAAGATCTTTAGTTATTTCATTATGGACATTTTTCTGATAGACTGTTATCCATTCCGGAATTATTCAACAATTTTTCAAACTCCTCCATTTAAACTTTTTATGATAAACGACACTTGTAACTAGTCGTGCTTTTCGAGACTTTGTTTCTTTACAATGCACTTACATAACAATTAGGCAAGCTACATTGTGGTCTTTTAGGTTGTGTCTGTAATCTTTTTGGTTGTGCCGTAATTTGTACATCGTGTGCTGCATATCACTTTGCTGAACGGTGGGGAGGATAGCAAGAAAACTTCGTAATCCAACTCGTATTAAGCTCTTACGCCAGCAGAATTACTTTACGGTGCCTCGTCAGGGCAAAGGCCCACTCTCCTCCTCACGTTGCACGCACAGTTACATCTTCGGAAGGCCAGAATGAATGACGTTCTCCGACGGACTTTTCTTCACTTCCTTTTGGTGATGGTAATCTGTCATCTTATGTCTGGTAGCTCTTCCTTCCACCTAACACTCACACGAAAACAAACATTTGTTTACACGCGAAGGTGTTCCTCCTAAGATTAGGGACAGCTTGATTAGTAGGCTCGAGAAAGTCGGCCCGCTAAAAGAAGTGGAAATCCATTACACGAAAAACATACACCTCAATTAACAGTTCACCGCTCTTGACACTTGTTGTGTGACACTAAGTGAACCATCAATGGTTACCGGGGTAACATAAACGTTCATTAATGTGTTACCTATCAAAGAACCCATGTACTATATCACAAGAAAACATCACACACCTCGGCGTTTTCTACTATCTCTTGTGGCGAGTCACTACCTGTCTAGCCTGTCAGTCTGGTAGACGCTCTTTGAGGCCACCTGTCCTGAGGCCACTGAAGCGTTCTTTCTGTCGGCCAGCCAGCCCAGGTGCTCGTTTTCATTCGCTCGATGGCGGAGCCTCGCCCGCCGCGGCTCGCGCGTCGCGGCGCTGCCGTCGCGGGAGAAACCTCGGGGAAACGGCTGTTCGCCGCCGCTCGAAACGAGGCCTCCGAATTGGACCACACTCGGCTCGTCTGCTGATAAACCAAACACGCCCCACAAACGCGATACCCGTCACCAAGGACGTAGGGAAATGGGATGACCAAAAAGGAACGCAAGTATTGAGTTTTCCCCGGATGCTACAAGAATCTAAAAATAAATCTCAAAAAATTCTTATATAACGAAGTACGTTTGATGATAATCCTTTGAGGATTAAGAATAAGCATCCTCTGATGAGATATCAAAGAAAAGGAAGTCTACAGATTTCAAAATGCATCACGAGCTTATAGTTATATATGTTTCTATTGCTTTACAGCAAATATTTCCGAGGAATAGGTTTTAGAATAAAATCACAAGGACTGTTGAGTAATAGTACGAAAAGAACTATTTAAACAGAAGAAAGAAAAAAAGAAGGGTCATAAAAAAGAGGAGATAGAAAATGAAACCAAATTAAAAAGAGGGAATAATAGTCTAGAAAAAAGAATAACAAGATACGAATACGAGAACTGCATTATTAGAACGAAGAAAACAAGATAAATCAGAGAGTTTAGGCGGGTTAGAGAAATAATCAATGCACCAAAGTTAGCCAAATCGTGTGGGCAACAGCCATCGAAATCTCGTTAAACATTCGCGTGTGTGTCTCTTGCACCACGGAAGCCGCCGCCGCCGTCCTCCTCCTCTCTCCGGGGGAGAGCTGAGCCGGCAGAAGCCACCTCAACGGCGTCGCGACGCCAACGACGCCGGCGCCGGCGCCGCGTTGCGCCACCGGGCCTCTCGACGCCGGGGCCGCGGCGCCGGCGCTGCCGACTTCGACTCTCGGCGGCGTCGCCGGCGCGTCCCACCGCGCGCGGCCCCGCGACGCGACGCGACGCGCCTCGCGCCTGACCTTTCGCTTTCGCTGCGGCGCGCGCGCGGGGGCGGTGGCGACGGGGGCGGGGGCGGGCGCGGGCGCGTCGCCGATGCGCCGCGTGCCGAACAGCGACTGCTGCCCGTCGTGCCCTTTGAGTACCGGCTCCCTTCCCCGCCCCCCCCACCCCCGCTGGCGCAAGCGCAGCCGCCGCGGCCCCGCCGCAGCACCTGCCGCTGCCGCTCCAGGAAGCGAGAGGGAGATCCCAGCCACTCGCCACCGCCGCCGCGGGCGCTGTCTCCTCGACGATTTTGCCGGGGACAATGCCATGCATTCAAGCCTACGTTACGTTGTTCTCTGTCGGTATTCACTTGCGATGATAAGAGGTTCGATACTCGATCAAGTTATGTAATGTAAATGTTCAATACGAATGACATTAAAAAAAGGACAATATGCTTTGCTTTAAAGGCTTGTTTCATGAAGTATCATTATATTACAAAGACTATCTACTCATATTTTTTTAGTAAAATAATGGACTGGAGTAACACTGAATGCACACAATACGGAGTCGTAGAAGATCTGTCAGGTTGAGAAATACGAGCGAGACTAATAAGAGCAGAGAACAAGATGTCAAACCTAACGAATGTCCGAAGGACTTTTTCTTCTGTATGTACCAGAACATGTTTATATTGCATTCTTTTTCAAATGAAAATCACTTAAAAACCAACAACAATAAACTAATTATTCTTATAAGGGAAGAATTCTGACTTCCAATCAAATGCGCGTTGTTATTTCTGAAGAATTATAAAGTAACACTAATACCGTCATGTTACGTGTTGGCAGAAATTATAAACATTTTGATCAATTGTTTATCAACACATTCTTTCTCTACGCACTGAATTATTTCACTTAGCATATTACACATTTGCTGAACTGCTTGACTACCAGTGTGTTCATCTTGGCTTCCTTTCTAATCGTGCATTGAAGTCACTGCCAACGTTGCTCGTTAACTTCATGTATAAGTATATTACAACGAATTATCAACATAGACGCCAGAAAAAAGCCATTACTTAGTGTCTTAGACAATACTAAATTAAATTATGAGGGACAACTTCAAAATGAATAGTTGAAAGTATCTTCGTTTTGGTTTTCAAAGAGCACTCCATTTTTAAAACTTCAAAGTGAATCATTAGTTGCCCAGAGATGTTACTAAACACGAAATACATGACGTGGTGACATACTATGAAACAGGATATTCAATAATCTCCTCTCTAGAAGCGCAAATACATTGTGCTTTCTCGCCATCCGAACCTCGATCTAGGTCGCGCTATAACAAGATGAGATTCCCCTGTGTTTGTATCCGCTCTAGATACGATACCCAAACACGTGTGTAGTCGTAAGCTACCTCATTACTTCTTTTTGGATGATCAATGGTTGGAAAGTGGATCCTCTGACGTACAGTCATGTGAAGTGTGGCGCGTGTTACATGGGAGCGTGAGACTTTGCATGAATTCTGAAGGCCGCTCTTGACCGCAGCTTGCCTCACTCAGGCAGTTAGTGATGAGAAGAGTGGCGATACTCTGTAATTACGTGAAGCAGATTAGGATTGATGGAAACATCTACTCCCATTTAAAATTTTTGAACGAAGATATTGAAGAAAATTTTTAACAAGTTTGAAAATTAAAAACTCAAGTTTTTTTTCAGTACTTTCTTTGTACTTTTTTTTGACATGACCATGGTTTCAAAACCTTATTCCTAGAGTACGTTTAGCCTATGAGTTGTACATCACGGAAATTTTCTCTAGTTTCATTTTATTGTAACAAATCGGTATTTGTTTTACAATTTGGTAATAAACTAATATATAATTCTCGTGTTTAGTACCAACACTTAACATCGATATATAGGAAATATGAAAAAATTAGGATAATCATGCAACTGCACTTTAGGGTAATCATCAACAACAATCATGCATCATCAACATAACTTTTACTATACCTATGTTTTACATAAAGTGCACAAACTTTTCCCACATATTGTTAGATGTTCTTCCCAGAAACAGATATAGGTACATTTTTTTCAGACAAAAAATAATTAACTGTAGTCGGAAATGCGGTACGCCTCACATTCAATTAGACCATAACTCATTAAGGGGCACAATATGTAACTGAATATTCTTTCAAGAGCTACAAATACTTCTGTGAAATAAAATGCATGTAAAATTGGAGCTATTTGTTGTATTTAATGAGGATATAATAGTCAGGCGCTTTAGGAATGCCATGGAGGACACTACATTTTAGCTCACACATCCATTTCCACAACATCCATCATAAATGAACACGTAGTGCTTAGTACGCCTGGAAGAGCCATGTAGCATTCTATAAAATTAAATCAGTGATATATTTTTATCAAAATTCTCACGATTAGAATAACGGAGATGCTAAATTATAACGATAAATAAAAAATCATTAAAAAATAGGGGCCGATATTGTAATCTGAGCTATGAACACTTGTTTTTAACAAAAAAATCGTTCAGCCTTTGCCATTTTTCGCCAGAAATTTGATTTACACTTTGACTCCTTGACTAAATATCGGCACTCTTGATTCACATATTTTGCACAGAAGGCACTAGGTTGTTTCGTACGCCAGCTTCAAATCCCTAAATCGCCCCTCCATGGCCAAGGCGTCCGAGGGCTGCTATGCCACTTACTTGACGGCGTTGCGAGTGCGTTGGCAGGGGGGTGAGCCCGGCCGGCGCGCGGGGAGGGGCGTGGAGGGGAGTGCTTGCGCGAGGCGGGGGCTGCGGGCGCCTTTCGCCCGGCGGCGTGCCCGCGCTGTCGACACTCGCGATGCCATCGCGCGGAGAAATCGGCGCGGGGCGGGGGGAGGCGGGGCGGGGCGAGGCGGGGCGGAGCAGAGCAGAGCCGCAGCCCAGGGGCTGGGAAGGCCGCTGCCCACCGCTTCCCAGCCCAATGACCAAACCATGGCTCCATTTAATTCCAATCCTCGATTCGAATAAATCGGCTGTACTTTAATATATTATTACTAGTTCGACTCGCTTGAACATTCCAAATGTTGTAAATCATTGTTTCGAAAGTGAAAATGGCTTCCTTGCAGAGACACAAATATATAAATTTCAGGGCATAGTACGCAACTTTTCCGTAGTTTGGGTTTATGGTAACGTATATTGTAGCGTATCGTGTATTGTGGGTTGCATTTTTGTCTGTTTCTCTTACATCGTAGTCTGCGAACTTCTTTTTTGCCTTCATTATAAATAATGAAAAACAGTCGCATATCCTTAGCATATTATTCGTCGAGGAGATATTCACGTTAAGGAATATTTTTGAAATGAAAAGTGAGAAAGTGAATGTTTAGGATGTTATACGGAGGCCGCAAATGTTTTCAGTTTCAGACGGCAGCTAAGTTGTTTAACCTGTTTGCTGATTCTATCTCTACCTCCTGGAGAGGAATGAATGTTATTAATAAAAAAATAGTAAACAGTTTATCAGGATGGATAAGCTATGTAACTTCACAGACAAGCTCCACAGACAAACAATTTAATGTTTTGTTTCCAATGGTATTTTATCTCACGTTGCACACAAAAGAGACAGTTTCGCAATTGAATATCCCACAAAGAAAGGTTACATATGCTCTACTGCTCTGTTTTTAAGACACACAACTCTCGCGCGCTGCGAAGCTAAAATTGTTTCTCGAGGGAAGAATTAGTCGAGCGAGATAATGACCTGACATTTCGTCATATTGCAATCTGAAATCTCGCGGAATATGTTAATGCTGTAGAAATTCAGAATATGTTTTTGCAATCTTCTATCACCCACAAATTAAAATCAGAAAATATATTTTATGTTCAAATATGTTATAACATAAAGAAGGGCTAGCTGTTTCAATCTAAGAAAGTTTCTGTTTCTCAAGGGGTAGAAAATTGGCCTTCGAGTATTTAAAACTTATTATTTGAGCAAAATAGTCAGTTTCTTTGAAGGTGTGTATCTTCTCAAATCCAAGTATTTTTAACATAGAACTTCCAAATGTCTTTAAGCAGTTTCTTTTGACTTTCTAAAGAAGATTTTTGCCTCTAGCTCAAGAAAATTCCTGTCAAAACGAGTGACCACTAGAAAACCAATTTTCATTTTGCGTTAAAAAAGACGAATATCATTGAATGATATGAACGTAGTCAAAAAATATTTGATTTTCTTTTCTCTCTCCTTCTGTATTATTACTTATGGACCCACTTATTTCATGTTCCTAATTCTGTTCAAGCAGAAAAAAAACCATTTGCAATTTCCTGTAAAATAGATGTTTTAGATTCCCCTAGTTTCCAACAGCGTTAATTTATTTTAGTCGCCGTGCAACATTTTTTTAATTTATCGCACGTCAGCACTGTTTTGATTGCGGTACATTTTGGACCTGATGTCATCATATTTCTTGCAGGAACTTCACTTCTTCCTCTTTCAGGAATGCATCCAAACGGTACACGAAATGTCGAGTCATATATCAAACTGTTACCGCACGTCCTTCGTACAGTTATATAACGCAGACGCCACGAGCACAGCGGACCACAGCTGCAGCTGGAGACACGAGTAACTCCTAGCGCCGGTCCAGTAGAAAACTCAGACAGATCACGAAGGTTTAGACAGTATCTGAGATCTTTAGAGACACGAAGAGACAGACTAACCTTTCAATATATATATATATATATATATATATATATATATATATATATATATATATATATGTGTGTGTATGTGTGGGTCTGAATACACATTTGAAAACATCAAATTACTGTGCCGTCTCCATCGTGTTCTCGTTGGCAAACGTGCCTTCATCTTGTGAATTCATCTTGTGCCTTCGTCTGATATCCATCCTCTGAATAGTTAGGTCGAAAAACTTTTCTTATTTAAGAAAAGCATAACACCTTAGAATGCAGGTCAAAGATGAATGATCAAGTCAATTGCTTTAGTATCATATAGTCTAACAACATTCTTTGTTAGACTCTCTTAGTCAAACCGATATCATAACCAAAACTCTACAGATTGCTAGAAATTCTTAACCTACTTCGAGTTACTTCATTGTTACAGTCTATCATAATAGTAAATAAATAGATTCATTCTTTGAAGTTTTCACATTGAAATTGATCGTAGTTTTATTTCGTTGAAATGATGGAAAATCACTGTAACAACTTTTTTCATGACGTCATCGAGAAACAAAATATAGACTT
Organism: Acheta domesticus; assembly: GCA_031308135.1. Lineage (NCBI taxonomy): Eukaryota > Metazoa > Arthropoda > Insecta > Orthoptera > Gryllidae > Acheta > Acheta domesticus. The sequence goes on along the minus strand of JAHLJT010009419.1, from coordinate 185,591,888 downwards.
TCACTTTCCAGTTGTTATATTCCACCGATGACCAGAATCAGGGAATTTATCATCTCATCTTTGCGACCGCTGACCGCGGTGGTAATTCCAAGAGCAACAGAGCAATAAACACACAAACATCAGTTTTCATTTCGTGTAATTTCCATACTATTCAAGCATGCCACATTGCCTCGCGAAGAGGATATCTCTTCATAAAATTATGTTTAAATACCTCATTCAATAACATATTTTTTTAGTATGATACTGTGAATGAACTTTGAAGTGAATTCTTAAAACTTGCCAAATGTCATTTCATGTGGAGAACAATTAATTTCATTCACAGAGTCAATAACAAATCTCTTCCTCTTACTTGAGTCAAAAAACATAAGAAAGTCACAAAATAGTTTAAATATTTTTTACATAATATTTCTCAGTGAGAAACTATAATGGGAATATCAACAATAACCTCCGTAGATACTTATTACAGTTATTTCCAATAAGTGGACGTGATGGAGACAAAAACAAAGATACAAGATAGCTCATCTGTAGAAAAATACAACCAGAATCTACTCGTAAACCAGAATCTACTCGTAAAAGAATGTTTGATTTAATTCACTTTCAATTCGAATGTTTAAAGAAAATGGCTATGTCCTTCTCTCAGGGCAGCCTTATCTTCTGGTCAGTACCAATCTTTATGCGTATTGAATCTTAAGAGAGCCTGTAAACTGCACAAACTAACTTTCGTTACCTCCCATGACTCACAAAATCTAACAATGGAACAAGTAACAACGAAACTTGAATGAAATGTTCATAAAAAATGTCGTCCTGCAACAGTTCAGTTTCAATAAAATCTTCATTGACAGGTTATCTGCTGGTAATCACAAATCCATCAGCAAACAGAAAGGAACGTTTTTTACAAATGACGTAAATTTACAGCCAAGCGTCAAATTTCCCTTGATATTCTGGAAATAAATCCTGATAAGTCTCAAAGAGATACGTATTTATAACAAAAACAATTAAGATTAAAAATGTAAGTTTGTGATCACATTTTCTCAAACACTGTTCGACCGTCCGTTGGACATTTTCACACGCGAGCAGAGCCCGGAATCATGAGGCACTTGATGAGACCATAGATCTACTACACTTATCTCGAGACTCCGGGAAGCAAGTCACACTCCTTCCGCCCCAGACGCCCAAAAGAACAAATCGGAAGAAAACGCGGGAGAGAAATTGTTCGAAAGAACACAACCTGCTCCACGGCCAGGCAGGCACGAACGGCCGCACTCAGGTGACGCCATCCAACGAAGGCACGCAAAGGACGGGGGCCGGGGGCGGGGGCGGGGGCGGGGTCGCAGGACGCGCGACCCCAACCCGCCGACACGGGAAGAAGAGACGGCGAGCGCGTGCACGACGCGGCCTTGGCACCGGCAGCGGGGGCGGTGGCGGGGCGGGGAAGGCGGCGGTGGCGGTGCGGGTCCCGTTACGCGCAGCGGCCGGCACCGCGCCACCGCCGCCTCCGTCGCCGCCGCCGCGCCCGCAAGAAAAGTAAAAGCGGAGCCGGTGGCTGCCAGCAGCCCGCGCCCGCCGCTGCGCCGTCGAGAGCGACAGTGCAGCGGTGGCGATGGGGGCGGTGACGGCGGAGAAGGAGATGGCGTTGGCGGCAGTGGGGGCGGAGATGGAGGCGGTGAAGGCAGCGACGGTGGCAGCGAAGGAGAAGGCGGACGCGGCGGCGAAGGCGGAGGCAGAGGCGGGGGCGAAGGCGGCGGCGAAGGCGGCGGCGGAGGCGAAGGCGGAGGCGATGGCGGAGGCGAAGACGACAGAGAAGGTGGCGGCGAAGGCGAAGGCGGGGGCGAAGGCGCTGGCGGGAAAGGCGATGGCAGCGAAGACGGTGGCGAAGGCATTGGCGGCAGCAGCGGTGCAGGCGGCGGCGGCGGCGGCGGCGGCGGCGGCGGCGGCGGCGAAGGCGGTTTTAAGGTCAGCGCGGCCTTTCCCCGCTCCAACAGACACCTGGGCCCCTGGGCGCCGGCCGTCGCTGTCGCTCGACTTCCCCTTTGGGGCTCTTCTCCCTAAGGACCGCGGGGGCGTTGCCAACAGGAAGCAGAGGTGTTACTCCTCACAAGAAACAATTTTCTCCATCAGAATGTTTGATTGTGAAATCTGTCACCACAAACAACTTCTTTAACATGAACTACGTTGGAATGTTTTGTCATTTGATCTTCTCAGAACAATCTTAGTTCTGGTTACAGTTTGGAGTAAAATCCCTTTCTTGGTAGTTAATGTAGCGATCCACTCTTCTTGCCCCTTCCAAATTTTGTCACTTGCCATTCTTCCTTTTCCTGTCCCCTCTTGTGGCTATGCTCGTATAAGAGCCAACCACTTAAGGCATTGCGGGTGTGATTATAGCATCAGATATATTTCAGTGAGAACTGAGAATGCGTATCACCGAATTAATGAAGTGGTTCACATCGAGACTTAAAATTATTGATACATCGTGGGAAGCTTGTGTCGATGATGAGGACTACTTCATTGCGCTTATCCTACGTACCATTATTTTCGGCCATGAAAAAATGCTATCACAAATAACACTAAAGTGCCCTAAGTGATATTCAATAACGATAATTCCGCTCAAGCATACGGTGATCAGTGAGAATTACTTCCATGAGAGATAGTTTGGGATCTTCCTCGAGAAATTTGCCCACTTGGTATGAGCAGTCGTGACTCGACTGACTGGTTGGCCGGACTTGAAAACCCAGCAGATTAATAACGTGAGAGCCTTCCTCTTCCTCCCATCGCATCTTCCTAAACATCTTCGAGGTTTCAATTATGTTCTTGAGCGAGTCATGAGATCTAGGAAGTTCAAGACTTTTAGTTCGTGGTGCAGAAGAATGCAGTTAAAAATGCAGGCATTTGTGGACACGGAGTCTCATGGACTTTTACGAGTGGGCTTTTCTTTTAAACTAATTTATGAATATTAAACATAATTATCATAATGATTAAAGTGTTATAAAATGAAATAGTATTCAGGATTCTTTGTTATATTTTAAATCGTTTTTCTTTTTGTAGTTCTCACACTCAACATTATTCAGTTTCTCCTTCCACTTCTTCAGTAATTCTCAGTTAACTCAGTTTCTAAATCCTTATCGAGGATTTCTCTGGATTGTTTCTTTCCCTGTATGGATATCTTCTTCTCAAAGTACTATGCTTTATCAATTTTGGTAATCGGGTTGCTCTGGCATCTTTTTCCCCATTTGTTGATAAGTTAATATGCAGGGCGCTTGCCTTACATAATATTGTTATAAAGAAAAGATGTATTATTTACGTCTTTCTGCATTTCGATTAATACTTTGTATTATTTCCTTACATTGTTCACTCTTCCTCGTTTAAAATTTAGTCTATTGTTGTTCTCTTTTGAAACATCCCCTATTTTATCTGAAAATTATATAATTCAAGATGGGATAATTACCATTTTCTTTTAACTTTTCAGTTTGTTTAACGTCACGACGAACATCATTTTAAAACAAAACTTACGAAAGCAAGGAATGCAATTTTTCTATTACTCTGTATTCATTCACCGTTTAATCATCAACCCCCGCCCATTCATTCATCTCTTCCATCTCAAAGAAGACTGATGAGTTAGGATACCGTAGTTATAGTGTATATATATTGTAAGTATAATGATTCCGATAAGTAATACTAAACAAGCCATTCGAATGACGGAATGACGCCTTGGAAGAAGTGCAGTGCGGCGGCAGGCACCTGCGCGGGCTGTCCCGCGTGGGCGTGATGGAAATTGGACCGTGTGAGAAAGGCATTCGGATGTGCGTACGCTCTGCCGGCAGCCACGCGACGTCGGGGGGCGGGGCGGGGCGGGGCGTAGGCGGGCTGTGGGTGGGTGGATGGGAGGGGAGGGGAGGGGCGGCTTTCGCGCGCAGAGAAAGCGTTCTCCGCGCCCGCAGCCGCCGCCGCCGCCACCGCCGCCGGATTCCAGGAGGAGAAGGAAGGAGCAGGCAGACGATCGGTTCTCTCGGAGCGAGGATTAGGCTTCTCTTGCGACACATCGAGTAACTTTCTTCTCCTGCAGAATGATATCAGCGTGAGCCAGGGTAGATATCAAACCTCGCTGTTTGTTTATCTAGGATTTATAATTGACTGTGTTTTGCTTACATGAAGTATTTCATGCAAGCTGTCATTAACGAACGAAAAAATTAATAATTACTAAAAATAAAAATTATGAAGATTAAGTGACATACTTTCATGTTCTCGCGTATCTATCAATTATATATCAAATAAAGGAATATCTCAAATAAAGAGAATCACTATAAAGAAATCGTTTCACAACACATTAGAGCAGGTATTCGGCACATTTATGCTTATCTCTGGAAAGAAAAAGAACATTCCTAGCAGATCAAGTTACAAGACTTTTCAGATCCTTTTTTCGCCATCGTTACTACTGACAAAAAAAAAATATTTCATCTTCAAAAACAGGAAATATTTCTTTTAGTTACTCGAAACTATAAAAGATTTTTTCTCTCTTTTCATTGTCCCATGAATGTTGTGAAACCTTGCAACCTCACGCCCTAGAGAAGAACAGCTTGAAGTCGGGACAGCGTCTCCTGCACAAGTGGTGGTCGGGTGCACAACACTGTAAGAAAGTGGCACTCGGGGCGAAGAGAACAGCCCTCTGACCGAGACCCGCTCCAATGGGCTCTCTGCGAAGGCGGTCGGGAGGCCACGAACCCCTCGCCGCACTGCCTCTTTCATCCCATCAGCAATGTTCTCGAGGAAGCACATCTTGGGCCACGCTGCTCAATAGACTCTGACGGGTGCACAAATGTAGTACATCATGAAATCTATGTGTTTAAAACATGAAGGGTTTTCGTTTAGAAAGACATTTGAGCCTTCTGTTTCATCAGATTTCGTGATTTTTGCTTTAAATGAAAGGTAGTTGACCCGAGATGTGTTATCGCTTGCTATTATTAAACAGTTTTATAGCATACATTCAGAAGTTAAATAATATCTTAAACTTATTAGAATGAACGCTCATCTGTGATCATTTGTTCATTACGTAGTTTCAAGTGTATTGATCTCCTTGTATTGAGAGAGCAAGCATTGGTTTTGTGCGAGCACGTGTGTTTGGGTTTGAGGTTATAGTAAGGTTATCGATAGCGAAGCGAAGACAGCGCGTTTTTAAGTCCGAAGATTGAGTGTACGGGAAGATTAGCGAGTATATATAAATGTCCCACAATCTGAAACATGTGTCCCTTTACAAAAAATAGTATTTATAATTATATGTTACGCATTACATTTTTAAATTAAAGCAAATAGTAGGATTTCCCGCTATAATCTACTACAACATTCATGTACAGGTCTTGGTAAGTGTAGAACCTTTGAATTTCATTTAGAGAAACATTTAAAATTATATTTACAATGAATAGTGTTTGTATTATTCTCATATTTGTAAACCTCCCTCAATTCACCAATTTTAAATAAGTATTGAACGATATTAAGCATTTTTTTATTTTCCACGTAATGCATAAGTATAACTTTTTTGTTGTGGCAATGACAAAGTCCTTCCCCTCATTTATGCCGATTATGACCTAAAATCGACCCTGGAACAAGTATCATCTTCGTTATCCAAAGAAAGCTCTTAAACGAAAGAAACAAACGAAGAAAAGCCTCAAGGAAAGAACGCAAAACCAGCAATTTAAAGGGATTTACAAAGAAAATGCTTCACAAAATTGATTGAAAGCAAAGTATTTACACCACTGATTATTCTCTAGATTCGAAAATATAAGGTTGATGTTATTGGAGTGGAAGTTGTATTAAATGAAGATGCTGTAAGTTGCAGATATCCATGTATTAAGAGAGAAGCGTGAAACCAGGAACAGTGTATAGTGTGTCACACAATGTGAAAGATTCCCAGCATTATAATAGCAGATTCCCAAGGCATCGTATGCTCCTCCAACAAACAGGAAGAGATGAAATATAAGGCCAGCAAGAAACAGTACGCGAAAAAAGTCGAAATTCTTAAATAATGTTTTCAACATTCAGAAGATTTTTTTTTTAAATCGTCCGTTTTTCGAACTCATTAGACGACATTCTAATTACTATTTCCGCTCATATTCAAATCTAAAGTAGTAAAGTAGTACAAGACTATATTCACATGTCAAAGTAATCTACTTCCGAAAAGATCTAAACAATAATGTCCCCTTGCTGTCACAACTAGTATAGCTCAATAATACTCACAACTGCTCCCGCATTGTATTGCAGGGTAGTAGAATCAACACGAACTACATTTTAGTTTCAAAATATTAATGCAGGAAAATACATAAGTTGAGGATTACATGCTAGTAGTAGGGCTACATTGTTTTCCTAACTTTAAAAGCAATTTCCCGCGAGATGAACTAAGCCGAATTATATCCAACTCAGAATTAATCGGAAGGCCCTTAACGCAGTGACCAAGGAACTCGCTTCCTCGCTCTAGACACAAGAGTTCAAATCGCGTTCATGTAATATTTGTGGGAAAGAAATTAGTATCGCGTCAATTTCTCTCCAGGTTCTCCTGCTTCCCGTTCCTCACATTGCGTCATCGACATTCATTTCATTTTCTAACATTACCACACATTTAATCATTGGTCATCCGTGAAATGAACAAAGTCTTGGGTACAAGGAATCATCATAAATTCAAAGTTAATCGAGGCTTTCAGTATTATTTACACACGATAATATATCTTGATCCGACCTTCCACCGTTATTCCTGAGATTGCCATTAGAACACAAACTACAGGACCGTAATGACATAGATCGTGGGTGTCGATAGAAAGAGAGAGAGAGAGACATGCAGAGATAGAGTGCTACGGATGCCGAGTAGTTAGTACACTTGATCATCACGTTTCTCATAAATCACTGCTTCCTTTCATCAAACGCCAGCAACACGCGCCCAAAAAAACTCTCGGCGACGCATGTCCCACGCTGCCTGGAGCGCCCGGCGCTGGGGGAAGACTGCCTCGCCCGGGGGCCGAACGCGGAGAAAGCGCGCTCCGCCACCCGCACATGTGCGGGTGATCGACAGCCACAGGGAACACTTGCTACGCAGGAAGTCCTCTCTTCAGCATACCGCTATCTGAACACCTCTTTTGTCTCCCACGAGTGTGTGTGGGTGTATGAAGAGGGGAGCGCGAGCGAGCGAGAGAGAGAGAGACAGAGAGAGAGAGAGACAGAGAGAGAGAGAGAATTTGTGGGAGAGAAAGAACGTGTATACGTAAAAGATAAATGTTTGGATGTTTGTTGTGTGAATGTCGGGGGAGGGGGACTCAGGGAGAGAGACAGACAGACAGGCAGACAAGCAGGCAAACAGGCAAGTAGACAGGCAAACAGGTGGAGAGACAGGGAGACAGACAGGCAGGAAGGCAGGCAGGCAGGCAGGCTGGGAGACAGACAGTCAGGCAGGCAGATAGACAGTCAGGCACAAAGACAGGCAGGCAGACAGCCAGTCACGCAGACAGACAGGCAGACAGACAGACAGACAGGCAGGCTGACAAAACACAGCCAGACCTATAGACTGGCAAGCAGGCAGGCAGACAGAGGGAGAGAGATTTTGTCATTCTGTAGGGGCCACATCGGTCATATTAAAGCCGCTAAAATATGTTTTGTCCTTTCCAATCTTCAAATAGAAATTCATTTCTAAACTTTTACATACAAATATTGAAAGTATTTTTACTTTTCCTCCCTGTACTAAAGTATACCCTACTTTCGTAGAGGGACGAAAAGTATTGGAATTACATCAACATACAATCTTGAATTTTTGATCGTAATATCCGTGTTTAAGTTTCTTTGAAATTGTAACATCACACACACACACACACACACACGTCAGACTTAAGGTCTATAAGTGCTGCTCTAAAGATGGTTACGATTAGGCAAGTTGGAGGAACTAAATGCAGTTCTGTACTCACATATCGGCGTGACTGCATGGAGGGGTGTACAGATGAATCGTTCATAACTGTCAGATTAGAAACTTTTGAGCTGAAACTTAGTAAATACAGCAAGATTGAGATCCAGTTAGACCGTTCCGGATATCATTAAGATATTTACATTTTTGGAGTATTTTACGTGAAGTCGGTGTAACTTTCTCAAACTTTTGTGAAACATACAATTTTGTTTCTTTCAACGTATTGCTCGAATAGACAGTGCATTTATAAATATGATTTAGTTCTGATTTTCATTAAAAACTTTTGAAATTTTTGAAATTGCCGACGTTGAAATATTTTCCGAACCAGTCCTACACCTCCGGTATTAAAACCAAAGAATTCTTTATCAGTGCGATTAAAAAACGAGTAGTTGTTGAGATTTTTGACGGAAATCTTGACTTTTTCAAAAATGTGTAAAGAAGAATTTCTCAAACACGGCTCCATTTTCTCTTCAAATTCGTATATGGATAGAACACAATACACTCGAATTTATGGATCAAGTGCCATTGTCAAGAAAACTTGAAATTTCAAAAATTAAACGTTTATGAATATATAACATGAACAAGCAACATGTCGGTGTACATGGAACCTAATGGGATGTTAATGCTCAGGCGATAGAACATGCATGAATCACATAAAATGCTGTTGGTAGGAGGCTAAAAAATCGTTTTAGTGTGTTGGCATCTCCACCTGCTCACGTGGGAGACAACACATTCAATCAACTTTCAGGTGCAGTGAAGAGTTGTCACCACTGGTATCTTTAGTATTAATTATAGTATCCAAATTGTTATACAATATCCGAATTATTAAAATATTTCATAAATCTAAGAAGAGAAAATTCAGTAAGTCTGGTATTCCCATTTGTCTTCACCTCTGTGTATTTGTAGTTTTATTTTATGTATTATTTTTTCTCCGTTGTCATAAAATAAACATTCTACCTAATTTTTATTATCCAGTAGCAAGTAAAGTTTACATAGCCGGAAATTAAGTTTTATATTTACGCCACGCAAAATAAGCAGTCTTGTAAAATTAGAAAGACACCACACCGCGGAGTTATGCAATTTGTTTTCTTTGACAAAAAACTCTGTGAATGTGAGAAGTCACGTATGCGCAAAAACAAAACAAAAAAAACAACCAAAAAAACACTAGACTAAAATGACTGGACTGAAAACTGATGTTAATTAGAAATACCAAAAGAATGTCCAACTATGAAAAATGAACTGGCAGCGTGTATGGGAAAACGTTTGAATCATAAAACCGAAAATATAAACAATACATAGTGTTTCTAAGAAAACTTTGAACAAAAATAAGTGTTTTCTCTTTGGTCCTCCGGTTAAAATATCGCTTTGCAGAGCGTAAATATTACGTAACAAACTTCAAATAAAGCACAAGATTGTAAAGAAACAATCCAAGCGTACGATACGTTATCGTTCTCTCTCGCACGAACACGGTCGGAAAGGCGGTCTCGCTTGGACTGGCGTGAGAGCTTCGTTTCATCATGAGATTTTGTGGTCGCAGCGCATGAAAGAGGATATCTCCCCTCATCGGCCTGCGCCAGCCCAGACACGTTAAAGGTGCTGCCGGGGCCCAAAAATGAAGGAAAAAAGCAGAAAAGACAAAAGGAAAACAAACTGCGCATCGAGACAGGAAGGACGATCAAGTGGAAAGTTTGAGCAGTCGGAGACAGGTGACTTAGCATTTTTCCTTTTTCTTTTTTTAATTTTTCACTTTTTTTTAGGTGTCGCCTTTAACACTTTGCCGCCCGGGTCTTCCATCCCACTCGTGTTTTTCCACCTTAGGAACGTCTGTGCACTAGACTCAGTGATTTCATTAGCGTGGAATATTTTCACGCACGAAAGTTGGGAAGTATGTTTCGTTTCTGCGTCATCCGTTCGTTTTCTAGCTCCCGGGGAATTTTGTGCGGAAGACAAATCCGCGTTCCTGAATTCTAACATCACCCAGAAAACATTTATTGGCAGCATTGTATTTTCGGCCATTCATTTACTGTATGTTTGTGCACAAATTATTAGTTATTCCTTTACTTATTGTCTGGCTTTTTCACCTTCTAAGTATTTTATAAAATAATTGAATCTTTGTTTTTCATCTTAATGTCTGTCATCTGCTTATATTCATTCTGTATTTGGTAATGCCAAATTTTACCAATTCCGAAGCATTAGCAACAAGAGCTCACACTTTCACTACAAACCCAAAGTACAGAAAGAGAGCACGATGCTATGAGAAATAAATAATAAGTTTTAATTATCTTTGTTGGCATACTTGTTTGTAAAAGTTGGTGATTACGTTGTCAATTAAATGGGTTCTGTGAAAATCAACACTGACCTGGATGAACTTACATAGAGAAAGTCTCATTCCTGGACGACTCCTATAATTACACAGAATTTTACTTTCTTCCTCTCAAATTAAATACTTATCTAGTTAACCATTCTCTAGTTTCAAGGTGAATGTTACGTAGTATTTTGTATATTCTGTAAGAGTAGTAGATTAGTGAAATTTGGATGCAGTTCTAGTCCAAAACATTGCAGTTATTAACTTGAAATTTCAATATTCTACTGAAATCCTACTATTCTACTGAACTTGAATCTACTGAAATACATATATACGTCTACAGAACAAATCGTTAGATGAAATGGTTTATCTGAAGTTAAAATAGCCTTTCCTAAACCTAATCTCATCAAATTGCTATCCAATGCCTCCAAGAAGAAAATATTGAATGCGTTGAACTGCGGACCATCAACACTGTACTTCTTGCCTGCTTTCACAGTTACCACAGCAATTACATGAATGTAATTGCACATGATGTAAAGGAAAACGCACATTCCAATATCTTCGGTCATCCAGACCAGTTTATTATTTTTTATGCTTTTTACATAATTCAGAGTTTAAACCTATTTTAAATCGTAGACTATGAGGGAAAATGATGCATTAATTAAACATATACTTTGTTTAAATGCATATTATATATTACGAATTGCAATAAATTCTAACATCAGATAGTTACTTTCCCTCTGCAGAAACTCGACAATATACTCAACATTCCCAAAACGTTCAGCTATTCCTTCCCTTTAAAAGTTGTAACAAGGTAGTTTCTGGTAATCACCCATTAAATATCCTATTGGAAAATTAGGACTAATGATAAGAATTCACTAATCACAATATTTTGTGAGATTTTTTCTTAATAGTGGGAATTTTCTCTTGAGATACTCTTATGAGTTTGCATTAGATTGTTTTACCTCCAGATTACACCATTTAAAAACCGCCAATGACAAGGACGAAGTCTGAAGGTAGCGACTATAGTCAACCTAGACCTGCATCTTTACAAAAACAAAGGTCAACATATTAACTATTTTGATAAATTAAACGACAATTTTGGAACTTGGAACATAAAATTGAAATATCTTTGTGAAGCGTCTCAATTTTACAGCATAGTTAGGTTCTCTGACATTAACAAATAGAATATTGACCTGGAATGATATTACACACTGAAAAATGGCTTTAAAATTAATTTAAAAAAGTTCTTTATACAATACTCAAGAAAAGTTCGTAATTTTAAAGGAATATTATCATAACTGGAAATGTGAACTTTCAAATAAACAGAAACAATTCGTAGTAAAACTAAAAACACTGAGGAGAGTATTAGCTAAATCAATATTTTGTCCATCAACTTCTCTCTTCGATAGTTTCTACTCTTCCCGAAAGAATGTTTATCCAATTTGACAATTTAAAAAGTGCTGCTTAAGTCTTCATAAATGCGATATACCATTGGCAGCAGCATTCGAATGTCTTTTGCCAGAAGTTACCTTCAGGTATTTCAAATCAACAAATAATAATCTCGATTTCTTGTGGTTCCATTACACTTGATTCTTGGACGTAGTTTTCTCAATTCCCATCTCTGACAAGTAACACCTATTCTAAATATTTGGAGTAACTTCTGATTCATGAATCTTCAAGTAAGAAAACATCCCATTTCACTGATAGATTTTGTTATGTAAATTCATCATTACTGTCTTTTTCATTAACCACGTAGTCGTTAAATCTAACTCTTGTGTGTAATAAAAGAGTTGCTAGTCTTGATTAATGAAGTGTACTTTAGGATAGGAAACTGTAATTTGGGGCAGATTAACTATAATTCGTCTCTAAGCAGTTATAATAATGCATTTCAAACACTATTACTAACTCGTGGAAAAATTCAATATATTCTTAATGAGCTAATCACGTATCACCAATATTTTAGCTTTCGTAGATTCTACAGTACATAGTTTTATGTAATTTCAAGAAAGACACTTTCCCCAAGGTAAATGCTTTATCCTTTTTTAAACTCAAATATTACGTGTTGCATGCCTTTGTCACAACTCACACATATATTATTAGTAATGGGGTAATAATTTTCAATAACCTTGTCTCATTTTGAAATTACTTACAAAGACTCAAAATGCAAGTAAGCTTTGAGGTATAAATAAGAAAGTTTCCAGCTCTTCAGACAAATCCAGCGATCTAGTTGAAAGTTAGTCTTGTTTGTTAACAAACGTGACAGTTCGTTTCTTTTTATTAACTTTGGTTTAACTTCAAAATGCACGAGGTAAGTAATTAGTAAACACCAAAGATTGTTAATATAAGTTATGAGTTAATGACATGTTAGACAGTTTGTAATTACACCACGTGTATACATAATCATGTAGGTGTTCCCTTCCATATCATTTACGCTAAAAGAGTTCCATTGAATTCAAGAAAAAGTATTAAGTTTTTGTCACTGAAGGATTTTCTTAAAAAAACTTGTAACAAAGAAATCACTAATCAAGAACAAAAAATATAATCTCACTTCATGTTAATAAAGCTTCTTCTCATCACTTTAGCTTCTAGACAAGTGTAGATTCGTCACTAAACAGTCAGTTGGTAAGTAATTTCCAGTCATCGAAACCTTCCAACTTCTAGTATGAATGGGTACGAACATCTCTCCATCAAAATCCCTAAAGTACCCAAAGCAGCAGCACTGTTTCAACTGCGCTGATGAATCACACCTTTCATAAGAGTTCGAATATCTGTGACATTATTATCCAGACACTGGAGCAAAAAGAGATTAAGCCAGGAAAATTGTCTAAAACATCTGCCTTCCACCGAGATGTGGTGGACTGGAACTGTTCACACAGTTCAGCAATGATATTTTTCTTTCCCCTCAAAACCCCCTCACGTTCGGGAAAATTGACAATATTCTTTAGGAACTGGCCCTTCAATAATGTTATAGTCTTTTCAATTGCCATTTTCTAATAAGACGTAGTTTAATGGACGTAGTTCCAAAGGTAGTACCGTATGGTACCCGATGGTGCCAAGAAATGGCTCCGCTCCTCTCGTGCGCTTGCCTTGCACGGGAGGGTCCCACGAGCACGCGCGTGCGTGCGTGTGCACAGAGGCGGGGGCGTGCGATCACCTACCTGAGGGCGGCGCGCGTCATGTCTGGCGTGGGTGGGCGGCGGCTGGGGCGAAGTGCGGTCCTGCGCGGCGGGGCCGGGATGGGCGTTCGCGGCGGCGGCTGCGGAGAGCAAAGCGTGGAGCGCGAACGGCTGGACGCCGGCGAAAGGCGCGCCAACGGCCGCGTCCCCGCCTTTATGCGCCTCCCCCCGCGCGCCGCTCCGCCCCACCCCGCTCCGCCCCGCCCCGCCCCGCTCGCCGCTCAGCTGCGCGCCCCACCCCGCCCCTCCCCGCCTCTCTCCGCGCGCCGCCCCCCCGCCGCGCTGACCCACATCTGCCCCTCCACCACCCCTACGGCGTCGCCACCGCCACCTCGCGGTGGCGCGGCCACCCTGCGCCCGCGCCCTGCGACACCCACCCCCTCCCGCGTCCGCACCCCCGCCCCCGCCCCCACCCGCCCCCGCGCGAGCGCGCGCTTTCCTGCTCTTGGCGCGCGCCGCGCCGGGCCGAGCCGAACGCAGCGGAGAGGCGGGGAATTACCAGCGAGACGCCAGAGAAGGCACACGTGCAGCCAGCAGATGCACTCTCCACACCCCACGCCCCATCCCCCTCACCTGGCACCTTCGAGGAAGCCGAAAGGTTGAAGGCGACGTGGACACAGAAGCAGAGACACCTACTGTAACGAATTAGTCAGGGATGACGAGTGATACAACATCATATCCTTTTTAAAGAAAGAAAAAAAACATCAATTTTTCCACTGAAACATATTACGAGGAGAAATATATTTTCACAATCACCGAAAGTAAGAAACAAGTCATGACAATTGATGACGTAAAATCTGAACAAATTTCTTAAATTATTAGTTTTGTAAAAGCTTGACAAGATTTGAATTCGCATGGATTCGTTCAAATAAAACAATAAAAAATTAAATGTATATTTAAAATATTATACAACACATAATTTTCGACATACAAACAAAGCGCTATTTCAAATTTAATTGGAATAAATTGTATTTTCAAACGTTTTTTTTATAATATATTTTTTGTTCATAGTGTCAAGGCCACTGTCTTTTGTTAAACAAGAATAATGCAATTACTCTAATTAATGCAAACAAATGTGTGCATGTAATTAATGCAAATTATTTTGTCTGATTAATTCGAACAAAGAAAAACCAAAAAGAACGACCAATCGAAATTGAAGTTCATTTATACTATATATAAATGATGCCCCAAGATATTACCCATTAGTTTTAGCAAAATCCTAGAATTCTCAAGAACCATCCTAAACATAAATATCTATATTAAATAAATAGGGTAAATACAAAATTTGAAAGAAGAATAAAATATTACTGTTCAGAATTTCTGAGACTGAGTTTTCTGTGATAAAACGTTATTAAACGAAAGGAATCATTCTTCTCTAAATTTTACAAGGTCATATGACAATATATGAAACAGACGATGTTTCACATTCCACGATGCATTAGTAGCCCCTTATCTCTGCAGAAATGCCCAGCGAGTAATTGAATTCGTGAAGATGGTTCTGGATTCGCGCATCTGAATGTCTATGGAAGGGTTTCGAGAATGTCTGAAGGTCACAGAACGGTCCGCGGTTTTCCGTGCACTTCACAATGAGAATTGAGCAACGGAATAGAAAAGACGCCTCCTAATTCTTTGAAGGCGCATACTTTCAAGACGTTACATGATGCCGAGTTTCTCGAGCCAACGGCACCAAGCACGCGATAGGTTTCAGATATGACCAAGCAATCCTCTTGCTCTTTCATAAATTCGAACAATGTCACATTTGACCATTAACTGATATTTATATTTTTTTAAAACTACCGACAAAATAATTGGGTGCAATGACACGGCAGTCATAAAAAAAATGTACAACTTTACTTGAAACAACTATTAATATTTTCAATAAAATTCAATGCAAAGTTGTATAGTAATCCATTTTTCACTAATGATAAATAAAAACGTTTTTGTGATATAACGATTCACTGGAGATTCTCAGAAAGCTAACGATTCGCTGGAGCATATTAAATGTAAGCAGGTGACGAAGCGAAAAATAATTGTGTTGATTCAGAAGCGAACTCAAGCGTTGATTGCACAGTTCACGGTCGAACTAGAAATGACTCATGGGTCTTTCTCATTTTGTAACTGGGGCGCTCAAAAGAGCAACACACGATTCTCTGATCGAACAATTAACCAATAATGTAAAGACAAAGACTTTTTATTAGACAGTTTATATTATTGCTATTGAAATGTTTACCGTGCATCTAAAATTTTAAGTGGAAGATCAATAATAAAATGAGGAAGATAGGATAAGTTTGAAGCACGGGAGGAAAGCAAAACAAGCATTAATTTGAGAGAGGTGTACATTTGTTTATACTTACTTTTCCCGTGTAGGACATTATAGAAATTCTCTTCTTTGATATAGTTAGGTAGCATAGGTTTTCCTCAAAGCTGTGTTATTTTTACTTAGTTTGTAATTAACAAATTAATTTCCTTTTGGAGTTTATAAACTCGTCTATAATCCAAATTGGTAAAAGTATTTTTTATAATTATGACGTAAATTGGTAATAGGATGACCTGTACATGATATTGGTGTAGATATTGGTATTGATATTGGTATAGATGATAACTGGGTATCAATCCAATTTCCACACATGGAGCAATAAAACATTTGATGCGCAATTTAATGCTTCTAGAAAATGAGTTAAGTTTATTATTTTTTCAAGTAATATGGTCACCAGATGTACATTATGCCAAGCATTTCGAAAACGATCACTAAAAGGTTGAGAAAAGATGAAAGGGAAATAAAACTAACAATGTTACTGATGAAGGGGCATCAGTTAGATCTGTTGCTAAATAAATATTTCAAAATCTCATCGTGCCCTGCATGTAGCCGCATTCATTTTTCTAATGTTAGCAGCATCTCAAAAGAACAATGTATACGGATACCTAAGAGAATGAATATTTTCAAGTAGAAAATGTAGAGGATTTAAATTCAATACTTTCAGTGATGTAAGTGTGGTTGCTTTATATTAGTTAATTTGATGATAAGAAGTGCAAGATATATATTATTAGCTGAATACAGAAAATATAAAGAAATGTAGATCATGAAGTAAACTGTCTGCGTAGTGTTCTTGGGACTGAGTTAGTTATAACAATGCCGCCAACTAATGAACTCTGAAAAAGTCTCTGTGCTCTGTGAAACTTTTACAACTCCCTGTAGGCATAATTATGATTAATGAAATAAGGAAACCAAAAAAATCATACTTTTAATATTTATTAAAACGTACTAGTTCCAGAGTTAAGAGTAGCTTCGGAAACACTTTTTCTCTTAGGGATAGACAACCTTGAGATCTACAAGAAGAAAGGAACAATTTTCAAAATAAATTTTTTTTACATAGGAACAAAATGAATAGTCTATGAATAACAAAATGAATAACAACAAAAAAATTGTAACAATGATTCATAGTCATTAGTGTTAAGTTTTTGATCTGCCGGAGTGCTTTCTAGTTCAAGGGAAACAAGGAGCGAACATTTGAAGTATTCAAGGTGCATCCGGAACTGTCTGTAGTAGCTACGTAACAAACGTCAGAAGGACTTGACAGCTGGAAGGGAAGTAGCGCCTTTTGCTGTTTGAAGCGCTATTGTAGTCAACTGCCCCCTGCCGCCTCCAAGAGAAGAAAAACGTGCCGGCAGAGAGGCTGTCTACTTAGTGGGGGTTGCGTTTATCAGTCTGAGGAGTCTGCAACGCGGGCGGAAACGGCAGCATATGAAGCGGCAACGAAGTCGTTTTATTTTTGTTTGTTTCTTATTGATTCCGGGCGCTTCAACTGCTAAGTTCATTAGTCCCGTAAGTGAAGTGTTTTTTCGGGAGGTGGCAGTCATCTTCCCCCTCTGGATGGTGAGATTCGGCGTCGATCTACCGTTTTCTACAGGGTTTTCACCAAGCTCGTGTCTCCCACAAGTGGGGCACCGCCCCAGCCAGGACAAACTCTTAAGTTCACGACCGGTCTCCCTACATGTGTTAGTAGTGTATTGCAACTAAGTGTGTGTGTGTGTGTGTGTGTGTGTGTGTAAGGGGCGAGGATAGAATAAAGAAGAGGAAGGAAAGATCGCCTGCGGACCGTGGTCCGTTTGCTAGGGTACTGCTCCGGCATTTGCCTGGTATTGATCGGAGAAACCACGGAAAACTACCGACCAGTGAAGCCAGCCGCTAGAATTCTCCTCCATACGCGTGTTAATTCGACCTAGCTAGGTAGCTCTTGTGGAAAATCTCGCCACCGTCAGGATTCGAACCTAGGACATTTGGGTCACAGGCACTTCAGTGACATTAGTTGATGCCCTGAGCCCTGGTACAATGACTGCTCTCGCGTTGCAAATAAATCTGACAAGGCGATCTGTTGCAAAAATATACGAATATCAATAAGTATCTCAATATGACAGAGGATAAAAGAATATTTCTAAACGAACCCAGGGTATCTGTATCTTCTTCACTAAAAGGACCATTTAGAGACTTTTAAAACGATCCAAACTTGCATTAAATTCAATATTATTTCTACCAATTGAAAGTTGGGCGTAAAGCCATTGAAACTACCGATTTTCCATAGACTATTGGCTGAGAAACATTGAAATAACATGTGAATGAGGGAGGATGTGATTTGTCAAATCGATAGTTTTACAAGAGGTTTGCAATTTTTTTTGGGGGGGGAGGGGGTCATTCCTCTCACCTTCACTGTGCAGACTTTGGAAGAATGTCGCGACAAAGGCATGTTAGTTTCTAACATTATACAATGAACAAACCTCTGATGCATTCATTGTGGAGAATTCAGAAACATTTAGTCTCAAATGGAATGTGACTTTCCTCCAATTCAGAACCAACGTCACATTCTCGCCAGTTTAATGCCTTTCCAGGTTAATGATCAGATTATACAAAGCACCTGGAAATGACAATTAGCATTGAAATTCGATATTTTGAACATTTTAAGGCAATGGAGAAGTTAATGTACATTAACCCATTAGTGCATGAAGTTTCCTGGCAATTTTTGGGGGGAAAAGATTGTATATCCATGTTTTATACATCTAAAAGACATACTATGTGAATTATCAAGATTTTATTCTGCACCGTTTCCAAGAAAAACGTGATCCGATAAATCGGATCACATGCATACAGTACTCTTAAGTGCGGCTGTGGGGCTGCCCGGTTGTGTTTTCAGTAAAAAGGATACTGGTGAAATTCCCGTGTACTAAGTCATTTATTACTCTAAAAATAAATTATATTTTAATCTTTTGGTCTATTTTGATGTCCAGACTAATATTTATGTTACTGGGCAAACAAATGAAAATATTTAGATTCTGAAAAATGATGTTTATTCGTAAGAGATACAATGAAATACTTTCCTTTCATATTATAATATGCATGAAAGTCTTTGAAGCATTTGGAATGCAATTCCGTATCATAGTTTCGGCACATGAACTTTCCTTTACCACTGACAGCGGCGAAGTTTCTTTTCTGTAGAAACAGCAATCATCCCGTGGTTTTTGCCGACAAAACGAATGTCAGTATTTGGATCATTTGGCTGTTTTTCTTTTCTTGGTGATGTTTCATGAATGTTCAACAAGCTCAGGCAAATATCTCTTCGGAATTTCGAAAACAATGGAATTTCTTATCATTTGGCAATATTTTTTTCATCAGGAGCCAGGTATTTACAACCGAAGTATCCAAAAATAAGCAAATATAAGCCAATACTATTTTCGTTGTTGCATTCTAGTTCCGTAGTTCGCCATCATTTGGTCCATCAAATCCATCCCACCCATTCTTTTACTGTACGAACGAAAAACTACAAGCTGTCGAAAATTAATTTTACATTTGTTCCTCTTTCGACCACCGCGCATAACTTTCCATTTCGTTTCCTTTATGATTTGTGGGAAAAGACAAAATCATTGCCTTTTCATCTAACAAGCATAATTTCTGCAGACGAGCGAAAATCATTGCTCGCAATTGTTAGCGCCTTTTGGGTGTTCTTCTTCTAACATGTTCCAAATTTCAGCAACAGATAGGCTGACAATACTTTTTCATTTAGAAGCAGTTGCTGGAAACGTAGAGAGAAAAAACGTAGCCATTCTAATATATTGCAGTGAAGTCCCCTATGCATGTGATCCCAAATTTCGGATCACGAAAATTAATTTGAAATAGTTCAGTTATTTATAATTATTTTCTTAGAATACCAATTCAAATGGAAAACATGAACCTTCATTATTTCATTTCATGTAAAATTTGTTCATATCAATCAATGTTAGGTATTATAATTAAATGAAAACTTACCAGCTACGTAAAACAACAATACTGTAATGCGCCATCTTGCACTCTAATCGCTCTAAATCTAAAACTTCTGAAAGTTACAGCGTATACATTTAATTTATGCCTTTCCAACAATGCGAGCGTTGATTCGTGTGTATCTCAAACAGATAAGTCTCCAATGACAGGCATGGTTGACGCTTTTCTTAGCATCCGATTTATCGGATCACATGCACTAATGGGTTAAGATATGTTTGTATGTAAAACATATTGTTACAATAAATTATTGTTGATTTGATACTTGTATTTTTACGCAAATATTTAAAACAAAATATTCAAGTAAGTTTCGTTCTGTTTGTACATTAACCTACATTATCAAGATTCTGTATAAAATGTTAAAAATCTTTGTTTGCCCTTTTGCTTTTATGTTTTTGGACGCACATAATTCTGATTGGTTGAGTGCTTATTTTGCGTTGAGGGCGCGACAAACATCTATGGTCATTTGTTCCGAAAGAGCAGTTCATGACTTATCCTGGGAGCTGACGGTGTTCTTCACGAACTGAACGTGAGATCCGATGCTGACTTACACCTCGCCTTGCCTCTCAAGATATCTCCACCGGACTCTAATATTCGGGCAGGTATGGTAGTGTTGTGCATGTTTGTACGTATGTGAGAGGAGGGGACAAAAATGAAGGAGGGAAGATGGAGAAACCACGGAAAAATACCGATCAGAGCAGCCGGCTCCGAGAATGCTTCCACAGATAGCGGCAGAATTTGACACCTCTCTGAAGCTGGCTAGCCACCCATTGCGGACCACAATAAGCTATATGTCATCATTTTGTACTAATTAATTACTCTTAAATTATCATAATTTTAAATTAATTACGCCATACGTTTTGTAAACCAGTGGTGCTACAATGGCACATACTTTCCCGCATTATTGGAAACAGCTACGTAGTATTGCAATATTGCACTTTCTGCGCTACTAACATCTTGGCTATCATTTGAAAACATCCAATTCAACCAAGAAGCAAAAAACTCACTGTTTCCATTGCAGTGTTGCCAAAACTATGTGAATTCTACAACTGCATAAAAATATAATACAAAAGTTTTGTAAACTTTTATTAGAAAAAGAAGTCTGATAACCCGGACAATATAGAAATTCATTTCATAGGGCCACGATTAGAGAAGAGTATTCTAAAATCATACAGTTAGTAGAAGTCATGTTTGTACAGTCCATAAATTACTCGAAAATTATTAATTTTAATTTAAAATCATTTATTTTGGAAAATTGCGACTAATGCAAATTATATTACAAGATAATTGAATAATTCCAGTTAAATGTAACGTAATTTTGTACACCTAGAAGAAATGGCCTTGAATTTGAAATTCACCAGCACATATAGTCGCTCGGGAACTAGTCTCTAGAAAGGCTCCCGAGCAACTAAACGTGCTGGTGAATTTCAAATTCAAGGCCAGTTCATCTTGGTATACAAAGTTACATTTTATTACACTGGATTTATTCAATTATCTTGAAATATATCTTGCATTAGTCTCAATTTTCTACTTAAAGTGAATGATTTTCGAAGAAATTATGGACTGTACAAACAAGACTGTTACCAACTTCTTTACTCATTACAAATGGTACAGCATTTCGTGAGAAAACTAAATATTTTCATGGAAATATCAACTTAAAGGCATTTGCAAACAGCTATATCAATCTGAAAATTGCACACATTCTAGACAGCTATCATACCAAACTTCAGTAAAAATGTCAACTTTTAGATTTAACTCGAAGTATTTTTTAAAAAATTGAAAACTTACGAAACAAGAAGCGAACAACTCACTATTTCCGTCGCAGTGATGTCAAAACTATGTGAATTCTGCCACTGCATAAAAATATAATACAAAAGTTTTGTAAACTTGTATTGGAAAAAGAAGCCTGATACCACACAACTTTTTCAAGTCACAACAATAATACGTACAGTTTTGGAAACAAAAATTGAGCGCGGCCGTCTGCGGCTTAGTTCAGTTTTTGCACGGCTTGGGCAGCCCTTGCCATGACAAAACATCGCAGGTGGAGCCTTACAAATCACCACAGCCAATCTCAACGCAGGGGGGAGTGCTCCAACAAATTTACGTCGTAGAAAATGGCGGGGAAAACGCCTGTGCGGCGATTGCTGTTGGGACACTTGGCCTTCGCGGCGCCGAGATCTTTAGGTTGAACTAGGAACTCGGTGAGGTGGATGCTTGAATATTGTAATCGGAGTCATGGTAGGAAGTACATGAAAATGGACATCAATGTGAACAGAATCATTCGTCGAAAAGAACGATGTAACAAACTGACAACTTAAGAAAGAAAATATTAAAGTCCATTTTCAGACCTAACAAGCATTGACATTAATTGTTACAATAACACATCGAGATAACTAACCTTTAATTACTCGCACTGGCGCACTGGAAAAATATTATTACACAACTTAACACATAACACTATTAACTGCAGTCCAGTAATTAAA
This sequence comes from Acheta domesticus, assembly GCA_031308135.1. Taxonomy (NCBI): domain Eukaryota; kingdom Metazoa; phylum Arthropoda; class Insecta; order Orthoptera; family Gryllidae; genus Acheta; species Acheta domesticus. Next base: position 185,569,687 of record JAHLJT010009419.1, on the reverse strand, counting down.
TAAATCTAAAAAATCACAACAATTTGTATTTTAAGAGGAACTTTTGGGTTTTTTAAGTCTGTTCCAAGATTTAAAGACAGTTAAAAAGTTGTAATTGTTTTCAAAATTATTTTTTGTGTTTACATTTGTGCCTGAAAAAATATCGAGAACTATTCTTCTGGTAGTATAAATTGTTTTCATATTTATACTACTTTTTCAGTCGGATAAAATATTGTTAAGTTGATGAAAAAAATTGAAACGGAAAAACACGTTTTTGGCTTTAGAGGGGTGTGTGTGGTGGGACAGGAAGTACGAAACCTTTCAACTAGTGGTGCTAAAGAATGGCACAGACTTTCCCATTTAAGTTTTCTATTTCCTTGGGTCTTCGCTAGCTATTCGGAATTTCCACATACTCTTTCTTGCTAGCTACCATCTATCACCGCCAAAAGTACATTTTTTGTCATTTTCTTAATTTCTCGGTTTCCTATTGGTAGAACGGAAATATTAATTTCAGAATACAAAAGAACACAAAAATCTAGTCCTAAAGGGCAATTTTCTTTTAAAAATTATCTGCCTTTTTAAAGTAAATTGCGTTTAAGCTCTACTAAAAATGCGAAATTCTAACAAACATTTATCAAATATTTTTATTTTTCTAAAATAATTATTTTCCAAATTCTTTTTTTCGTTTTTTTAAATTCTAGCCCTCAAGAAAATGTGCGCGGATAAATATCTTTCCCCACAGGTCATATACAGTTTTTACTGTTTTTTGACAAATAAATAAATAAATTAGCTCATTTTCACTGAAAAGTTTTGAGTTTTCAAAATACTTTATTTGAAGTTATTTGAAGCACTTACATTCATAAATATAATACTCTTTACAAATTGCTGGTAATGTGCATATTAAATATGTGAGAGATCTTTCAAAAACATTACGTTTATATAATTTTTGAAAAAACCAAAAAACTCAAATAAATTTTACGTCATGTTAAAGAGTGTAATTAGCACTATCTGTCACAAAAGTTTGAAGAAAAAATTGCAGCCATATATGAGAAAATGGTTTTCGTGCGTTTCTGAAAATGTGGAATTTTGAGCTAGTTTTCACAGAAAACGGTTGTGTTTTCTAGAAATTTTACTTGACATTATTTAAAGCACATGTACTCGTAAACATAATAATGGGGAAAAATCGCCGCTAATGTAAATATTAACGACGTGAGAGACAAGTCAAAAAATTACATGTTTCCGGTTTTTGAAAAAACAAAAGAATAGAGCAATATGGCGTTTCGTCATCTCATAAAAAACCTTGGACACTATGCCTACCAAAAGTTTAAAGAAAAAATTTGAACCCGTTTTCGAGAAAATCTTCTTTTTGTAATGTTTTAAAATTGCACATATTGCACGCAATATTGCGCGAAAACTACTAACATTTTCAAAAAAATGTACATAACCTTAATGAAAGCACTTACTTTGGACAACGAATTTTATTTGAAACAAAAATCTCTATCTTCAATTTTGTAGTTCCAGAATGACGCCAAAAAAATTTTAAACTTGTGCAATTTTCGAAAATTCGGAGTTATCCGTGAAAATCGGACCTATGCCACCTTCATAAGTGCATGTTACTCTATTCTTACAAGAAATTTAAAAAAATTGGAGCCGTTTTTGAGAAAAGTTTGAAAATGTCCGGGGGGCGTCATGTAAAGTACCCCCACATTTTACAGAATCTTTTTCAAAATCTCAAAGATTCTACTAGAACCAGATCAACCGGGGAATATCCATTTGGAAGAAATCGTACGTATGGTTTAGGCGCTAGCAGTGTTCACAGACGGACGGACGGGCAGACGGACAGACAGACGTTTTCCTTTCAATTGTTTTTTCGGTATCAAGGACCCACAAAAGAGGGTTTCTGGCTACACCACGTGTTAGGGGATTTTTTTCTTAATTTTGCAACTTGTTTTATCCACTTTTTCGTTATCAGCGCCCGGCAACGATTTTTTTTCTGACGAAAATTGGTCATTTTTTCGCGCTGCATTACATAACTTTCCCTAAACTACGCATATCACTCCGTGTATTGTGATATGAGAACGTCGCAAGATTAGAAGAGAGAAGCGGGACTTGGGATCACCTACATTCAAGTGAGAAGAGACTGCGGGGCGTCGGCGACCAAGACGGTAGATAAGTACTGCAGAACAAAAGATATATTTTAAAACGAGGTCATGACCTAAGGACAAAAACAATTGTTAATAGTGTTAAAATAATTGTTGAATTTTTTTCTTTTGGAAATGAAAAGATTTTCATTTAGTCAATCAAAATTGTTAAATAGTTAGAAATAGATAACTATTCCCTTTCAGATTTCTCGCCATACTGTACAGTTGGCAGATCACGTAATCGGCTATATAGGCGATAGCGATTGTCCATAACGGGACCCATTGACCCAGCTAGCCGGACATTTATACATTTGTTGAAATTAGCTGTGGAAGTATTGGTTTTAATTAACGTAGCCTGTTCCTGGCGCCCAAAATTTTAATATAAATTCGGGACGGGTCACGATTATAACCATCTTAGATGAATGATGCCAACGATCTCGTAAGAGTCTGTGACGAGACGTTGTTGGTACATTTCAGTATACGTACGTATATAGGAAAGTAAAAATATAATTTTTATGTTAGTGTTCAGGCCCACAGCAAAGCAGAACAAAAAAAATTTACTTCATGCAACGGAAGGCAGAACGGTTGACCTGTAACCGTCCAGCGAGCGGCCGTTGCGCCGATAGTTTACTCCACCGGATACCGCCCACGGATTCCCAGAAAAACGCGTCCGAACTTCGCTTCTCTCCGCCCGTTAGCAGTTCGCAACGGACGGAACCCTCCAGAACGTTATATCGTCAAATTTAAATGGCTAATTGTGACAGACCACTGCTATCCCTTCCTCGATGCCCTCCAGTGCTCGCAATCCAAACGACGCTCTCGCCGTTAGGCCTCGAAATCACTTCCGCAGTCCGTGACAGCGGCTCCGTGTAGAAATCACACGTAAAGTTTTTTGTGCAACCTCGGGCTGTTCCCAGTTCGGCATTTAACTAGTTTTCTTGACAGGCGACATGCGGTACGTATGTCTGTCACCTCCGTGTAAAGACTACACAGGTAACAATTGTTTGTTCAATCGTGCAACACAGGAATGCTTCCGGTTAGCATGCGTAAGGTATTTACCATCTGTAGTGTGTAAAGTGCTTGCATCAGACTACTTGGACAAGGTTCTAGCTAGTAGTGCGCTCCAAGTGTATTTCATTGTAATCTACGTACTGTGCTCATGTAAGCAAGAATTTAAGTGATGAAATAATTTAATTTAGTTTGTGCAAGATCTTGTTTTTGTAAACCCAAAAAACTCCTGCACTAATCTTCCATCTAAGCTGTCACAGGGTTTCGGGAATGTTGTGCTCCACTTTTACTACATTTATACAGTTCACTAAAATATTCTGAAATGAGTATAGCACCCCGAACATTTAGAATTATAGTGTAACTACTAGTGTAAATGTCATTTGGTTGAGGGGGAACTTTTTACCATCTTTTCTGGGGTAACTTTGATAAATGCTTGAAAATTAATGATATGTATTTCTTTCATGTGACTTGATATAATTATGAAATAAAAGTTTGGCTATCCCAAGATAAGCAAATGCAAACATTAAAAAGCATATTCTGGCACAGTTCACAAAATAATCCTGGTTATATTTATTATTATTATTATTATTATTATTATTATTATTATTATTATTATTATTATGTCAAATATTAAATATTTGACCATTTTTACATAGTTACGTATGCTGCGCGGGAAAATGGTGAATTTTCGGCAGAAAAAATTCATTGCTGGACTCTGATAAAGAAAAAGTGGGTAATTTCAGCTGTTAAATTAAGAAAAAATTCTCTAAAACATGGTGTAGCTAGAATTCTTGTTTCCTGGTCCATGATACCTCAAAAGCAGTTGACGGCAAAACGTCCGTCTGTCAGTCTGTGAACACCACTAACACCTAAACGATGCGTAGGATTTTTTCCAAATTGAAGAAACCTCTGACCATCTTATCGAGTCAAAGATTTGAGATTTTGGAAAACATTCCTCAACATTTGGGGTTCTTTACACGTAGCTCCTCGGACATTTCCCAAATTTTTTCAAAAACGACTCTTAATTTTCTTTTTACATTTCTTGTAAGAATAGAGTAAAATACATTTGTAAAGATGACATAGATCCGTTTTTCACGGTTAACTCTGAATTTTCAAAAATTGAAAATTTGAATTTTTTTGATGTCTTCCTACAACTACAAAATTAAAGAGAGAGATGATTTCTTCAAATAAAATGTTTTCTCCACTGTGAGTTCTTTCATTGAGGTCATGAACATTTTTTTAAATAGAAGTTTTCGTGCAAAATTACGTGAAATATATGTCATATTAAAAAATAAAATCAATATTTTCTCAAAAACCTGCTCCAAAGTTTTTCTTTTAACTTTTGGTAGAGATAGTACTAAATGAACTCTATGAGATGCCAGAAACACCATTTTGCTCTATTTCTTTGGTTTTTCAAAAATTACAAAAGCGTATTTGTGTCGACTTGTCGGTCACACCGTTCACATTTACATTAGCAGTGGTCTATCACTTTTTTTCACATTATTATATTTACGAGTGCTTTGAATAATGTCAAGTAAAGTTTTCGGAGACTCAACCATTGTCTGGGAAAACTAGCTCAAAATTCCGCATTTTAAGAAAAGCTCAACCGCCATTTTCTCATAAATGGCTCCAAATTTTTTCTTCAAACTTTTCGAACGGATAGTGCTAGTTGCAGTATCTAATAGGACGTAAATTTCATTTTTTGTTTTATCAAAAATCATACAAAAAATGTATTTTTTAAATATCTTCCACACCGTTATTATGCATATTTCCAGCAATTTGTAAATACTATTGTATTTGAGAGTTTAAGGGATTCAAATGACTTCCAATAAAATTTTTCGAAAATTCAGCCAATTTCTGTGAAAAAGAGCTTCAAAGTTCGAATTTATATACTGCGATTTTCGTAACAGCGTCCCTGACAGAAATCAGCTGTTTCGCTGCCATCCAATCGGCAGCTTATATTTCGCGACAGTGACGTCACTATGGTGACGTTCAAGCTCCCTATTGGATGAAACCGTGAACAGCTGATTTCTGTCAGGGACGCTGTTACGAAAATCGCAGTATAGTAGCGCTTAAACGCCATTTTCTTAAAAACGGATCCAAATTTTTCCAACAATCGTTTCTCTCAATGATAGAAATCTTTCTTCCGGAACCTTAGGCAGCAGTATCGAATCCGGTGAAAGACGCGTTTCTTATTCGTGAGTTTTTGTCAAATTAACTATTTTCTTGGCGTAATTCAATTTTAATTTTGATTTTAAATCATAGTAGCCCTGAAAAGAGGCGTTCATCTTTCAACGAAACATTTTCATTTTTTATTTTCCTATTTTGTGTATATGTATTTTATTTTAAGAAATGTAGGGAATACATGACTAATAAGGAAACCAAAAACGTCACCTCCGAGACAAATAGATATCTCTCTCCCAATAATGCGAACACTCGCTCTCGTTTAGCATGGTCGACATTTACATTTGCTTGGCTGTGAGTAAAAATATTGATTTTTCTTTCCTTCCTACTGGCAACGGCGCATTCTTATCTCATTCTGACCTGGAGTCGAACCTGCCAAGGATAATGTCTCTCAACAAAATATATGAGTTTGCCAACTCACTTTTGAACAATAAAATTGTGGCAGGCAGAAAGTAATTCCTAACATGGTCGTATAGCAGTCGTATTTTACATTAATTTTTTATAGAAATCGCTTTACTAAATTGAAATTACATAATCCTCAAGTATGTAATTTCTTCAGAATTCAAATATTCGCTTTGTTCAAATATTCAAATATTCGCCGCGTAAAATTGACAACACAAATGTAGAATGTTGTAATTTAGAAGATCTTGTGGCAGTGTGTATATACCAATATTAATCTAGACTGGAAATGGAACCAGCCACTTTTCCATTTCGGGAACAAAACTTTGGCACTGAGTTATCCATTCGTTTCCTTACAACTTTTCTTATAACAACACATTTTAATTTAAGTTGAATGCAACATTTAAGTTGTATACAATTAATAATTCTACAGAATGGCATAGAATTTCCACGATTAGTTTTCTATTTCCTTTGGTCACGGCTAGGTATTCGGTCTTGCTACATACTCTTATCAGCTGCCAACAATCGCCGAACGATGTTTTCGATTTCCTAATAGTAGAACGGAAATATTATTATAAGAATATTAAAGAACAGTAAATCTTGGTCATAAATGTCAATTTTCTTTGAACAATTTGAAGCCAGTTTTAAGAAAATGGTGTTTAAGAACTACAATAAATTCGAAATTCGAAGATCTTACCAGAGAAAATGTTTGAGTTTTCGAAAAACTTAATTATAAGTCATGTGAAGCACATTAACTTGCAAACACAATAGTGTTTACAAATTGCCGGAAATGTATACATTAAAGGTGTGAGAGATCTTTTAAAAAAAGTACATGTATGGGATTTTTTAATAAACAAAAAATACGTCAAAATGAACTTAATGTCATATTAAAGAGTGCAATTACCACCATCTGTTTGAAGAGTTTGAAGAAATAATTTAGAGCCATTTATAAAAACATTTCGCATTTTTGGCTTGTACAAAAGAATGGGCGGTATATGCACTTTTCTGCAAAAGTATGCAAACTATTTCTGCTCAGGATGTAAATTACCCTTTTAAATATTCATATAGTGTGAAAAAATTTCCTTATTTACCGCATTTGGACGAAGAATGAGCCCTGAGACCCATTTTTGAAAAAATTGTCAAAAGTAGCTGGTTCATTTCTTCGCGAATTTCTGGAAAACTAACAATTTGTTTGAAAAAGAGATTTCACCAGTGAAATCGTGTCCCACCACGCAATTCCGGGCTGGGACATTGATTTTCAGCGGATTCAAAATTCCAACCAAATTCGCCAATTATCGACGAAATTTCGCGTTTTTGGCTTGCACAAAAGAAAGGACAGAAAATGCACTTTTCTGGAAGATTATACAAATAGCGTTTGGCGTTTTAGCGCTACTAGAAAATGGCGTTTTAGCGCTACTAAAAATGTGAAATTTGAAGCTTGTTTTCACGAAAAATTTTTGAGTTTTCAAAATAATTCATTTGAAGGCATTTGAAGCACATACACTCACAAATATAATTATGTTTACAAATTGCTGGTAATGTGCAAGATGTGAGAGATCTTTCAAAAAATTACATTTGTGTTATTTGTGAAAAATCAAAAAAAATTCAAAATAAACCTTACGTCGTATCAAAGAATGCATTTAGCAATATCCGATCAAAGCGTTTGAAGAAATTTTTTCTAGCCATTTATGAGAAAATGGCGTTTGGGCGTTTCTGAAAATGCGGAATTTTAAACTAGTTTTCATTGAAAACGGATGGGTTTTCGAGAAAATTTACTTGACTTTTACTTTTACTTGACTTTTACTTTACTGACTTTTACTGAAACTTTACTTGACTTGAACTTTTAAAGCATATGTACGCAAAAAAAATAATAATGTGAACAAAGCGCCGCTAATAAAAATATTAACGACATGAGAGACAAGTCAAAAAATTATATTTCTGAAATTTTTAAAAAGCAAAAGAATACAGCAATATGAATTGTATGTCATCTGATAGAGTACAATTACCACTATCCCTACCAAAAGTTTAAAGAAAAAATTTCGATCCGTTTTTGAGAAAATCTAGTTTCTGTAATTTTTTAAAATTGCACATACTGCACGCAATATTGTGCGAAAACTACAAAAATATTCAAAATAATGTATATGACTTTAAACAAAAAACTCACTTTGGAGAACACATTTTATTTGAAGGAAAAATCTCTATCTTCAATTTTGTAGTTGGAGAAAGACGACGAACAAAATTCAAACTTTTGCAATTTTCGAAAATTCGCGTTTCGTGAGATCGTGGATCGACGAAATTTAGCGTTTTTGGCTTGCACAAAAGAATGGGCAGAAAATGCACTTTTCTTCAAAATTATGCACACTATTTCTAGTTAGGAAGTAAAATACGATTTCAAACTTCAATACAGAGTTTAAAAAATCCATTATTTACCGCATTTGGACAAGAAATGAGCCCTGAAACGCATAAAAACATGACCAAAAGTGGCCGATTCAGTTTTTTCCGAATTTCAGGAAAATAAACAATATGTTTGAAACACGTATTTCACCAGTAAACTCGCCATGTGATTCCGGGCTGGGATATTGATCTTCTGCGGATTCGAGATTCGGTCTAAAATAGACAATTTTCGTCAATTTTGTATCGACGAAATTTCGCGTTTTTGGCTAGCACAAAAGAATGGAGAGAAAATGTACTTTTCTGCACAATTATGAAAACTATTCCTCTTCAGGAAGTAAAATGCGATTTGAAACTTATTTACAGAGTTTAAAAATTCCATTATTTGCCGCAATTGGACGGGAAATGAGACCTGAAACGCATTTTAAAAAAATTAACAAAAGTGGCCTATTCAGTTTTTCGCGAATATCTGGAAAAGTAACAATCTGTTACTTTTCCAGATATTTCCGAAATCAAATGCCGAAATCCATAAAGAGAATGCAAAAGATATGAGACAATTACTGGAGAACATTGAAGTCTAGCAATTTGCACAAAAAAATTCGAAATTTTACTCCTTGAAAACCTGCAAAGACTTTTCTAAAAAAGAACAGGTGATCTTATCAAGAATAAGAACTGGCCATTGTAATTTTAGTCACAAGCACCTTCAAACCAGAGATCCCCCTCCCACCTGTGTGCCCTGCAATACCTCTCTCAACATCCATCATTTACTGTAATCTATTTCAGGACAAAAGACGCGAGCAGAATATTGATGTGCATGAGGAAGAACTAATCCTAACATCTGAGGAATATCAAAAAAAAGTACTACATTTCTGTAAATCATATAATTTTCTAAGTGAGATATAATCCTACTAAATGTATTTCAAAACTGTTAAATTATTCTGTATAATTTTTCTGTACTTTTTATTTTATCATTGTTTTAATAACTGAAGAAAATGTTATGTAATGTATAAATTTGTAGTCGCTAATAACCATAGCTTTTGATGCGACTTAAAACAAACAAATTAAAAAAACAATCTGTTTAAAAAACGGCTTTCTTCAGTAAACTCGCCATGCAATTCCCGGATGGGATATTGATTTCAGCGGATAAATAAATTCCGTCCAAAATCGACAATTTTTGTCATCGACGAAATTTCGCGTTTTTGGCTTGCACAAAAGAATGGGCAGAAATGCACTTTTCTGCAAAGTTATGCACACTATTTCTATTCAGATAGTAAAATACGATTTCAAACATTAATATAGAGTTTCAAAAATCCATTATTTACCACATTTGGACAAGGAAGGAGCCCTGAAACTCCTTTTTTTTAAATGACCAAAAGTAGCTGATTCAGTCGTTCGCGAATTTCTGGAAAAGTAACTGTTTGAAAAACGGATTTCACCAGTAAACTGGCCATGCGATTCCGGGCTGGGATATAGATTTTTAGCGGAATCGAGATTCTCTCCAAAATTTACAATTTTCGTAAATCCATGAATCGACGAAATTTCGCGTTTTTGGCTTGCACGTAAAAATGGGAGGAAAATGCACTTTTCTGCAAAATTATGAAAACTATTTCAACTGAGGAAATAAAATAAGATTTCATACTTTAATATAGAGTTTCAAAAATCCATTATTTAACGGATTTGGACGACAAATGAGCCCTGAAACACATTTTTAAAAAAGGCCAAAATTGTCCGATTTAGTTTTCCGCGAATTTGTGGAAAAGTAACTTTGAAAAATCGATTTAACCAGCGAACTCGCCATGCAAATCCAAGCTGGGATATTGGATTTCAGTGGAATCGATATTCCGTCCAAATTCGACAATTTTCGTTGATCCATGAATCGATGAAATTTCGCGTTTTTGGCTTCCCCAAAGAATGAAAAAAATGCAATTATCTGCAAAATAATGCAAACTATTTCTATTCAAAAAGTAAAATACGAATTCAAACTTTAATTAATGACCGCTGAATTAAGGTTTTTGTTCCTATGTTCTGTTTTCTTGATAGGAGAATATAGGAAGAAAAAAATTGAATATTAGTTATGTAAATTTCATGACCGTTTAATAGAGGATTTTCTTTTCGTGTGTTGTTCTTTTGATAAAAGAATTTGTTATGAAAATTTAGCCGAGAATTTGTGAGCTGCAACTTAATGACTGCTGAACAAAGGCTTTTGTTCCCATGTTGTTTTCTTGATAGGAGGATATGGGAAGAAAAAAGGTGAGTGATAGTTATGTTATATATCATGACCGATTAATAGACGCCTGTCCTTGGTTGTAAAAACCTGACTATAAGTCATGCTTTTTATTATGACGGTTTAATAGAGGTTTTTCTTTTCGTGTTTTCTTCTTTTAGGAAAATTACTTACTAAAAAATCTAAGCTAAAAAAAAAGTAAGCTAAATTTTAGTGACCGCTGAATAAAGGTCTTTGTTCCCATGTTTTTTTTCTTGATACGAGAATATGGGAAGAAAAAAGGTGAGTGTAAGTCATGTATATCATTACCGTTTAATAGAGGTATTACTTTTCGTGATTTGTTCTTTTGGGAGAATTATTTATTAAAAAAACTAAGCTGAAAATTTGTAAGCTAAATTTCAGTGACCGCAGAATAAAGGTCTTCGTTCCCATGTTTTGTTTTCTTCATACGAGAAATGTTGCGAAGAAAAAAGGTGAGTATAACGCATGTTGTATATCATGACCGTTTAATAGAGGTTTATCTTTTCATGTTTTGTTCATTTGGGAAAATTACTTATTAAGATTTCTAAACTGAAAATTTGTAAGCTAAGTTGTAGTGACCGCTAAATAAAGGTTATTGTTCCCATATATTGTTTTCTTGATAGGAGAATATGGGAAGGACAAAGTTGAGTATAAGTCTTGTTGTATATCATTACCGTTTAATAGAGGTTTTTCTTTACGTGTTTTGTTCTTTTGGGGGAAAAGGTAATTAAAAAAACTATGGTGAAAATTTGTATGATACATTTCAGTGACCGCTAAATAAACGTTTTCGTTCCATGATTTTGTTTCTTCATACGAGAATATGGGAAGAAAAAAGTCAGTATAAGTCATGTTGTATATAATAACCGTTTAATAGAGGTTTTTCTTTTCGTGTTTTGTTCTTTGGAAAAATTACTTATTAAAAAATCTGTAAATTTGTAAACTAAATTTTAATGACCGCTGATAAAAGGTTTTCGTTCCCATCTTTTGTTTCCTCGATAGGAAAATATGGGAAGGAAAAAGGTAGTATAAGGCATGTTGTATATCATTACCGTTTAATAGAGGTTTTCCTTTTCGTGTTTTGTTCGTGTCGTGTTTTTTTTTACTTATTAAAAAACTAAGCTGAAAAATTATTATCTTAATTTTAGTGACCGCTGAATAAAGGTTTTCGTTTTCAAGTTTGGTTTTCTTGATAGGAGAATATTTGAAAGATAAAGAGGAGTCATGTTGTATATTTTGACTGTTTAACAGAGGTTTTTCTTTTTCTGTTTTTTTTGGGGGGGGAACATTTATTAAATAAACTAAGCTGAAAATTTGTAAGATCAGTTTTAGTGACGGCTGAACAAAAGGTTTCCTTTTCTTGTTTTGTTTTCTTGATAGGAGAGTATGAGAAGAAAATAATAGTCAGTAAAAGTCATGTAGTTTATAATGACCGTTTAATTGAGGTTTTTCTTTTCGTGTTTCGTTCTTTAGAGAAAATTACTTCTAAAAAAACGTAAGCTAAAAATTTATAAGCTAAATTTTAGTGACCACTGAAGTAAGGTTTTCGTTCTCATGTTTTGTTTTATTGAGAGGAAAATATGGGAAGGAAAAGGTGAGGAAAATGTATTTTAAATACCATGATCGTTCAATAGGTGTTTCTGTTTTCGTGTTTTCTCCTTTTGGAAAAATTACTTATTAAAATTTCTAAGCTGAAATTTTGTGGGCTCAATTTTAGTGACCACTGAATGAAGATTTTCGTTCCCCTTTTTTGTTTTCTTCATAAGAGAATTAGGGAATGAAAAAGGTGAGTATAAGTCATCTTCTATATAATGACCGCTTAATATAGTTTTTTTTGTGTTTTGTTCTTTTGGAAAATGGACTCTAAAAATTAACCTGAAAATTTGTAAGCTAAATTATAGAGACCGCTTAATAAAGGTATTCTTTCCCATGTTTTGTTTTCTTCATACGAGAATATGTGAAGAAAATAAGTGAATATAAGTCATGTTGTATATATTGACCGCTTAATAGAAATTTTTCGTTACGTGTTTTGTTATTTTGGAAAAATACTAAATTTTACTGACTGCTGAATAGAGGCTTTTTTTCTCAACTTTGGTTTTCTTGAAAGGAGGATATGGGAAAGTTAAAGATGAGTATAAATCATGTTGTATATCATGACCGTTTAATAGAAGTTTTTCTTTTTCTTGTTTTTTCTTTTAGGGAAAATACTTATTAAATAAACTAAGCTGAAAATTTGTAAGATCAGTTTTAGTGACGGCTGAATAAAAGTTTTCGTTCTCGTGTTTTGTTTTCTTGAGAGCAGAATATGGGAAGAAAAAATCAGTATATGTCATATTGTATAACATGACCGCTAAATAGAGATTTTTCTTGTCATGTTTTTTTTCTTTTGCGAAAAATTCTTATAAAAAATTAAGCTGAAAATTTCTAAGCTACATTTTAGTGACCGCTGAATAAAGGTTTTCGTTCCTCTGATTTTTTTCTTGAAAGGTGAATATAGGAAGAAAAAAGACAATATAAGTTATGTTGTATATAATGACCGCTTAATAGGGGTTTTTCTTTTCGTGTTTTTTGGAAAAATTACTTAATAAACAATCTAAGCTGAAAATTTGTAAGCTAAATTTTTAGGACCGCTGAAAAAAGGCTTTCGTTCCCATAGTTTGTTTTCTTCATACGAGAATATGTGAAGAAAAAGGTGAGTACTAGCCATATTGTATATAATGACCGTTTAATTATGGTTTTCTTTTCGTGTTTTTTTTGAAAAATGTATTTAAAAAAATAAGCTTAAAAATAATTAGCTTAATTTTAGTGACCTCTGAATAGAGGTTTTTGTTCTCAAGTTTGGTTTTCTTGATAGGAGGATATGGCAATGATAAAGGTGTGTATAAATCATGATGATTATCATGACCGTTTAATAGATAATTTTCTTTTCTTTTTTTGAGGGGGGGGGGGAAATACTTATTAAATAAACTAAGCTGAAAATTTGTAAGGTAGGTTTTAGTGACCGCTGAATAAAAGTTTTCGTTCTCATGTTTTGTCTTCTTGAATGGAGAATATGGGAAGAAATAATAGTATAAATCATGTCGTATATAAATTGACAGTATAAATCATGTCGTATCATATACGACAGTATAAATCATGTCGTATGTAATGACCGTTTAATAGAGGTTTTTCTTTTTCGTGTTACGTTCTTTTGAGAAAATTACTTCTTAAAAAACTGTTAAAATTTGTAAGCTAAATTTTAATGTCCGCTGAATAAAGGTTTTCGTTCCCATGTTTTGTTTTTTGAAAGGAAAATATGGGAAGGAAGAAGGTGAGTATAGGGTATGTTAAATATCACGACCGTTTTTTGTTTTTTGTAGGTGTTTTTCTTTTCGTTTTTTGTTCTTTAGAGAAAATTACTTATTAAAAAACTAAGCAAAAAAATTGTCAGCTATATTGTAGTCACTACTGAATAAAGGTTTTTGTTCTCATGTTTTGTTTTATTCTTACGAGTATATGGAAAAAAGGCAGTATAAGTCATATTGTTTATCATGACCGCTAAATTGTGATTTTTCTTTTTGTGTTTTTTCTTTTGGAATAACTACTATTAAAAATCTAAGATGAAAATTTGTACGATACATTTTAGTGACCGACAAATAAAGGTTTTCGTTCTCATGTTTTTTTCATGATCAGAGAATGTGGGAAGGAAAAAGGTGAGTATAAGCCATGTTGTATATAATGACCATTTAATTAAGGTTTCTCTTTTTGTGTTGTTTCTTTGGAAAAATTACTTACTAAAAACACTAGTCTGAAATTTTGAGGGCTAAATTTTAGTGACCGCTGAATAGAGGTTTTCGTTCCCAAGTTTGGTTTTCATGATAGGAGATTATGGGAAAGAAAGCGGTGAGTATAAATCATGTTGTATATCATAACCGTTTAATTCAGGTTTCCCTTTTTCTTGTTTTTTCGGGGGGGGGGAATACCTATTAAAATAACGAAACTAAAATTTTGTAGGCTAAGTTTAAATGACCGCTGAATAGAGGTTTTCGTTCTCATGTTTTGTTTTCTTGATAGGAAAATGTGGGAGGGAAACAGGTGAGTACACGGCGTTTTGTATTTTATGACTCTTTAATAGAGGTTTTTCTATTCGTGTTTTGATTTTTGGGTAAATTACTTATTAAAATTTCCTAAGCTGAAAATTTCTGAGGTCAATTTTAGTGACCGCTGAATGAAGGTTTCCTTTCCCGTGTTTGTTTTATTCATACGAGAATATGTGAAGTAAAAAGGTGAGTATAAGCCATGATGCATACAGAGACCTCTTAGTAGAGATTTTTTTTCGTGTTTTGTTCTTTAGTAGAAATACTAAAAAAAACTAAGATGAAAATTTGTAAGCTAAATTTTAGTGAGCGCTGAATTGAGGTTTTCGTTCCCAAGTTTAGTTTTCTTGATAGGAGGATATGGGAAAGAAAAAGGTAAGTATAAGTCATGTTGTATATCATGACCGTTTAATAGATGTTTGCCTTTTTCTTGTTTTCTTTGGCAGGGAATTACTTATTAAATAAACTAAGCTGAAAATTTCTAAGCTAAAGTTTACTGACTGCTGAATAAAGGTTTCGTTCCCATGTTTCATTTTCTTGACAGGAGAGTATGTGAAGAGAAAAGGTAAGTATAAGTCATGAATATAATGACCGCAAAATAGAAGTTTCTCTTTTCGTGATTTGTTCATTTCGGAAAAATACTTATTGAAAACCAAGCTGAAAATTTGTCAGCTAAACTGTAGTTACCGCTGAATAAAGGTTGTTGTTCGCATGTTTTGTTTTCTTCATATGAGGATATGTGAAAAAAAGTTGAGTTAAAGTCATGTTGTATATAATGACCGCTTGTGAAAAAAAGTTGAGTTAAAGTCATGTTGTATATAATGACCGCCTTAATTGAGGTTTTTCTTTTCGTGTTTTGTTCTTTTGGGAAAATTATTGATCAAAAACCAAGCTGAAAATTTGTCAGCTAAATTGTATTGACCGCTGAATAAAGTTTTTGTTCCCATGTTTTGTGTTCTTTATATGAGAATATAGGGAGAAAAAAGTCAGTATAGGTCAAATTGTATATCATGACCGCGAAATAGAGGTTTTCCTATTCGTTTTGTTTTTTGGGGAATATACCTATTAAAAAACAAAACTGAAAATTTTGTAAGATAAGTTTCAGTGACCGCTGAATCAAGGTTTTCGATCCCATGTTTTGTTTTCTTGATACAAGAATTAAGGAAAGAAAAGGTGAGTATAAGTCATGTTGTATATAATGACCGCTTAATGGAGGTTTTTCTTTTCGTGATTTGTTCTTTTGGGAAAAATTCTGAATATACAACTAAGCTGAAAATTTAAAAGCATAATTTTGGTGTCCGCTGAATAAAGGTTTTCTTTCCCATTGTTTTGTTTTTTCATACGAGAATATGTGAAGAAAAAAGGTAGAAGTAAAAGGCAGGTAGAAAAGGTAGAAGTAAAAGTCATGTTGTATAAAATGACCACTTTATAGAGGTTATCCTTTCCGTGTTTTGTTCTTTGGGAAAATTACTTTTTAAAAAACTAAGCTGAAACTTTGTCAGCTAAATTGTAGTGACCGCTAAATAAAGGTATTTGTTCCCATGTTTTAATTTCTTCATACGAGAAAATGGGAAGAAAAAAAGTCACTATAGATCATGTTGTATATCACGATCGCTAAATAGAGATTTTTCTATTCGTTTTTTGTTTTATTTGGGGAAAATACTTATTAAAAAACAAAACTGAAAATTTGTAAGCTTAGTTTCAGTGACCGCTGAATAAAGGTTTACGATCCCATTTTTTTACTTTCCCGTATACGTACGTATCCACGGAGTGATATACGTAGTATAGGGAAAGTTATGTAATGCTGCGCGAAAAAATGGCCAATTTTCGGCGGAAAAAAATTAATTGCCGGGCCGTGAAAACGAATAAGTGGATAAAACCAGTTGCTAAATTAAGAAAATAAAAATCCTCTATCTCGTGGTGTGGTCAAAATCCATGATTCGTTGCTTCTTTATACTTAAAAATCGATTGACGGCATTCCGTCCGTCTGTCCGTCTGTGGTCAACGCTAGCGCCTAAACCGTTCGGTCGATTTTCTTCAAAATTGATATCCCCCAGTCGATCTGATTCTAGTCAAAGCTTGGTGATTTTGAAAAAGATTCTTTAAAATTTGGGGGTACTTTATATGAAGGCCCCCGGGGATATTCAACATTTTCTCAAAAACGGCTCCAAATTTTTTCTTTAAATTTCTTGTATGAATAGAGGAAAATACACTTTTTAACATGGCATAGGTCCGATTTTCACGTACAGCTCTGAATTTTTGAAAATTGTGAAAGTTTGAATTTTTTTCGGCGTCTTTCTCCAACTACAAAATTGAAGATAGAGATTTTTTCTTCAAATAAAATTTGTTCTGCATATTGAGTTCTTTAATAAAGGTCATGTAAATGTTTTTCACAATTTTGGTAGTTTTCGTGCAATATTGCGTGCAATATGTGCAATTTTAAAAAATTACAAAAACAAACTTTTCTCAAAAACGGCTCCAAATTTTTTCTTTAACTTTTGGTAGGGATAGTGGTAAATGTACTCTATCAATGACATAAAAGCCATTTTGGTCTATCGGTTGGTTTTTTCAAAAATTACCAAAATGTAAATTTTTTTACTTGTCTCTCACGTCGTTAATATTTACATTATCGGCAATTTTTTTACACTATTATATTTACGAGTATATATGCTTTAAATAATGTCAAGTAAAGTTTCTCGAAAACACTACCGTTTTCTGTGAAAAGTAGCTCAAATTTCGGCATTTTCAGAAATGCTCAAACGTCATTTTCTCGTATATGGCTGCAATTTTTTTCTTGAAACTTTTGTAACGGATAGTGCTAATTACACTCATTAGTATAGCGTGAAGTTTATTTTGAGATTTTTTGTTTTTTTCAAAAATTATATAAATGTAAATTTTTTGAAAGATCTCTCACATCTTTAATATGCACATTATCCGCAATTTGTAAAGATGATTATATTTGTGAGTGTAAGTGCTTCAAATAACTTCAAATAAAGTATTTTGAAAACTCAAAAATTTTCTGTGAAAATGAGCTTCAAATTTCGCATTTTTAGTAGTGCTAAAACGCCATTTTCTCTTAAACGGCACATAATTTTTAAAAGAAAATTGCCATTTACGGCTAGGTTTTTGTGTTCTTTAATATTCTAAAATTAATGTTTCTGTTCTACCAATAGAAAACCGAAAAATTAAGAAAATGACAAAAAAATGTACTTTTGGCGATGATAGATGGTAGCTGGCAAGAAAGAGTATGTGGCAATTCCGAATAGCTAGCGAAGACCCAGGAAAATAGAAAACTAATACGGGAAAGTCTGTGCCATTCTGTTTCTGTTTTTGACAAATAAATAAATAAAATAAATACGGTCATGCTTAATTTTTTCAAAATACGAGTAGTTTTTCTTTAATTTTGTGACAAACGTAATAGGCCGCTGTAAATTTACTGCGCTTCGGACAGCTGGATGCGTCGTAAATTAGAATGTGCAATTTTGTATATTATTTCTTTCTTCGTTTCTTACATTCGAACTTTGTTATAGACTTACACATTAATATTTTAGAAATTGTTTATTTTGAAATATTTGAAATAAGTAAAAACAATTAATAGCTCTCAGAATAGCGACAATGCAGGGTCTGCAACAATGGAATTCACTTTGCGTTCGCGAATATCTGTGAATTAGTGTCATTGTTGTGACCTAATGGAGCTGTATGAAAAGGAGTTATAATTGTCTAATTTATGTTGATATTTGCAGGCAAATATTTAGTTTTGCACCAAATGCTGTACCATTTGTAGTGAGTAGAGAATTTGTTGCATGGTTTTAAAATACTCTTCCCTAATCATGGCCCAATGGAAGGCATTTCTATATTTCCAGGGTATCAGGCTTCTTTTTCCAATACAGGGTTACAAAACTTTTGCATTCTATTTTTGTGAAGTTGTAGAATTCACATAGTTCTGACAACACTGCAATGGAAATAGTGAGTTCCAAGCGAAGATGTTAGTAGCGCATAAAGTGCAATATTACAGTACTACTTAGCTGTTTCCTCTAATACGGGAAAGTAAGTGCTGTTGTAGCCCCACTATTTCATAAGAGAATAAGTGAAGAAAAAAGGTGAGTTTAAGTCATGTTGTATATAATAACCGCTTAATAGAGGATTTTCTTTTCGTGTTTTGTTCTTTTGGGAAAATTACTTAAAAACTTAAGCTGAAAATTTGTCTGCTAAATTGTAGTGACCGTTTAATAAAAGTTTTTTTTGGTTGTTTTGTTTTATTTATACGAGAATATGGGAGGAAAAAAACTGTATAAGTCATATTGTATATCATGACCGCTAAAAAAGAGGATTTTCTATTCGTGTTTATTTGGGGGGATGATACTTATTAAAAAATAAAACGTTTCTCGTTTAAATGCGTGAAGTAATGGAATTTTTTCATTCTAAATTCAATTTTAAATTCTTATTTTACTTCCTGAATAGATACAGTTTGCATAATGTTGCAGAAAAGTTCAATTTCTTCCCATTCTCTAGGGGAAGCCAATAATGCGAAATTTCGTCGATCGACGAAAATTGGCGATTTTGGACGGAATTTCGAATTCTCTTAAATTCAACGTCCCGGCCCGGAAACGCATGGGGAGTTCATTGGTGAAGTCCGCTTTTCCAACAGAGTGTTAGTTTTCGAGAAAATCGCGAAAAACCAAATCTGTCACTTTTGGCCAAATTGTTAAAATTTCGTTTCGAGGCTTATTTCTCGCCAAATGCGTTAAGTAATGGATTTTTTTCACTCTATATTAAATGTTAAATTTTTATTTTACTTTCTGAATAGAAATATTCTGTATGTTGTTGCAGAAAAGTTCAATTTCTGCGCATTCTTTTGGGCAAGCCAAGATTGCGAAATTTCTTCCAATCCACGAAAATAGGAGATATTGGACGGAATTTCGAATTCCCCAAAAATCAACGTCCTGGCCCGGAAACGCATGGCGAGTTCATAGGTGAAGTCCGCTCTTCAAGCAGAGTGATAGTTTTCGAGAAAATCCCGAAAACCAAATCGGCCACGTTTGGCATATTTTTTAAAACTTCATGGCTCATTTCTCGTCCAAATGCGATAAGTAATGAAATATTTGAACTCTATATTAAAGTTTAAAATCGTATTTAACTTCCTGAATAGAAATTGTTTGCATAATTATGCAGAAAAATTATTTTTTTGCCCATTATTTCGTGCAAGCAAACACCGCGAAAGTTCATCGATCTATGGATCGATGAAAATTGTCGACTTCGGATGGAATATCGATCGCTAAATAACAATGTCCCAGCGCGAAATTGGATTAAGTGTTCACGGGTGAAATCCGTTTTTAAAACAGTTTTCCCGATTTACAGAAATTCGCGAAAAACTGAACCGGTCAATTTTGATCAAATTTTTGAAAATGGGTCTCCGGATTTCCTTCTCGTCCAAATGCGGCAAACAATGAAATGTTTAAACTCTATATTAATGTTTGAATTCGTATCTACCTTTCTGAATAGAAATTGTTTCCATACTTTTGCAGAAAAATTATTTTTTGCCCAATTTTTCGTGCAAGGCAAAAACGCGAAATTTCGTCGATCCATAGATGGAATGTTTAAACTCTATATTAATGTTTGAATTCGTATCTACATTCCTGAATAGGAATTGTTTGCATACTTTTGCAGAAAAAATATTTTTTGCCTATCTTTTTGTTCAAGCCAAAAACGCGAAATTACGTTGATCGAAGAAAATTGTCGACTTCGGACGGAATATCGATCGCTAAATAAAAATGACTCAGCAGGGAATTGCATTAAGAGTTCACTGCTGAAATCCGTTTTAAAAGGGTTTTTTAGTTTTACAGAAATTTGCAAAAATATGAACCTGCCAATTTAGACCCAATTTTTGAAAATGCGTCTGCAGGCTCATTTCCCATCTAAATACGGTAAATAACGAAATGTTTGAATTATATATTAAAGTTTGAATTCGTATCTAACTTCCTGAATAGAATTTGTTTGCATTCATTGGCGAGGAAAATTATTTTCATGCCCATTCTTTCGTGCAAGCCAAAAACGCGAAATTTCGTCTATCTATGGATCGATGAAAATTAACGACTTCGGAAGGTATATCGATCGCTAAATAACAATGTCTCAGCGCGGAACTTCATGGAGTATTCACTGGTTAAATCTGCTTTTCAAACTGATATTTAGTTTTCAATCAATTCCTTAAAAACTGAACCGGCCAATTGTGACCCAATATTCTAAATTGGGTCTCCGGGCTCATTTTTCGTCCAAATAAAGTAAATAATGAAATGTTTGAACTCTATATTAAATTCTAAATTCGTTTCTTATTCCTGTATAACTTCCTGAATAGATAATCTTTGCATACTTTTGCAGAAAAAAAAAATTTTTGCCCATTCTATTGTGCAAGCCAAAAACGCGAAATTTCGTCAAACCATGGGTCGATAAAAAACTATCGACACCGAACGGATTATCGTTCGCTAAATTACAATGTCCCAGCGCGGAATTCTGGGGAGTGTTCACTGGTGAAATCTGCTTTTCAAACTATTTTTTTAGTTTTCCAGAAATTCGCGAAAAACTGAAACGGCCAATTTTGTCCCAATTTTCTAAAATGGGTTTCCGGGCTCATATACCGTCCAAATACGGTAAATAATGAAATGTTTGAACTTTATATTAAAGTTTCAATTCGTATCTCACTTCCTGAATAGAATTTGTTTGCATTCTTTTGCAGAAAAATTATTTTTTGCCCATTCTATCGTGCAAACCAAAAACACGAAATTTTGTCGATCAATAAAAATTATCGACACCGGACGGTTTATCGTTCGCTAAATCTCAATATCCCAGCGTAGAATTGCACAGAGTGTTCACTGGTAAAATCCGTTTTCGGAATATCGATCGCTAAATAACAATGTCCCAGCGCGTAAATGCATAGAGAGTTCACTGGTGAAATTTGTTTTTTAAAAAGTTTTTCAGTTGTACAGAAATTTGGGAAAAACTGAACCGGTAAATTTTTACCCAATTTTTGAAAATGGATCTCCAGGCACATTTCCCGTCCAAATGCAGTAAATAATGAAATGATTAAACTATATATTAAAGTTTGAATTCGTATCAAACGTACTGAATAGAATTTGTTTGCATACTTTTGCAGGAAAATTATTTTCCTGCCCATTCTTTCGTGCAAGCCCAAAACGCAAAATTTATTCGATCTACGGATCGCAGAAAATTAACGACTTCGGACGGAATATCGATTGCTAAATAACAATGTGCCTGCGCGGAATTGCATGGAGTGTTCACTGTTGTAATCCGCTTTTCAAACTGCTATTTAGTTTTCCAGAAATTCCCAAAAAACTGAACCAGCCAATTGTGATCCAATTTTTTAAAATGGGTCTCCGGGCTCATTTCCCGTCCAAATGCGGTAAATAATGAAATGTTTGAACTCTATATTAAAGTTTGAATTCGTATCTAACTTCCTGAATAGAAATTGTTTGCATAATTTTACAGAAATATAATTTTTTGCACATTCTTTCGTGCAAGCTAAGAACGCGAAATTTCGTCGATCCATGGATCGATACAAATTAACGACTTCGGACGGAATATCGATCGCTAAATAACAATGTCCCAGCGCAAAATTTCAAGGAGTGTTCAGTGGTGAATTCAGTTTTTCAAACATTTTTTTAAATTTTTACAGATATTTGCGAAAAACTGAACCGGCCAACTTTGACCCAATTTTTGAAAAAGGGTCTCCAGAACTATTTCGCGTCGAAATGCGGTAAGTAATGAAATGTTTGAACTCTATATTAAAGTTTGAATTTGTATCTAACTTCCTGAATAGAAATTGTTTGCACAATTTTGCACAAAATTTATGTTTTCCCACTCTTACGTGCAAGCCAAAAACGCGTAAGTTCGTCCTTTCATGGATCGTTGAAATTGGTCGACTTCGGACAGAATATCGATCGCTAACTAACAATGTCCCAGCGTGGAACTGCGTGGAGTCTTTCGGGGGATAAATCCGTTTTTCAAACAGTTTTTTTAGTTTTGCAGAAATTCGCGAGAAACTAAACCGGCAATTTTTGCACAAATGTTTGAAAATGTGTCTCCGGGCTTAATTCCCGTCTAAATGCGGTAATAAATGAAATGTTTCAATTCTAAATTAAAGTTCGAATTTGTAAATAACTTCCTGAATAGAAATTCTTTGAATAATTTTGCAGAAAAATTATTTTTTCCCACTCTTTCGTGCAAGTAAAAATTGCGAAATTTCGTCGTTCCATGGATCGATTAAAAATGTCGACTTCGGACGGAATATAGATCGCTAAATATCAATGTTCCAGTGCGCTATTGCTAGGAGTGTTCACTGGTGAAATCCGTTTTTCAAACATTTTTTCATTTTACAGAAACTTGCGAAAAACTGTGCCGGCCAATTGTCACCCAATTTTTGAAAATGGGTCTCAGGGCTTATTTTCTGCCCAAACGCGGTAAATATTGAAATGTTAGAATTCTACATTAAAAATTGATTTCGTATCTAACTTTCTGAATAGAAATTGTTTCCATATTTTGCAGAAAAAAGATTTTGTCACCATTTTTTCGTGCAAGCCAAAAACGCGAAATTTCGTCGTTCCATGAATCGATTCGATCGCTAGCGATCGACTTCTGACGGAATAACGATCGCTAAATAACAATGACCCAGCTGGGAATTCCAGTGAATGTTCCAGTGACTGGTGAAATCCGTTTTTCAAACAGTTATTTAGTTTTGAAGATATTTGCAAAAAACTGAACCTGCCAATTTGAACCCAATTTTTGAAAATGGGTCTCCGGGCTCATTTCCCGCCCAAATACGGAAAATATTGAAATGTTTGAACTCTATATTAAAGTTTGAATTTGTATCTAACTTCCTGAGTAGAAATTCTTAGCATAATTTTGCAGAAAAATGATTTTTTCCATTCTTTTGTGCAAACCAAAGACGCGAAATTTCGTCAATCCACGGATCGATGAAAATTGTCGACTTCGGACAAAATATCGTTCGCTAAATAAAAATTTCCAGCCCGGAATTGCAAGGAATGTTCAGTGGAGAAATCCATTTTTTAAACAGTTTTTTAGTTTTACAGAAATTTGCGAAAAACTGAACCAGCACATTTTGACCGAATTTTTGAAAATGGGTCTCCAGGCTTATTTCGAGCCCAAATAGGTAAATGATGAAGTGTTCGCGTCCAAATACGGTAAATAATGAAATGTTTGAAATTGTCGATCCATTGATCGATGAAAAGTGTCGACACTGGATGGAATATCGATCACTAATTAACAATGTCACAGCGCGGAATTGTATGGAGTATTCTCTGGTGAAATCCGCCTTTCAAACCGTTTTTTAGATTTCCAAAAGTTTGCCAAAAACTGAACCGGCCAATCTTGAAAACGGGTCTCCGGGCTCACATCCCGTTAAAATGAGGTAAATAATAAAATGCTTGAACTCTATATTAAAGTTAAATTCTTACCTAACTTCCTGAATAGAATGTGTTCGCATAATTTTACAGAAAAATGATTTTTTGCCAATTCTTTGCAAGGCAAAAACGCGAAATTTCGTCGATCGACGAAAATTATCGACTTCGGACGAAATATCCATCGTTAAATAACAATGTCGCAGCGCGGAATTGCATAGAGTGTTCACTGGTGAAATCCCATTTTCAAACAGTTTTTTTTTTGTTTTGAAGAAATTCGCGAAAAACGACACGGCCAATTTGTACCCAATTCTTGAAAATGGGTCTCCGGGCTCATTTCTTGTCCAAATTAGGTAAGGAATGAAGCGAGGAATTGCAATGAGTGTTCTGTGGTGAAATTCGCTTTTCACCCTGTTCTTTAGTTCTACAGAAATTAGCGAAAAACTGAGCCGGCCCATTTTGACCCAAATTTTTAAAATTGGTCTCCGGGCTTATTTCTCGTCCATATGCGGTAAATAATGAAATGTTTGAACTCTATATTAAAGTTTGAATTTGTATCTAACTTCTTGAACAGAAATTCTTGGCAAAATTTTGCAGAAAAATTATTTTTGCACATTCTTTCGTGCAAAGCCAAAACGCAAAATTTCCTCGATCCACGGATCGATGAAAATTTTCGAATTCCGACGGAATATCGATCGCTGAATAAAAATTTCCCAGTGTGGAATTGAAACATTGTTCACTGGTGAAATCGGTTTTTCAAACAGTTTTTTTTTATTTTACGCGAACTGTGTGTACACATAGTTCGCGAGTAGGCCATCAAGGACGTAGAGTAGGGACAGTCATTTAGATGTCAGTTGGATTTAGGTGATAAGAGGAAAACGCCGTGGATTTTCAAGAAAGAAGCAGAGGCACCAGGTTCCGGTCGTCGATTAGAAGACGTCGCGCGGAGGTTCATCTGGACTGATTTCTCCGGGGCGACATCCGACATCCGACAACAAAAAAATTAACTTGCTAAGAATTCTTCTACTTTCCGTGGTTTCTTCCCTTCTCCGAATTAACAAAATGTTCTGGTATTCGCGTCACCGTAAGTATCGAAAGTTCTCATTCGTATTGACAAACGGCGTACATCACGCGTCGACCACTGGTTCCCTTTCTTAACGTCGTATCCAATTGTTTTTTTACCCGCCCTGGACCATAGCAACCCCCCTAGCAACCGTGCACTCTCAACCGGTAACAAATATTCGGCCCTGTATTATCCTTCCTGCTTGTATGACACCATAACAAACCCCCAGTAATCGCGTACACATCACATTTCAAGCTTCTCCCAGCATTTCCCGTCAACTGTTTCACTACGCCATGTTGTGTGTGTGTCTATATATAAGAGGCAATACCTACCTCCGGGTGTGGTTCGATTTCCCCCCTTTCTTACCCTTTGTCGGCGTTTGCCAAGTTTGGGGGTTGCCCGGCCGCTCTCGTTGGCGTACACACCCATGCACACTTATTAGCATTTACTCAATTCATTACATTTGCCATGCTTGTGGATGGGAAATTCATTTCTGGGAAAATGATATTCATTACTCATTTTTCTACTTAACATGATTTACTTACTAAATGGGTTGAAATTTGGATACATTACTTTTGGCCGAAATTTTCACTTATTGCTACAATTTCTACACTGCTAACTACTACAAGAGTTATCGTTCTATCTTCTTTCTTTTTACATTGAATTAGTCAAAGTCTTTTGGCACATACCCTTTCAGGCGCGCAGTCTCACTCTGGCAGCAGGTACTCGGAGCCGTGACCCATCTCCACTGCTGGGTCTGGTCAGTGGCGACAGTTAATCGCCTCTTTGGCGACCCCCACGCGACGTCTCCTGCGGCTCCCTCCGATTTGGCTGGCTCAGGTGACTTCCGGATCAGCTCCGTTGCCTCTCGTCCCATATGATCATTCTTGCGGTCACGGTTTTTATATTTTCCGCGGTGCAAAAGGCTGAAGGCCAGCGATTTTTATTACTCGCCCCTTCGCAAAGACAAAGTTGTCGCCCTCGCGAACCCGCACATCTTTCGCGGTATTTTTACCGTACTTTGTCTTGATCGCCCTTATAGTAATGGGCAATTTCGCACCTACTCGGACACTGTTCTGTCCATTCAGTACCTACTTCTGGCTACAACTTAACAAAAAAAGTCTATTCGTTATCATTGTTAAAGTTCGTCTCTCCTCTACCACTTTCGAAATTCGTCTATGCTCTCTCGCCTTCAAAAATCTTTCTCTGCTCTCCTCCGCAAACTTTTTCTCTCTACCGCTATTTTCCCCTTCCTGCTCGGCCCGCTTTGGTACCGCCCTTTTTCTGATTTTCCCAATCGTAGGTCTGTTTACACTTTTTGCATCTAACGGTGTCATTGATTGGGTCGCAGGAAATTCCTGTGCCAACGGCGCACTTCGCCCTGGCGTCGCACCGCGTGCACACATGCGCGTACCTAATCGCACAGCCTCCTTTTCTTTCCTGATTTATTTACGAGGCTTCTACACCCGCGCGCGCTCTCGTCGCGGATGTCCTCGGAGTATCCCGCGTAGCCGTCTTTTTACAACGCTTGTCTCATTTTCATGGTCGTTATCGATCAATTTTGGGAAAGGGACGGCTCCGAAGTGCGGTAGCCTTCAATTCACGTGTCGCTCTGGGGCCATAAATCCAAAGGTGTCGCGCCGCGTGCACCCTCCTTTTCTCCCGTCTTGAACAAAGGACTCCCGCTTCCTACGCACTCGTGTGACCTACTTGCTCGTTCCTTTTTATTGTTTAAATATTTTTTATATTACATAATGGATATATCACAATATATGAATATTGATATAATCATATGAAAACACGTATACAAGTTAATCCAGTAATATTATAAATGAGTACTTTCGAGCTTCTGATTTTGTATATCTCGAATGTCTAAAATAGTTTCTCGATTTTTACAAAATTTCAAAGTGTTTCAATATGTTCAAAAATGTATTTTTCTTTTATTAGTTGGTCATAGTTAGCTGTATCAGGTAGAATTCCTGAACGCCAGAACGACAGACGAACTGCGTGTAGCTCACATTCAGTTAATACATGTTCAACAGTTTCGATTGACATTCCACACGGGCACGTGGAAATGTCTGTTAGGTCTCTTCTTCTAGGCAGATATTCGGAAAAGAATCCGTGGTCAGTTAGAAACTGTACTGCGTCTCTTGATGGTTTAAACCATTTAGCCTGACAGACTGACGTTTTGAAAATACCCACTTTTTCGGTATCAGGGGGCCCCAAAACGTGTATTTCCATTGAAATCTCGAAATCAATTTTCCGCAGCATTACATAACTTTCCCTATAGTGCGTATATTACTCCGTATATACGTACGTATACGGGAAAGTAAAATATGGCTCCAAATTTGATTAAATTTAATTGAGAAGAGCAACGGGCATTTAAGAGAATGGTGCAGATCTCATTTTCGTTAAAATCCCTGATTTTTCAAAAATTGCAACAAAAACCCTTCAAAATTGAAGGTTTTTTTCCTCAGATAGTGTTGTACAAAATTGGCTCTTTAAAAAAGGTCATGTACAATGTTTTGAAAAAAACGCGTGGCTTTTGCGTAATTTTCGCTTCAAATTTAAGACAAACTGTTCAAATTTTTTTCTTTAATATTTATCCACATACGTAGTAAGGGATGATAAAAATATGGTGCTAGTCTCATTTTCCGGTTACATTGTGTTTTTCAATTTTTTTAAAAAAAAATTCAAAACAACAAAATTGAAAATAGAGATTTTGTCACAAAGGCGTGTGAGATATCTCGATCAATCCATAGGGGAGACCTTACAGGAAATGTAGAGAAACTAGCGCGTTGTATAATTGCAAGATAATTTCAGAATACCCCTGGATTACAGTAATCAGGAGACCATCTTAAGTCAATCAAGGTGCATATAATATGGTGTGCCGATGCGCATCTTCCCCCTCCAGTGTCCCAGCGCGTGCGTCGCGTGAAGTGAACGGATCGCAGCGAGTGTATTCCAATTTTACTGACATTAAACTTTACAGATGACATTACGCCGTAATCGAGCGCGTTATATGAAGCCCCTTTATAATCTAGAATTAAATATAGAATTCATACCTGTATGAGATTGCTTTCCATTAGCTGACGACCTGTACATCCATAGCCAGGGAAGACGAAATAAGCAATGTGTATCAAATTTGATTTTTACACAAAAATGACATGCACTGAAATAAGGATTGAACAAGTCGATCGGAACTTTACGATCTCTAAGCAATAAATGACTGCAATAAATTTTCCCTACCTCAATTTTTACAGACAAAATGCCCGATATAAATTAGGTCTTTTTAATACTTGCTGTTGATAAATTTTGATATTTTGTTTCTATCCCTTTGTCTTCTCATGTTCTCTTGATGTCTTCTATTTAAATTTCGCAACCTTATATAAGTTATTGTACGCACCAGAGAAGAACAACAAAATGTAAAGTTGGAAATTGTTTTGCAACTGGTAGGGTGACTTTTCAAAAAATGTAATTTTCACTTGAGAGACTGGCCATGAAAATTGGAAAATTCATTCTCCATGACACTGGTTGCTTGAAATAATTCCTCTGAAGGATATTTTAATTTTCCTTTGGATAAGAACTGTATCCAGTTGGGTGTTTCACTGTCTGATGATGAAATTTCTTTAGTTGTCAAACCATGATGGGGAAATTTGTGTTCAAACTGAAATACTACAAAACCAGCCAAAAATTTTAGTCCAAGTGTAATTGAATCTTCAAATATTTTTTTTTTCACATAATTCCATTCTTTCAAAGTAATTCACATTGCTATCATTGTCAGTTTCAACTTCCACGAAACAACCTATTTCTCTGCCTCCTGAAATTTCTTCACTAAAATTTTGATGGTGATCAAGAATTTTTGCTTTGCAGTAAACACCTGCCTGAGATTCCTCTATTCCTAAAACATTGTCATCACAATTTGTTCTTTTCTCTTCCTCCTGACCTTCAGCTTCTTCTTCCTCCTCTTCCAAAGTTGAAATCAATGATGACTCATTATCATCCTCTGTATTCCGGTTTTCTGTGAATACTGTCGATGAATGTTTCCCAATAACATACCATCTCAACCGATATTTAATATCAAGGGCAGTAGGTTCGTCATTTGAGCCACCAATGCCACGAATATAAGCAAAGAAATTTTCTAGAACGTCTTGATTTATTCTATATATTAAAACATATTCAATTGCATATTTCATTTTCAGATAAAAAAAAACATTTCAACCAAAGATACATTATTCATCAAAATCCCCCTTTGGAAAGGTATTAATGAATGATGATTTCCAACTTATTTTTGATATTGTGTCACTGACTTCCTGAAGAGTTGTTAGTTGGTTTTCCAAATTTACACCAAATGCATTGAGTCCTGGATGAGTCCCGAATTTACTTTTAGCATTAAAACATCAAACCAAAATCATTCATAAGTTTCAAAAACCTTAATGTTTCTTCCCAATCACAATTTTTTAAGAATCCCTTTTTTCCAAATCATTCAACTGCCCTTGAAACTCTTTCTGAAAAACATTTGTGCTGCAGGACGCACTTTCTGTCTCTCCAAACCTTTGACTTGTAGGAGATAAGGGGTAATGATATGAGCAATCTGGAGGTCTTGTGTAGATGCTGCCAAAAGTTGCTTGATGCTACTTTGATTTGTTTCCCATCATAAAAAAAGCCATTATCAAGGAAATGATTTCTTACAAGTTTCAAGAGATGGGGTGCATCAGCAAAGATGTATACTTTCATATTATCATTTACAGGAAGAGGAAAATTGCACTTATTTACATCAGCGTATAATCCAACTTCTTTCCAAAATTTTATATTATTCAATCCCATGTCACAAGTCAATGCAACAACAATGTAACCTGTATGCAAAAGTTGTTCAATTATTTTAAACAATTTCTTTGATCATAGGTGTGTCGTACCCATACCAAATAGGTAGCTTCCATTGACCAACCAGTCCCCTTGCCATTATACTGCGATTTTTGTAGGAAGAGCTCTCAAGATAACTCAAATCCCATCTTCGCGATGGAATATGTCACGGCATTTCGTATCATTCACAGTCGTTCCGCTAGATTTCGCACGATCGCGACCGTATGAAGCAGTGCTTGCGATCATGCGACTTCTACCGGCAAGACTGAGAAAAGACGCGAAATGCCGTGACATATTCCATCGCGAAGATGGGATTTGAGTTATCTTCAGAGCTCTTCCTACAAAAATCACAGTATACAGTTTGACACTTGGAAGAAGGCCCAACTTTCCTCTCTTCTTTCCTATCTATACATATCTTACTTGAAATACTAATTTCATCAAATGACAGAGATACTAGTAAATGAAGGGGTGGTAGAATTATGGTCTTTTCTTTCATTATTTTTAAAACATCTACTAGACCTTCCCCCACATTAAAGGATAATGCCCACTTTCAAAGGGTGGACAAGGCAGGAAATGGATATTCTTTTTTCCCTAAATACCTGTATGCTTTAGCACTTAAACTTCTTAGTGAAATTGCTGAGGAAATGTCTTGTGGGACCAATGAATAATCTTTGTTGTGAATTAAGTAGCATCTTAATTTGACCTGGAGTAAAAATTTTGCATAAAGTGGTAGTCAACCTATCCTGTAATCTCTTTCTTTAATAGTTTTTAAAGATTCATTTTCTGTTCTCAATTTCTATTTTCAGTTTTTTACTTTCTATTTCTTAAGCAGAAACTTGTTTTTTTAAAATTTGTATATCTTCTTGTCTATTGTCCAATCTTATTCTGAAAAAAAATTCGCACTTTTAAATTCTGTCCAAGTTTGCTTGTTTTTCTAAGCACATTCCCATAAGTACTGGAATCGTAAATAAATACTCACATTTCAGGAATTTCGCTATGGCACTCATCTGAATTGCCTTCTAGCATTTCTTTAACAATTTTCATGCTTTCTTCTTTTCTGCACCCTCTTCATTTCTTTGGACAGATTTATCAGAATTCTTTATTTCTCTAGGTAATTTTTCTGTGGGTATTGAATCCACTTTAAGATTTCTAGATCTTTCAGGATTGTAACCCAATAATTTTTGTTTCGGGGGACCATGAAATCATCTTAAAAATGAATTGAACAAATTCTAGCTAGATATAAAATGAATAATATATTTTTTTTTAATTATTAATTAATACATATAAATTGTGATTTTCACCGTTCATTCTAATACTAATATTAAGTAATATCATTTTTACGTCGGTATTGAACGGAAGGGATGCCCCAGAACTTACCATTTTCAATATTAAACTTCCCTTTACATCTACAGGCATGAATCCATCTCTCCTGAATGTCACCAGGTGGTGGAAAACCATTTTTATTTTTGGTTGCTCTGGAGTAATTGTTACAATCAAAAATCGCACATCCAGGCATGATGAAATCAAACTAATGCACTTGCTCTCCAGATGATGTGCGCAAACCGGAGGAGTTTTCAACGCGAACTCTGCACACCATGTTATATGCACCTTGATATCAATAACACAATACCACAAGAAAGAATTCTTGAAGTACACTATACTAATCACTTTTGTAATATTAATTAACATAGTTGATGAAAAAAGCTTTCATTTGAAATCAGGTTAGTGTTCTGCTGCCTAAAGCAATAATCGCAGTGGCAGAGGCGAGTCAAGTTTAAAAATATTGCTATGTCCCCTTTACAACTACACCTCTAAAATAGCAATTGTCAGATATTAATAACATTGTCAGCTTACAGAAGTTTTACTGTAATATTTAGGAGTGATTCTTGAAATTGCCTAAACTTAAGACTTCCTGGGGAGGAGGGAGACTCATTTTCACAGTAATATTTTTAAAATCACTGCCTGAATAAATTAGCCAACACATTTTTAAACTGCTTAATTTATTTAAATATCCTTTTAATAAACCTTGGAATGACATGAGCAGAACATTTCATTACTTTTGCCTCAATGTAAGTGTTCCAAAAAAAGTTTAGCCAGCAACATTTTTAAGTAAATCCCTACGTAGAAACTGTAGGTGTCCAATTTTGTGAGTGCATCTTTAAAATAGATATTGTTTGTACATCATTTCAAGAGAAATAATTAAAATAACATGGATGGAAGGAAAGGTAGTACCATTTTGAATAATTTATGCAAACCTCAACAGTGAAGTGAAATACAAACTGAAGTAACATTTTTTAAATAGCTTTATTATAACAAATATTTTGGCTAACAAATTTTAAGTAAATGCGAAATGTTCTTTGAGCACCAGGTGACGTAAGATAGCTGTCCTTTGATTTTGAAACTGCAGCTGCAAATACTATTAACAGAAATATAGTGACAACTGCAATTTTGGTAGTCCTTCATATTAACTGAAGTTTTCGGTTGGGAGATATGAGAATAAAGCTCGAGCCTAATTTTCCTACTCTAAACAGCACACTTCCACAGAAATGCAATGTTTAGCTTCAAACAATCTATCATACACTCTACAGGCAACAACTGGATCTGGTAACATCTCACACAGAACATGCATTCAAAATTCAACAGATCATTTGGTACAAAATAAAACAATTCACTTTCTCATGCAACTATGTCACATCGCTATGAACACAAACTACTCCTGAATTCAGTTTCTTTCATTTCAGTCTTTTCACTCTTCTACACTGGCAAGTTTACATCATTCCTCCCATTCCACCCATCCCACCCATACCCCCCATGCCTCCCATTCCAGGAACTGCAGGCTCTTCTTTAGGAATGTCTGTTACTACAGCTTCAGCTGTTGTTAGGAGAGATGCAACACCTGCTGCATCGGTGAGTGCAGTTCTAACAACCTGCAAAAGTCACATTTTAATGAAATTTTAAGATTTCGTGGCTTACTACACATCCTTATTCTACAAGCAATATTACCTTTGTGGGATCTATTATTCCTTTCTCAATTAAATTTACAAATTCATTATTTAAGGCATCATAACCAAAATCTCCTTCAGATTCCTCCACCTTAGATACAACCACAGATGCATCAACACCGGCATTCTTTGCAATTTGCATGCAGGGCATTCTCAGTGCTTTCATAACAATGGAAATGCCTATAAAAAAGTAAATGAATGAATATGTTCTTGGAAAGAATAAATATGTATTCAAATAAAGAAATAAAAACATTCAAAAAACATTACCAGTTTTCTGATCTTCATTTACAGCTTTAAGTGAACTTAAAACCTGAATGCATCGAAGTAAAGCGGTTCCACCACCAGGTACAATGCCTTCTTCTACAGCTGCCCTTGTGGCGTTCAGTGCATCATTAACTCTGTCCTTCTTTTCATTTACTTCAACCTGCAGACAGATTTTTGTATCACATCGAGGAAGAAAATATTTTTCTTTAATACAATCTAAAGTAAGAGCTCAGTGAAAATTATGTATCGCTTCATAATTTTGATCATTCACCTAGCATCATCTCTTTCAAGAGAGCTAAAAATGTCAATTCCTCGGCCTTAAAATCATCATAGCAAATCACGAAGAAAATCTTGAAATATACGAGAAGTCTCACCTCACTGGAACCTCCTACTTTCAGTACAGCCACACCTGATGCCAAACGAGCCAATCTTTCCTGAAGTTTCTCTTTCTCATATTCTGAGGTAGTGTTTTCAATCTGATCTCTAATTTGATCTGCACGGCGATCGATGTCATCCTTCTTTCCTTTACCCTAAAAAAAATTATATTATTATACCACAAAAACAATTTGCAAATACAAATTTCCATTAATATTGGGGTAAATCAATAGTCATGTACAGTAGTGTAACGAAATGAGTGCGGGCTCACAAGCAGAACTTTTATCCCATCCCATACAAGTGTATAGCAAACACATGTAGTAAGAGTACCTCAAATAAAAAGGTCCTTTAACAAATTAAAATTTATCAGTCTACGATTAATAACCAATAGTGGAAAACTCTTCCTTTATTATTTAATTTTATGAAACTAAGACTGTTATAAAACCTTAAAGAATTGTTCATCTTCATTGATTTAAATACATGATTATATAAGCTACCGGCATGGAAAAAAAAAGTTCTGAAATATTCTCTTCTTGATCTTTTATTGTAATAACTATTGCAATGTATCAGAGGAAGTATCAAGTAATTAATATTTCTTGCAAGTGCAAAACCTTCATCCTACAACTAGGCCCTCTTTTACCTGGGCCCACTCACATTGTGGGCTCGAATGTTACGCCACTGGTCAGGAACTTGCAAAAAGCACTCGGGCTGGTGTAAAAGGAGCTTACAAGCCTTCATCACTTCGAAATATTTTCAACTTGTGTGCAAGAGCAAGGGGACAGAAATGGTTTCAGTCAATCCCTGATTACTTACCCTTAACATTAACGTGTCATCTTTGGTGATAACTATTTCACCAACTTGGCCTAAATCAGACATTTGTACATCCTCCAACTTAATATTGCTGGCTTCATCACCAAATACAATACCACCAGTAGCAATGGCCATATCTTGGAGAGTTGCTTTCCTGTTGTCTCCAAAACCTGGGGCCTTTACTGCAGCTACCTGCAGGCCAATTTTAAGTCTGCGGAACAAATTTTGTTGCAAGTTAACTTTAACAAACGGGTCAGGAACAGAGATGTGCATTAAAATTAGAGGTACCACATGGGTGTACACTTTCTCAGATTATTTGTAATGGCTATGAAATCTAACAATATTAGCCGAGTCTGGTGAACAATTACAATGTAAATTTTTTGCAAACATTGAAATTTTTCAACAATTCAATTCTCAAAGGTTCCCAAGGTTTTAATGACAATCAATATGTAACATTAATAAACCGACATCACTATTATCTTAAAATCAAATATTAAAGAACAAATTTCATTAAGTAACAATCCTTATCTTCAATAATATAGCATAAGAAGAACAACTTTTAGAATTTTCAAAAATTCTTTATTTGAATGCAAGAAAAAAATAACTTAAAGGGGGGATGTAGGCGAATTTACACAACTTATACTGCGATTTTCATAACTTTGTCCCTGACAGGAATCAGCTGTTTCACTGCCATCAGGAGCTTATATTTCCATCATCCAATCAGGAGCTTATATTTCGTGACAGAGACGTCACTATGGTAACTTTCAAGCTCCCGATTGGATGAAATTGTGAACAGCTGATTTCTGTCAGGGACAAAGTTACGAAAATCGCAGTATAGTATTATAATTTTTGAAGCAGTCAGAATTTGACATGAAACAATGAAATTTTGTAATTTTAAGAAATATATATGTGAGAAAATATTTATCATTAATTTCAACCATTATTTTCATTTGAATCATTAGTTTGAAAAAACAGAAATTGCGTATAATATAAACATTAGAAATTTTTAATGTTTAACATTACGAAGGTGCATTTTTTTTAAAAAGCCAATCAAACTGAAAATTTGAAATTTTGCAAAACTGCTTCTGAAATACAAGTAAACAAATAAGTGTAAAAAAAATGGCATAATACTTTGGTTTTTCGTTCTTGGCACACGGATGTGTCATCAAAATGGAATATCTCACGGTATTTTGTGTTGTCCTCAGTTGTACCGATAGGAGTCAAATGACCGCAACTGCATCAAGCAGTGCTGGCGATCATGCGACTCCTAGCAGCACAACGGAGAACGACGTGAAATATCGTGAGATATTCCATTTTGATGACGCACCCGTGCGCCAAGAAAGAAAGAAAACCAAAGTATAGTTCGTTTCTCAAATATTAATTATTGAATTCGTGACATATTATTAGATGGAAAAAAATTGAGTTTAATAAATCATTATGACGAATCTAAACAATATCTGAAAAAATACTTACACACAACTTCTTGTATTTGTTATCTGGAACTATGTACAAAATTTGAAAATTGTATGCCAAATAGTTTTTGAGAAAAAGGTACTTTTATCACAAAAAATCAAGGTTATGGGAAATTGCTTGCTAATACTGAAGAACAGTTTTGGAACCTTCACAATTGATATGTAAACTACAAACTATGCCTATTCTTTTACCATTATCCACTAAACATAGCCTTTGTTTCCCACGATTTACACAGCAACAAAATGTATTAACTTCTTCAGAAAGTATTTGCAAGCATATTATTCTAAAACCACTGTTAACATTCTAATTTTCATTACATTAACCTCCATCAACTTTTCGTCTTGATGCCCTTAGCAGAGTTTCCGGATCAGAGGTACATGTTACCAGATCATATTCTGCAAAATGATTAACCTCAATTTCTATTCTGTTTAATCTTTGGGAAGAAATGTTTAATATTTTGGCTTTCTTCACTTTCTTATGCCAACTAGTCACTCTAACCATGACATCACTCTATCGACTTTGTCACACACCATTTTAAAAGAAAACATAGTCAACACACAAAACTGGGTTCACAAGAAAAACACACTTTCAAAACAACATTTAAACACACGTTTGCAATGCAGGAAACATCCACAGCCCTCTAAAACAGGAGATTGTCGAATGCCTGTCAGACAGCTCCATGACAACTCCTTTTTAACATTACTGCCTGCCGGGATGATATTTAAATTTTAAAGGTCTTACCGCAGTCTGATTGGTCTAAAATTTTGGGAGAATATTCTAAATACTATAGGTAATAATGAGAATAAAAACTGAAAATCAATTTTTGCCCATATTCCACCTACATCGCCTCTTTTAAAATAATAATAAATAAATAATAATAATAAAAAAAAAAAGAAAAAGAACAAGAAAAAGAATATGCTTGTAAAATGAATTGCTACCTTTGAGGCATACTTTGCTCCATTCATGCACAATTATTGGTTTTTTAAAATGCACACTTTTTTTTAATTTGTTCAAGAGTTTCTTGTAAAGTACTCTCAAAATCAAAAGATTAATTTCTAATCTGAGTGGCCAAGACTAGTCAATTGAGGAATACTCATTTTCGTGAAAATTCTTTGCTTGCTTTAAATGCTGATGATGTTCATGTGCAGCCTACTTGAGGAAAATTATTTCTTTGGTAACCGAAACTCCTAAAAAGCGGATTTTTGTTGGAATTACATGTTTGAAGAAGTAATGTATGAGCACAAGCTAGGTAGGTCTACTTTTTCAGGGAGTTACAAAATTGGGTATCTGCCATAAAATCAGGACTTTTTTCTTCGGCATTATATTACTTTCTCTGTACTGAGTACACAAGAAAAAACTTACCTATTAACAACTAAGGTACTTAAAGCCTCTCCATCAATATCTTCAGCAATGATTACCAATGGTTTGCGTTGCGAATTTGCCAATTCCAATGCAGGAATTATAGACTGAACACTTGAAATCTTCTTATCACTCAGGAGTATCAAACAATCTTGGAATTCAACCTTTGCTCCTAACACAAAAACGAATGGATTTTATAAAACAGTATACAGAATTACAATGCAAAACAATATAGTACAAGGTCCAAAAATGCTTACCTTTGGAGGTGTTAATGAAATATGGAGAAATATACCCTCTATCAAACTTCATACCTTCAATGACCTCCAGTTCATCATCTAAGGTCTTTCCATCTTTAACAGTAATAACACCCTCTTTACCAACCTGCAACGAAAGCACAGTTGCTCAATAAACATACAACGTAATAAATAATACATGCAAATGCATAAAGAGAACTTATAATTGCTAATTTTCTACTTTAAGAATGTAGATACTTTCCACGGCTAAAGTATAGACCACAGTAAAATTAAGGAAGTCATTTAAACCAGCACTTCACACTGCTCCAGCAAGGGGGAAAACCACAAGGAGGGGCGAGGGGTGATTAGGGGGTAATGAGGGGAATCTTTAAACGGGGAGGGGTAGTGAGCAATGTACGGAACTTGGTACGTAAGCAAAATATGGGTGATATAATTAAATTGTAAAAATTCCTCCACTGAAATAATTTCAATGGTTCATAATTAGTCACAATGTGATGTCATAAGTTAGGCGAGTTAATTTTACCATAGAATCTTGCCAGAGCTCCACTATAAATAGTGCTGTTTTATACTAAATTTCGGTTTTTCTTTCTTGGCGCACAGGGGTGTGACAATAAAACGGAATATCTCACGGTATTTCACGTTGTTCTCAGTTGTGCCGTTAGGAGACATGATCGCAACTGTATCAAACAGTGCTAGCTATCATGCGACTCCTGGTGGCACAACAGAGAACGACGCAAAATACCGTGAGATATTCCATATAATTGGCACCTCCCCACGCGCCAAGAAAGAAAAACTGAAGTATACGTTCATTATTAATTAGAAATTGTATCTAAGAGTAAATATTCCCTAATTTGTATAATATACATAATGCAAATTTCTTGCAGTGGGAAAGGGTAGAAATACTTTTGCCCCTATTCCACCTACATCCCCTTAAAAAAAAAAAGGAAGAAAGAAAGAATATGCTTGTGAAATGAATTGCTACCTTTGAGGCATACTTTGCTCCATTCATGCACAATTATTCAAACTTTCACAGATGCCCACAGATACTCAAGCATGTATGGACAATTTCCAAGGGAAGATCAGACATGACATACAGTAAAATCTAAGCTAGAATCAATCGGGACAAAAAATTATTCTGGTTTAGGGAGGTTTCTGTTTTATGCAATGTATTTTGTTTATCTTTCTGTTCTGAAACCATCTTCTTTCCATAATTAAGTACCTATAATTTCCAATAGTCAATTACGTGACTATTAAAATTATAAAAATACATTTACATATAACATATTTATAGAAGATATCACCAATAATGAAAATTATATATACTTCTGACAAAAGGAAAAGCTCCGTAACTTGTGCACTAACATAATATTATTTTTCCAACATTCATTTTGAGATTTTTGGTTTTCCCACTTACACTCTTTCAATGTTTACTTAAGTTAACAAACTAATCTTGACAGTGTTACTTTTTTTTCATTCTTTGTTAAACTGGTTGTGAAACTCATAAGAACATTTGTGTGTATATGTATATTTATTTATTTATGTTATATATATATATACACACACACACATACCAAAATCCATATTTACATATACAGATAAAATGCCATGTAACTTCATGGGTCGGAGAAATTTTCCAGTGAAGGCAAGTTTCCAGCTAGTACAGGTTCTGGTTTTAACAATTTTAGTGTATCACTTATGTATCTTATTGTCTGAAAAACAAGCTCTGGACTAACGAATTTGAAAATCTGATTATACTTGTGTAGCATCCAACATCTTCATTTTAGCCATGAGTCACTTAAAGAACAATTTTTCCAGGTTCTTGTTAGTTACAATGTGAAATTTTACAATTTTTTTCAATGAATTAAAAATGCCTCAATAATGTTGTCTTATAGCATTTCAAACTCCTTGTCTAGAACATTAAACTACTAGTCATGTGGGAAATGCACACTTGGGGAAGATTAAAATTCTTTGCAGTAGAGTATCACTTTCAGAAAATTTTCTTCCCGAGAAGCAATACAACACAATTCAAAACTCACATCAGACAATACAATACATACCTTCTTCATTGCATCAGATATGAGAGTTCCAACTTGATGATCGCCATTAGCTGATATGGTTGCAACTTGAGCTATTTCTTCTGGGGTTGTCACCGGCTTCGACAAAGACTTCAATTTATCTTTTACTGCATCAACCGCCATCATGACTCCTATTTAAGAAAACAACCAATAATTAAGATTCCCTTCACTGAACATCAATTCAAAAAGGTTTGTTACACTAAAGAATGACATTTTATTTTAAAAAATACCTCTTCTTATTTCAATGGGATTTGCTCCTTTACTTATTTTCTCAAACCCTTCTTTTGCAATTGCTCGGGCCAAAACTGTGGCAGTAGTGGTCCCATCACCAGCTTCTTCATTAGTGTTGTTAGCAACATCTTGAACCAGTTTAGCACCAATATTTTGAAATTTATCTTTTAATTCTACACCTTTGGCAACAGTGACTCCATCTTTTGTGATTTTGGGGCTTCCCCAGCTTTGCTCCAGAATAACATTACGACCCTAAAAAATTTTTTTTTAATTTAGTTTCGAGATTTTCTCACCACAAACTCACATAGTCCAAGAATGCGATATTTTACCTTTGGACCCATGGTTACAGCAACAGCATCGGCAAGGATATCAACACCCTGCAGCATCAAGGCTCTCACTTCAGGGCCAAATCGCACGTCTTTGGCATAAAACCGAGAATGGTAGAGTTGTCTAAGGGCGTTTGATCGCAAAACACTGGGAAGCCGAAACATCTGAAGAATAAGGGGCAATTGAGGTTATAGTATTACAATTAATTACATAAAAAATACGATTGGAAACTTCTAGTGCTCGTTCAACATTTCGAATTCATATTCAATAATTTTAGAAAACATATAATTCACTTACTTTGTGTAGTTTTATTAACACAAGGTAAAATTTTCTCACAACCAGAAGTTAAATATCGTTAGCCACAAATCGAAGGCTATATCAGCGAAGCACTAAAAAGCCGGCTGAACCGAAGACCAACACGCATGCGTATCCAACGACGACCCTGCTTGTTCTGCACATGGCCGGTCCGCAAAGGCCCAGTAACAGGGATAACGGCATTGATCTTCAACTGGGGGGTAGAAAACTGCCACGAGAATAAGTATTTTTCAGTACAAAATATTAATATTTTGTTTATGTCACTCTTTTTTCTATATTTTTGCTAACTGATTCAAAATAATCTTTACTGTATTGTGACACGCAAAAAATGCTTATTGAAGGGCCTCTCTTCTAGAACTTACTACGAAGATGATGCAATCATGTTATCTTCTCGTAAGACCAAATAATAATACTAGAGAGTTGTTCTAAGTGTATGGAATTATTCTTTTCTACACTAGAAATTCATTTGCATTTTCTTTATTAAAAGATGAAAATGAAACAATACGGAAATCTTATTGCTTCTCTCAAAAGCAATGATTATACGTAAGTTAGAAAATATTAATTTGATGAGCGCGACATCTTTTGACTAGTCTCAAAAATCACAGTCGATCACAGTGAACAAAATATAATCCTTTAGCCTAGATATTTACCTTATCACTATATATCATACCAGTACATTACTTTTACAACATTTCTGTAATATGTAGTCACGTTTATCGTTCTTCTATTATTTGGTAATATAGTCAACAACGTTGTTATTTGGTTCATTATCTTCTGCCATAGATGTCGCGGTGGAGGAGTATCGAGCTACACGATTATCGGCTGTGAACTTTGATCTGTTTAATCAGAGAATATTCTCGAGACGTGAAGGCCGGTTGTACACCACGAGGGAAAGTGTGATTAAACTTGAAAAATTGTTTGAAGTAGGAATCTCGCTTAGAGTTTGTAATATATTATTCTCACGTAGAGAGATTTAAGTGGCTGGGACGTGTGTCGCCGAGTCAAAGTATTCCCGTCAAAATGGTTAGTATTTAATATGGTAGATCATTCATTTTTCAGTAGAAAAGTGCAAATGCATTTTCTTTTGGTAATCTTACGAGCTCCAAAATACCAGTTAAATTTTTATGAAATATTTATTTCGTGAACCTAACGACCGAATTTGTACAGCTGCTAATAATGAAATTTTGAAACGTCTTATTTCAATTGTTTGAAATTTCGATTTTTCAACCTTCAGTTTTTGTAACGTTTACAATTTTTTCTGTCGGTACTGTGTCTTTTGAAAGTCTTAATATTCACAGTATAATAAATTAAATCTTGGAATAGTGAACGGCCAGTATGGATAAAAAGGTTACATGATATTTTGATATTTTAAAATCTTGATCTGTTCTTGAAGGAACATTGATATAATTTCTAGTGTATTTTCTTGTGTAGAGTAATTGTCATCGCTTTCAAATAAAATGTTTATGAAACCTGTTTTAATTTGTATTGTTAATTTTGAAAATTAGGCAGCCGCAGCAAGAAAACTGATTCCTCTCTTTGATAGAATTCTCATTCAAAAGGCTGAAGCAATTACCAAAACAAAAGGTGGTATTGTTATACCTGAGAAAGCACAAGGAAAAGTTATGCATGGAACAGTAATTGCTGTAGGTCCTGGAGCCAGAAAT
The DNA here is from genome assembly GCA_031308135.1 of Acheta domesticus. NCBI lineage: Eukaryota > Metazoa > Arthropoda > Insecta > Orthoptera > Gryllidae > Acheta > Acheta domesticus. The sequence continues at coordinate 185,527,764 of JAHLJT010009419.1, read as the reverse complement.
AATGTAAGCACGTATAAAATTGTGATATTACTACTAGATTATTAAAGATAATTGAGTGTACAACTTTTCTTGTTTTCAGGATGGAAAACATGTTCCACCTACTGTTAAAGTTGGCGATAAAGTTCTTTTGCCAGAGTATGGGGGTACTAAAGTAGAGCTTGAAGAGAGTAAAGAATTTCATTTGTACCGTGAGACAGATATCCTTGCCAAACTTAATGAATAAAGTGTTCCATGTTATTGAAGAGTAATCTCGTTACAAGACTTAGTATGGTGTAGTTGCATGAATAATATTGAATGAAGAAGAGAATGAAAGCAAGTGTGTTCTGTTGTGTTCTTTAATCTTAGACATTTTGTGTCTGATTTCCACTTGTTAGGCTGTTGTGAAAATGTAAAAGTAATTTTTTATGAATAAAAGCTTGTTACACTGAAATTCTTTTCTATGCCAGTATGCCAGGATTTGGTTAATTATTTAGGACATTATCCAAAATCTGGAAATCCCCTAAATCTTCCTCTAGTCTTTGTGCATTTAATGTTTCAAGAAAGGAAATTGCGTATTTTTAACTTAGATTATGATAATTATTTGCAAAGTAATTATTGTAGGACCTCTTGTACTATTGGGTGTAGTGATTAACCATTCAATTATTGTAATTGATGTTACAATGTGACTTGTACATTCTATCCACTTTGTAAAACTTCGAAGGTAAGGGATTGTATTGGCTATTCATTGTACAAAGAGAACTTAAGACTTGGACATATAACTTGATATTTTTGACTGAAAAAAGGGTTTAAGCATTAGCTTCATTTTGACTACAATAGACTTCTGATGGGAGGATTTAATGAGAGATCTTCGAAATAGTTTTGGATTTGATATTTTTGGGCTGAGTCATAATATATCAAGGAAAACCATTGCTAAAGAAATAAAGTAAGTGTGTTTACAAGCAGAACATGAAACATAGAACATTACTAAGCTTATATCCTATTGTCAATTGCTGCTCAGATGAAAATTCAGTTTTGATAAAGTGAGATATGTAGCAGCTTTCTTTTTTATTTGTTAATTTCATTCATTTTATTTAGCTTTACTGCTCATATCTCATACCAGTAACTTGATTGAGCCCCTTCAACCTTGAAAAATATACATCATTTTGTCAGCATGCTTACTGATGCTCCAGACCACATACAAACTAAGCCCCAATGAGTTTTCTCCAGATGCTGTATTTGAATCAACAGAAATTAAGGATAATTTAAAAAAGAACAGGTTGCCTTTTGTCCTCTCTGGTAATTGATTTGAAGCCATTTGATTAATAATGACTATTTCATTCACAACACTAGTTTTTAATTTTCTCTTTATTCTTTAAACTTTACTAATGGAGCAACACTCATTCATTTTGAAAATTTGCTACTAACCACAGCGATTTCATGAAAGCAGTTTTTTCTCGCTAACGATGCCTCATTGTACCTGGAATATAACTTTCCAGCTACTATTCTGTGATTTTTCTAACTTGGCCCCCTCAAGGCCCATCTTCACGATGGAATATGTCACGGTATTTCGCGACATTCTCAGTCGTGCCGCCAGATATCGCATGATAGCGACCGTATTAAGCAATGCTTGCGATCATGCGACTTCTAGCGGTACAACGGAGAAAGACGCGAAGTGCCGTGTGATATTCCATCGTGGCCTTACGGGCTTCAGGGGCAGAGTTAGAAAAATCGCACTGTAGTGTCACACGACCGTTGCGTTGACGCACGTGGTTGATTAACACTATCTTTTGAGTAAAATCCGGAAGTTCGACATAATGCCTTTCTGTTATTGTTACTATTGACTTTTAATAATAGGAATTAGGTAATTGTACTTTTGGAGTTGTTTTGGTAGATTTTAATTTTGTTTATGGTAGCTTCTGATGCCTATTTTTGCCCTTTTCTGCCTTTTAGTCATGGCACCGATTTCAGTCAAGCAGGATATGTATTTATTTATTTTATTTGCCAAAAAACAGTAAAAACTGTATATGACGTGTGGGGAAAGAGATTTATCTGCGCACATTTTCTTGAGGCCCAGAATTAAAATAAAAAACTAGAAACAAGAATTTAGAAAATAATTATTATTTTAAAAAATTAAAAATATTTGAAAAATGTTTGTTCCCGAGTTATAGAAAATCAATTTAAACGGTAAATGAACTACAAGCAAAAGGAGTGCTCAACAAAACGTGCACACAATGAATGTACTTACAGGCAGGGGAAACTCAAAGGCAGTTCGTGTTTAGTTTTTCTGTGGCTGAGAGGCTGTGTTAAACATTCAATGAAAAAGGAAGATGATCAGGCGCGGATCCAAGGGGGGGGGGGGTCACGGGGTCATGATCCTCCCCCCCAAATGATGAACCGTCACAATTTTGTGAGAAACTCTAACATATCTAAAAAAAAAAAAAACCCTCTGAGAAATTGATAACCATTCCAGTGTCCCTTCAGAATCGGGACTGACCGAGACATTTTCAGATATTTTCAGACAATTATAGAAATTTCTAAAAATTGAGCAGTGCTGAAACTAATGAATTTATATAGAAATTTGAATTTAATTTGTATAAAAACATACGCGTGTTCAAGATCACTTTAAAATATTTTTAGAACAAAGAAATATGTCTATATTGTGATTTTTCTAACTTTGCCCCTCAAGGCCCGTCTTATGATGGAATATGACACGGTATTTCGCGACGTTCTCAGTCGTGCCGCCAGATATCGCATGATTGCGATTGTATCAAGCAGTGCTTGCGATCATGCGACTTCTAGCGGCATAAGGGAGAAAGACGCGATATCCGTGTGATATTCCATCCTGGTCATAAGGGCTTGAGGGGCAGAGTTAGAAAAATCGCACTATAAGCAAGTAACATATTTAAAGTCGGAATCAACTCTAGTCGGAATTACTAGTACTGCCAACTTAATGTGAATATTTGTCACCAATTGAACGAGAGAATTGTGGGGAAAATGGACGTCAACACATGAATTCAGCTTAAAAGTCACAACTGTTGTTCAAGGGGAATAGACCTAGCTAAATTTAGTAATAATAATGGTATATCTATGAAGTTAGCAACAATATTGCTTTCAGGTGTTTGTTAGAATTCAGTTTCGATGATACTATCCAATTCAGATTCGGAACTCTTATCGAACTCAATGTTTATTTAACCTAAAAATGCTTAATGTAATCAGTAACGGCGAACCTAATTTGATCACTGAAGTCTGATGCCGGATCTGGTTTTGCAAGAACGTAAGAAGTCGTTTTGAGCGAAAGTTAAGGCTATCAACAGGGGTTAGTGGTTAAGATTTGTCGAAAAGAATTAGAGTTAGAGAATTTTAGTTTGGCTGATGAGCGAGGACAGTACCTAAAATACAGTGGTGAGGCTAGAGTCATGCAGTTGGGTATTCTCAAAATCTTATCTTGCATTTTTTTTGTTAATTAGCTCCAGTCATCGTTGTTTATTCAACAAAAAGGTCGATAATTTGTTTTTTAAAGCTTTCGTTTCTGCACAGTTAATTTCTCATAGAACTTCTCAGGAATCTCTTTAATTCTTGAATGTAATCCTATTTCTTTCACATAATGCTGTATATAATGGGAAAGTTAGACTGAGTTGTTTCAACCACCTCTTGATATTTTTTTCTAGACCAATTTGTGTAACAAATACTTCAGCAAAATAACTACAGGCAAGTATTTTCCATTATTAATGTATACATTTGTCAGTTCATTTTGATGCTGCTCACTGTCGAGAAATGGATATTGATTTATTAGGAAAGATAACTTTTCTGAACGAAAGGACTCTTTGTAGGTGGAAAACTGCTTTTCGTCAAGTAATTCAATAAAATGAAAGTTTTCGAAATCTTGAAACCTGTAGTCCATCTGAGTCACTACTGTCTCAATAATTGGTGGCACATAGGCATCAAAAAGGATTCATATTTGGCGCCGTGGCGGGAGATTGGTTTTAATAACAATCTTTGGCCCTTTATTACTAGCTCAGAATTTGCATTTTGAACGAACCGCGTCGGGCTTATAAAAAATTCCCTCCAAATCCGCGTGCTGGTGGCGAAAAGCGCGGAAATATACGGTTTCTTAGTCATAGTATACTGCGATTTTTGTAGGAAGAGCTCTCAAGATAACTCAAATCCCATCTTCGCGATGGAATATGTCACGGCATTTCGCGTCTTTTCTCGGTCTTGCCGGTAGAAGTCGCATGATCGCAAGCACTGCTTCATACGGTCGCGATCGTGCGAAATCTAGCGGAACGACTGTGAATGATACGAAATGCCGTGACATATTCCATCGCGAAGATGGGATTTGAGTTATCTTGAGAGCTCTTCCTACAAAAATCGCAGTATAGCATTCGAGCCAGCGGCTTTTCGTAATAGTTTCATCTCTCGTCGCAAGGGAGCAGCACCGGCCGGACTCCACTCCCCAAGCACTCTAGTGCAGAGAAAGTTATTTAGAAACAGCAGATTTCCGTTTGTTTTTTTTAACCAATGACAGCATTGAAACAAATTCAAACGGCGAAACAGGTTTTTCAAAGTAGTCACTCCGCCCAGTGAACGAGCTTCAGTGAGCTCGCATTAACGTTTCATGAGAACAGTTTAAGTTAGCAAGGTTGGCATACGTGTCGCTTTTTACAAAACATTTCAAAGAGCAACCATTTTTTCCGCGGGAAGCACTGTGAATGCATGAGTGAAATTTTGTGGAATACAGATTAAAAGAAGGCATTGGTTTTCATGTGAGACTGAGGTAAAAGGTCGAACGATTTATTCTCTGATTGCTTATTTATTTATATTATCTTCTAATAAGAGGGGTACACTGTGTCTTTTCAGAGATCGAGCGAGCTAGCGAGCATACCATAACGTTCGTCTCGCCGTAACCAAAACTGATGATAGCTCTCCCAAAATTGAATATTAACCTAAAATCTGAACCTGAATAAGAAGCTATATCGCCGCGTTAACAATAATTTTAAAAGACACAATTTTGTATCTTTCAAATAATTCTCACCCTCAAAGTTCATTCTTAGTTGTGTCTACTTTGATGCAGATTTCCTAAGTCTCTTCATATCTAACACGGTATATTACTATGTATCGCTACTATTCCTATCTCTACGGCTTATTACTTGACTCGTGATTCCGCAATGTTGAGCGAAAACTGCATTTCGATATTGTGAACCGTTTAGAAGTTATGAAACTGACGCATAGTCAGTGGGACATTACAAACACTATATCTTTAGCTTTATTATTTGTTTCGTAAAGAAATACCAACACAAACGGTACACAAACAACTCTACTTTTCCATGTCAAGTGATGAGGTGAATTTGCCTGGTCGAGACGTGGGCGTGCATCGTTGTACAAGTCCATGCCTATCGAGAGTCCAAGCTGCAGCTGGGGTCTCTGCCCAGTGAATACAAGTGAAAGGGAAATAGCGCACGCTCTCTCGTGCGCATGCGCGGCAGAGCCAGCCGGTGTCCATCCACTGGTAGACTCCTCGCTCAGCTACCGGCACCAAAGAGTATATTTCTGCAGCCCTGCTAATTCCCTCGCGCGTAAACGGGGAAAAGGAGTAAAACACATTTAATTTTCTTCAAAGATTCAGTAATAAAAATATTGAAAAATGGCACACAACAACAGATTGTATTGAAAAATAATTTAGGTATTATAAGACTCTCAGATTACCCTTCAGCATAGCCACTACTAAAATACCTTATTTGAATATTTTGCTGTCGCTGAGCCCGAATCCTGTTAGAAAACTTTAGTTCGGCTGATGAGCGAGGACAGAGTCTGACGCCTAAAATATTTTATTTGAATGTTTTGCTGTCACTGAAATCGAATCCGGTATCAAAAGTATCTTTTGATAACTCTCATTGTTGATGAATAGTATTGCAATGATGTTACTTTATTTGGGTTTTAATTATACAAAGCACCTTGACAATGCAAAAGGAAGCAGATCAGTTATTTGCAATATATTAAATATTGCATTAAATTAAATTTATTAGATGTTTGCATGTCTCGGTGTAGTTGTCCCCAAACTTATAATGAAAGGGTCCCCCCGGATAAGATGGTAAAAAGTTCCCCTCAACCAAATTACATATGAGTGGTTACACTATAATTCTAACATAAAAATAATATTTTTGAAAGGTTTCTTAGCCTCCGTCCCACCACCCACACCCCTATACAGCCAAAAACATGTTTTTTTAATTTCAATTTTTTTCGACAACTTAACACTATTTTATCAGACTAAAAAAATAGTATAAATAAGAACACAACTTGGACTATCAGAAAAACATTTTTTAATATTTTCTCAGGCCGAAATTCAAACACAAAAAAATATTTTCGAAAAAAAATATCAAGAAGTATTTTTTACTGTGTCTTAGAAGCCTGGAACAGGCTCGAAAAAAATGTCAAAGGTTCCTCTTAAAACACAAATGGTTGTGCATTTTTTTCAGATTTTTTCGATTACTGGGCTGCCGTTAAAAAATAAAAAAACATTTTCCCACCTTTAAAACACCTGGACTTTCAATATACTTTGAAACTGACTGTAACGGTTCTGTGCATTTATTTTAGTGTTTATTATACATTTGTATACATTGTTGTAGCACCCAATAAAGTTTTTATTTTGGAAAATACTTACAACGTATCATTTTTAAAGCTTTCTAATCCTTTGTATGAGAATATCATACGCTAAGGAAAGATAATAGTGTTTGACAGTTTATTAAATAAAAATTCGGTCATATTTGAGGGATAATTGGGGGACATGTGGAAAAATAAAGAGGAAGAGGTTAGACCCAGAGTTACAAGAACTGTTTTACTTGTCTTAGAACACAGACACCGGCACGAGAATAATCTTAAAACTTCATTTCATAATGCTTGTGAATTTTTTCATATTTTTTTAATAGCTGGGTCATAGTTTAAAAATAAACTAAGACATTTGTAGTCAACCACTTGGCAGTTCGGCAGTTGCCGCGTCCTAGGCACGGCCTTGCTTGAGGAGGAAGGCCACAGAATAGCAGCTAAAACGTTGACAACTGAGTCTAGAACGCGGCGCCTCCCGGACAGATAAATAGTAACGCATTGGTTGCGGAAGCCTGTGGTCTCACGTCTGTAGGTGTTTCAGACTAGAGAAAAAGTATTTTCCTTTACCTAAGTATTTGTTCTTGAATACGTATAAATATGGAGACACTCGTACAATCTGTACACGAGCAAAAACTCTGTACTTTGTAAATAATAATTGTGCGAAAATTGAAAATTGATTTAATGTAGCACCCAACTGCAAACTCTCATCCCCCGGAAAGTAGTTTACGGCATTATAGATCCAGTACTGTGTGAGAGAATTCATTCTAATATTGCTGAGCGTTGAGATAAAAATTCGCAGAAAATAAAATAGTCCCGTTAATTTTATCGTGAAAGATAATTTCAGTATTTTCCTTCAATTTAATTTTACATTGATATCGGCTTCTGTTTTCTGTCCATCTGTGCTACGAAAAGGGTGCACCCAAAAGAACTAATATGCAAAATTGTAAAATAGGTTGATCATAAAAGTGATATTTTGAAAAATACATCCCAACAATATAATCGGGGACTAATCTGTTCCCCTTCACTTTCCCACTGTCCCCCTCTATCCTGCACACGAAATGTCCCTGATCATTTCCCCATTTGTCATCTACCCGTACCCCAAAACATGTCGTCTGTTAGAATTTACTTGTTCTAAAAAAAATCGTGTCCCCAGGAGACAAGCAAACCTGGTTTAAAAGGCCTAGGAAGCATCGCTTCCGAGTTATTTGCCATTATAATGTGTGTTGCAATAATCTTTTTTTGTATGTCATAATCTGCAAAATTCTATTTTTTCTTCTACAATCTGTTTGATGTAGGATGGGGTGTAATTTTTATCCACCAGTATCACATTTACAAGGTCTTCTGTCGATTGTTTCTTATAAATTGCCAAAACTATCGTCTTTCCGTAGCGTACGATTACTTATGCAAACGATTAGAAAGCTTTAAAAATGATACTTTGTAAGTATTTTCCAAAATAAAAACTTTATTGGGTGCTACAACAATGTATACAAATGTATAATAAACGCTAAAATAAATTCACAGAACAGTTGCAGTCAGTTTCAAAGTATATTGAAAGTCCAGGTGTTTTAAAGGCGGGAAAATGTTTTTTTATTTTTTTAACGGCAGCCCAGTAATCGAAAAAATCTGAAAAAAATGCACAACCATTTGTGTTTTAAGAGGAACCTTTGACATTTTTTTCGAGCCTGTTCCAGGCTTCTAAGACACAGTAAAAAATACTTCTTGATATTTTTTTTCGAAAATATTTTTTTGTGTTTGAATTTCGGCCTGAGAAAATATTAAAAAATGTTTTTCTGATAGTCCAAGTTGTGTTCTTATTTATACTATTTTTTTAGTCTGATAAAATAGTGTTAAGTTGTCGAAAAAAATTGAAATTAAAAAAACACGTTTTTGGCTGTATAGGGGTGTGGGTGGTGGGACGGAGGCTAAGAAACCTTTCAAAAATATTATTTTTATGTTAGAATTATAGTGTAACCACTCATATGTATTTTGTTTGAGGGGAACTTTTTACCATCTTATCGGGGGGGACCCTTTACAACATTGTTATAGAAGAATCACCACTGAAGGAGATTCAAATGTGGTGCAAATTTATTGATATACAAAAGAACTCTATAAACAAAAAATGTAAAAAATTAAAGAATGAAAAAAATTGTGAGAAAAAATAAAAGTATAATTTAGTTTATTTATTATATGCATGTATTTATTAATAATAATAATTTATTAAAATATAATTTTTGTTTTTTTATTCTACACATTTACATGTTTCTCTCATAAGTTTTTTCACAAAGTGTTTCATACTGCATCAAATGAAAGTTATTTTTGCTAATTTGAAAGTTATTGTTGATAACTTTATACATTTTTATTTTTTAAACAAATGTACCGAATAAAATTGACATATTTTTGTAGGCAGAATTCGAATCTGCAACAAAAATTGGGGGTTATCATTTAAATTTCCAAAGTTACACCCGCCTCACCCCCAGTGGATAGGGTGAGGACCGTAACAATCATAAGCTGATTGATATCTGATATGTGATTATTAGTATATTAAATTTCTAATATATTTATAGTATAATAAAACCAATCTGATATAGTATAACATTCGTCAAATATTTGTTATTACATTCCGTACCCTCCCCCCTTTCCGAAATAAATGCACTTGAGTCTTAACGTGACCCCTCCCAAAAGAGAAGTCTGGATCCGCGCCTGAAGATGATACCAGTCAAGATTTTTTTTAAGTGATGCCCACAGGCTTTGTCGAGGAATCCCATCCTGTTTTTGAGTATGACCTCCAATCCCTTTTCAGGACAGCTCCCGTGTATGAACGAAAAATATAATTTCATTTTCACTGATGCCATTTCAAGATTCAAAAGTGAGTCCATTTCAAAGACAGTACGGCGTAAGTAAAACAAATACGTAGCCGTCACACCGGCTGGTATGTGGAATCAATATTGCAAAGAAAATATCGTTTCCCTACATATTAATTTTAATTAGAATAAAAATGTGAATCTTTTAATGTTTAACAATGATTCCTTTTAAATGTGATTTTTATTTGTCTGTATGCCTTTTTTGCACCAATACTTTCGCTAGAATAAACGCCTTTTGTCTATTTTTAGTAAATATAAAAGTCTACACTCGAGGAACGACCAAAGCGCTCGTATGCCGCTTCGCGTAAGAATAGTAACCAATTGATATGGAGCTACAATAAAAATTGAATTGCATTTAAGTCAAAGGCGCAGTGCATTTTACAACTGCAACTCATAACTCAAGTTAAAAAAAATACCAAGTGGTAAAAATAGGACCTGTCCCTTATATTGAGATAATTTCTCATCCGTTTCAAATTGAAAATGCCACAACATCAGTCGTATCGATCAGGGAATGTCTATTTTGGTCAAAATCGTGTCTGTGGCATGGTGGAAATGTGATTTCCACCATGGTCTGTGAATTAGCCACTAGCATTGCTCATGGCCGGCCTGACGTTTTCTGGTATCAAGGACCCAACGTTTTGACTCCTCAAAGTGCATGAGGAAGTTATTTACTATTATTAGGAGCAAGAATGACCTACGTCTTCGGTATTTTAATTAAAATTGATATTTCCTGATCGATCTGACGCGGCCCCTTGAAATTTAATGGATATTTTGGTTTTGCGGGTATTTCATACGATCCCACAGCGTTTCAGAATTTCCTTAAACATGGCTCTATTTTTTTCTCGAATAGAACAAAACGCTTATAAAAATTGTGCATGTCTCATTTTCGTTGAATTTTCTGAATATTCGAAAATTGCAAATATTTTTCGGCTTCTTCCTACAATTACAATATGGAAACATTTATTCTACAAATGAAATTTGCTCTCCACAATTAGTTCTTTAATAATTAAAGTCAAGTACACAGTTTTGAAAATATTAGTCAACGAAGAGCGAAATATGAGCAATATTAACATTTTTCTTTAAATTATGTGTACGTTAATGCTAAATGCTCCAAAAACGAGATTAACGCTATTTTCATGTAATCTTTTGATTTTTCAAAAATTACACAATTACACGATTTTTTTTCAAATATCTCTCAAATTTACATTTTAGATGTATTTCATTGTTTAATAAGTTTGTTGACACAAACTTTAAAGTATCTCTAATCATTGTTTCTGAAAATTCCATAAGTTTTTGAGTGTATGGGAACTAAAAATGCAAGAGGTGGTTCGTGACTGTGAAGTCAGGTGAAGAGGTAGTAGGGAAATATACATTTATGAATGGCCAAAAAATGTTCCTCATTAAATATACATTTATGTCTATCTTAATAACTGAAATCGCTTATTTCTTGTTGACCAAATCAATCCGTCGGGCCTTTAAGGCTGCGGACTTGTTGAATGATGAACTAGTTGCACAACTTTTCTTGACGTCTCGCAGCGCGGAGTGCGGGGTCTACAGCTACGTCACATCAGGCGGCTGTTACCAACTGTTGCATTATTTATTTATTTATTTATTTGTCAAAAAAACAGTAAAAACTGTATATGACGTGTGGGGAAAGTAATTTACCTGCGCACATTATTAATACTATGACTGTTCGTGCCTCTTTCCCTCATAATACAAGACATTACAGTCGATAAAATTGAACGAATAATCAAGTAATTAATAAAAACCACAAATGACAATATAGTAATGATGATATTGCTTGTTAATGAAGTATAATATTATGTGCACGTACTTAATTGTCATCTTCTTCTGAATAATTGAAATCAACGCCAGGATTCTCAGTTGCATTAATTATGATATCATCCATGCGAAACCCATCCATGCGTAGCCTTCCCAGTATGATGCAGTCACAGCTTCAAAACCTATATTATAACCCATACTCCATTTCAAAGATATAGTTCACGTAGATGCAAAGCTGACATGTCCCCAGTTCTGTTACGTCCTCTAAACTATCTTTTAATTTTTGCCCATGCCAGCTCAATTGCATTTAAATCGCAATTACATGGAGGAGGGCGTATGTACATGTGCGACCAGCACCTGCAGCTTTTCATCGATTACACTTTATTCTGTGGGCCTGTTGGCCTCAATTAAACGGTGAAGTTACGTTTTCGTAGTCAAGAAGTTAACGCAAAAATGCGTTGCCTGAATCCAAATAATATTCCAAATTAAATCAAAACTAAAATCCGATTCGTAAAGCGAAGAGTAAGGAAAAATGTCGAAAATAGCAAATAAAAACACACGGCAAAGTAAGGAAAAGCAAAAACGCGAGAACCGAATTCATTTAGGAGCAGTGGTAGCCAGCCTTGATAATTTTGCCGCGTTCTTCCGTGTGAGACCACGGTTTCGACCAGTCCGTGCCGAGTAATGCCAGTTGAGCATTAGGGAGCTCAGAAGTCAAGAAAAGTCGCGCGACTAGTATTTCATTCATCTGTTTCTTTATTAACTGCAGAAAAAAGTTTCTTCTGAATTACAATATTCATCAGAAACATTGAGACACCTGTGTATTCCATGCATCTGTCGTATCATCTACCTGGACATCAAACGATACCAGTTCTGTTTGTACAAAATCATTGATGTAGTCTGAAATGTACTCGATTAATTCATTTTACAAGCTCTGCCGTATTTAAGGAAAAAAATCGTTATATTCAAGAGAGCGGCAAATACTTTTGCGCTCTACTTAATACTACCAAACGTTGCTTTTATTGCAAAAAATGAAGCGTGACCAACAAAACAATTTCTGTAGAGTTGGAAAGGAACACAATCACGGAAATTCCTTAAACCATAGGTTTAGGTTGTAGTTTTTTTTCCTGAATGATTAACTTTTGTACCAGATATTTGAAGAGATTCTGTAGGGCGCCTGCAATTTACAACTTCATAATCTTAATATTTCCAACGTGAAAATGGCATTTCTATATCATACACAGGATTCATGTTCGAAACAACACAGCACAATTTTTATTTTATTTATTTATTTGTAAAAAAAAACAGTAAAATCTGTATATGATGTGTGGGGAAAGAGATTTATCTGCGCACATTTTCTTGAGGCCCAGAATAATAAATAAATAAATAAATAAATAAATAAATAAAAAACCACACACAAACGAACAAATGAATTTAGAAAATACTTATTTTAGAAAGATAAAAATATTTGAAAAATGTTTGTTCCCGAGCTATAGAAAATCAATTTCAACGGTAAATGAACTACAAGCAAAAGAAGTGCTCAACAAAACGTGCGCACAGTGAAGTGATTTACGTCCAGAAGCAAAACAAGGGGCCATCTCAGCATTTGCTCAATGGATCAGGGAAACTGGACAAAAACCTGATCGAGATGGGGGTCATTGACCCGGAAGCTGAAGTACATTACTTGTTACAGGCGTATTAAATATTTTTTAAAAAATGTATACAATGCAAACGTAAACTAATTCATTATATATCTTTGTTTTGTTGCGATAAACATTATTTTCTTTTTCACGATCAGTATAGTCTCTAATTGTATAGAAACAGTTTTGCAGCAGAAAAGATTTTTCTTTTAACTTAAATTTGTGTACTGACTTTAATTGTTTTACGTCATCTGGCAATGCGTTGTAAAGTAACGTACATGTATGTTGATTTCTTGTACTGAGCTGTTGATACTGACACCTGATGCACGTGATTTCTACGGCGTGTGTTGTAATTATAAATATCAATATTGCATGAAAATATGTTCCCTCCATTAAGTAGGCCATTTTTGACAAATATTACAGATTCGTAAATAAATAGACAAGGCAATGGAAAGATTCCCAGATCAATGAAAAGAGGCTTGCAGGAATCACGTGGAAGGCATTTTTTCATTATTCGAATAATTTTCTTTTGCAATCTGAAGGTCTGAATACTACAGGATGAGTTTCCCCAGAATATTATGCCATATCTCAGGCGGGAATGTACATTTGCAAAATAAACGCAACGAGCTGCATGAAGGCTGACAGAATTTGAAAGAATTCTGAATGCGTAGCATAATGAACTTAATTTAGTGTTTAATTCTGTTATATGTACATTCCATTTGAGGTTTGATTGAATTGAAAGACCTAAAAATTTTGTTGCCTCAACATCAGCTAATTGCATATTGTTCATTTTCAATGGAACATGCGATTTCCGATTTGAGATGCAAAAACGCGTTGAAACAGTTTTTCTTTCGTTAAATTAATTTGTTATTATTAAAACAATTTGAAACTTCTGAAATTTTACTATTTACTTCTTCTTTTTTGCAAAGAACATTCGTGTCGTCAGCAAACAGAACCGTTCTTCCATTTTTAATAGACGAGGGCATATCGTTTACACATAACAGAAAGAGGATAGGACCTAGGATCGGAGCTTGCGGGACCCCATGCTCAATTGGCAAAGAATTGGAAAGAAGAATGGGAAAGAATTGGTTTTTGGTGCGAACACTAAATATTTTCATGCAAATATCAACACAAATTAGACAATTATAACTCCTTTTCATACAGTTCCATCAGGTCACAACAATCACACGTAAGTTACAGGTATTCGCGAGCGCAAAGTGAATTCCATTGTTGCAGACCCTGCATTGTCGCTATTCTGAGAGCTATTAATTCTGTTTACTTATTTCAAATATTTCAAAATAAACAATTTCTAAAATATTAATGTGTAAATGTATAACAAAAGGTCGAATGTAAGAAACGAAGAAAGAAATAATATAAAAAATTGCAAATTCTAATTTACAACGCATCCAGCTGTCCAAAGCGCAGTAAATTTACAGCGGACTATTATGTTTGTCACAAAATTATAGAAAAACTACTCGTATTTTGAAAAAATTAAGCATGACCATATTTGAAGATGTAGTTTTGATAAATACATTTAACCCTGCAGTGGTAACGTGACTTTTGAAACAAAACTGGTAACGTGGGGTGTCTCCAGACCCTCACACTCATTTCATGATATATGATAAATTATTGAAAAATAAATTAATGTAATATTATTCTTCTATTATTAACAATATTGTGCATGTAATTAAACAATTTACTAAGAATTTAGTTGCTAAACAACTCTGAGAATTCATCAGGAAAGCATATAATATTTGGTCTACCGGTCTGCGCGTGTTGTCACATCCAAGCCCATGTTTCGTAGCACAAATTGAAATCTTTTCAAATTCAAAGTACAATGAATACCCACATTATCCACATTCCACAATTCAGCAAGATTTTGATGCCCTGATTTCACAGATCCAGCCAAAATACGTAGCCCAGTAACTGCATTCATTTCCGCTTTGTCAGTCTTATAGGTGCTGCGATCATTTTTATTCCTCTCTAAATCCATTTAAATTTTGCTGTTGGTGGTTTCTGTAATTCTCTCAATCATATCCAAATCAATAAACAAAGAAAACATTATCCTGGTCTTTTAGAATTGCGTGCAGACTGCTTTTTCGAGGGCGGTGAGTAACGATATTCTGTTCTCGCTTTCAGCAAAAGTTGGCGTATTCTTCAACTCCTTTCTTAACATATTAAGTGACCTAAAATGTGCGTAGTACTTCAGTACTAACTTTGCAGGGGTATCCTAACGTAAAAATACAGCACGCAATACGTTGCCAAACTAATAAAATGTACGAGACTGAAGACATCTTTGCTAACGTAGAAGGTAACGCTGGGGTTCCTGGGCACCCCAAACAAAACAACAGCTTGTTACACGGATAAAACCCACGAAATTGGCATTTTTAAATTGAAGTTGTAAGAAAACGATGAAAACTAAGCGCAGTCAATTCCGAGCGGGCTATTATGTTTGTCAGGAAATTATAGAAAAACTACTCATATTTTCAAAAACTTTAACATGACCTTATTGGAAGATCTATTTTTGATTAGCATATTTCATTAAGAAAAACAATCGTGTGTTCACAAATGTAGTTGTAGAAAGACGTCAAATTTTTTAAAATATTTGCAAAATCAGACATTTCAAAGAAAAAGAAACCTGCACCATTCTCTTAAGCTTTCTTTATGCTATCTCAGGTCCTAATTTAATCAAAACACGTTGTGCGGTTTTTAAGAAAAAAATGGTTTAAAGAAAAAAAATTGTCTATGTTTGGCACAATTTTTCGAAAAAAAAACACTTATGTTTTTTAAAAATTGAACATGACCTTATTTGAAGACGGTTTTTATGAACACATTTCATTAAGAACAAAAATTGTATCTTCATAATTGTAGTTGTAGGAAGATGCCGAAAAAAAGTTTGAATTTTTTCAATTTTCGAAAAATCAGATTTTCAACCAGCATGGGACCAGCGCCATTCTCTTAAATGACCTTCAGACTATCCAACAACAAAATTTAGTCAAAATTGTTGGCGCCATTTGTTTTAAAATGTCCCAGGGGCTTCATGTAAAGTACCCTCAAAAATTAAAATATCGGTTTCAAATTCAAGGGGCCGCGAGAATATTCAGATCGATCGGGGAATATCAATTTTGGAGAAATTCGGCTGAACGATTTTAGTCGCTAGCGTTCACAGACGGACGGACGGACGGACATACGTTTTGTTTTTAATGGTTTTTCGGTATCAAGGACCCAAAAAATAGGGATTCTGGCTGCACCACGTGTTAGGAGATTTTTTTTCTTAATTTAGCAACTGGATTTATCCACTTTTTCGTTACCAGGGCCCTGTAATATGAGTTTTTCTGCCGAAAATCCGGCGTTTTTTTGCGCAGTATTACTTAACTTTCCCTACACTATACATACGTACGTATAGTATACGGGAAAGTAAAAACAAAAGTTTGTAGGTACATATTAAAAACGTTTACTCTGATCATATATTATTAATGACTTTTCAAGGAAGAGTTTAAGAAAAACTTGACAATTTTCTTATATTTTATTAGATTCTTTTAACCATGTAACTTTCTTGCCTTCTACAATTGTGAAGATATTTAGAAAAAAAAGTGCACGACTAGACAATGTAAATATTCAACTTATGAGAATGAGAATTGGAAGATACAATTTTAAAAGTAATAAATGAAATATGGATTGCACCGGATCTATAACTTCCTCTGCATGGACACACAACACGAGTAAGGCATTATGTGCAAAATACCAACTGAAAACATTATGTCGATACACATGAAATCTTATCTTCTAGCTCCTAATCAAGTGTGAACGGCATACAACTTCAAAAATACCACAGAACGATAAAAAAGACAAAATACTTAACCTCACTAAATCACATGACAAACATGTTTGCAAAGCTTATCTCAAAAGTTCTGAGGAGACAGAATTCCCTATCACTTTGTCTTCTCGCAAATGATGAAAAAAATCCTAAAAGAATCGCGCACATTATCACGGTTGATCCCGACTGTACGATACCCCCTCGTTGTCACAGCCTCCTTAATACATTCGTACGTATCGTAAATAAATACCGATAGGTATTACGTAAGTAAATATATACCGATAGGCGATTTTGTCCCCGCCGCATTATAATGCCAAATTACTTTCAAAGGTAAGTTTTCTCGCTTCGCTCGCCCGGATCCAAGTCACGGCGAGACTCGGGCCTTCGGCCCTCGCGTTCGCTATAAACAGCTTTGAGTCTATCTATCGCATAATTGCAAATTCACTTTAATAAGAAATCACTTCAGTATTCAAACTACGCATTGAACTGCATTGAACGACACTTACGAACATATTAAGGAGGCCGTGACAGCGAGGGGTACCGTACAATCGGGATCAACCGCTATCACATGTGAATCCGTTCTTGTGAATGTTTCCAATCATACGCAATCTGAGAAGACTCAGGTTAAGCATATGAATCTGCCCGTAAAGCGTCCATAACAGGGAGAAAAGCATAACCAATTCCTCGCTATGACTTCTCTATTATGATTTTGACGACGAAAAAGCCCAAGTGTGTACATTCTTGAAATATTGCGGCTCTTTCTAGGTTGCTGAACCGAGTGTGAAATGAACTAACTTTCGTCACAGTGCTGGATTGTTGATACACCTCTTTTCAGCTAGTAATCCTATATGTTTCAAAAAACAATTGGCCAAATTTCAATTAAAAAACCTGGATAAATAGCAGTGGCGTGCGGTGATAATTTTAGTACGGAAAGCACTTTTGAAATCCAAGCTATAAAAACGTAAAACAGATAAGGGTGATATGAATTTTCTCAAAATGTGAATATTAACCCGGGAGAGGTAGCATCTTGCATACGAACGTAACTGGTCGCCCAGGAGAAAGCAGACCCCAGGGAAAATTTCGTTGCCTAAATGACTTCTAAAATTATAAACAAATATAATTCTCTATTTATGCGATTTTAACTTAACTTTATTGATCGAGTACTTTGTTATTTAAAATTATTAACACAAATGTATAAAATCCATCAATGCATTAATTTTCGAGAAAATGGCGAAAAACATGATCGTATGTTGTGATCACAGATAAGGCCCCTTTTCGCGCTACGACGCTTCGTTTCCGAGATACACGCGAAAAACGGAAAAAATTTTCGATTTTCGAATTTGACCCCAGTGTTATGCGCCCTAGCACGGAATTTCATGGCGAATTCACTGGTAAAGTCCGTTTTTCGAGCCGACTTTTAATTTTCGAGAAAATGGCGAAAAACATGATCGTATGTTGTGAGCACAGATAAGGCACGTTTTTGCGCTACGAGGCTTCGTTTCCGAGATAAACGCGAATTCAATGGTGAACACGATTTTTTGATCCGACTCTTAGTTTTCGAGAAAATCGCAAAAAACCTGATCGTAGATTGGAGGCCCAAATTAAGCTTCTTTTATCGATTCGACGCACAGTTTACGAGATATTCGCGAAAAAACCTGATCGTAGGTGGGGGTCCAAAATAAGCTTCTTTTATCGATTCGGCGCACCGTTTACGAGATATTCGCGAAAAACGGAAACATTTTTGGATTTTCGAATTTGACCCGAATACTCTCGACCCTAGCACGAATTTTTAATGGCGAATTCAATGGTGAAGTCCGTTTTTCAATCCGACTCATAATTTTCGAGTAAATCGCAAAAAACCTGATGGTAGGTTGGGGGTCCAATATAAGCTTCTTTTATTGATTCGACGCACCGTTTACGAGATATTCGCGAAAAAACGGAAAAAATTTTCGATTTTCGAAATTGACCCGAATATTTCCGGCCCTAGCACGAATTTTTAATGGCGAATTCAATGATGAAGTACGTTTTTCGATCCGATTTTTTGTTTTCGAGAAATTCGCAAAAAAACCTGATCGTAGGTTGGGGGTCCAAAATAAGCTTCTTTATCGATTCGACGCACCGTTTACGAGATATTCGCGAAAAAGGGAAACAGTTTGGATTTTCGAAATTGACCCGAATACTTCCGCCCCTAGCAGAAATTTTCAATGGCGAATTCAATGGTAAAGTCCGTTTTTCGATCCGACTTTTAGTTTTCGAGGAAATGGCGAAAAACATGATCGTAAGTTGTGATCACAGATGAAGGCCCTTTTGGCTCTACGACGCGTAGTTTCCGGGATAAACGCGAAAAACGGAAAAAGTTTTCCATTTTCGAGTTTGACCCCAGTGTTATGCATCCTAACACGGAATTTGATGGCGAATTCGCTGGTGAAGTCCGTTTTTCGATCCGACTTTTAGTTGTCGAGATAATGGCGAAAAACATGATCGTAAGTTGTGATCACAGATGAAGGCCCTTTTGGCTCTACGACGCGTAGTTTCCGAGATAAACGCGAAAAACGGAAAAATTTTTCCATTTTCGAATTTGACCCCAGTGTTATGCATCCTAACAAGGAATTTTATGGCGAATTCGCTGGTGAAGTCCGTTTTTCGATCCGACTTTTAGTTTTCGAGAAAATGGCGAAAAACATGATCGTAAGTTGTGATCACAGATGAAGGCCCTTTTGGCTCTACGACGCGTAGTTTCCGAGATAAACGCGAAAAACGGAAAAATTTTTCCATTTTCGAATTTGACCCCAGTGTTATGCATCCTAACACGGAATTTTATGGCGAATTCGCTGGTGAAGTCCGTTTTTCGATCCGACTTTTAGTTTACGAGAAAATGGCGAAAAACATGATCGTAAGTTGTGATCACAGATGAAGGCCCTTTTGGCTCTACGACGCGTAGTTTCCGAGATAAACGCGAAAAACGGAAAAATTTTTCCATTTTCGAGTTTGACCCCAGTGTTATGCATCCTAACACGGAATTTTATGGCGAATTCGCTGGTGAAGTCCGTTTTTCGATCCGACTTTTAGTTTTCGAGAAAATGGCGAAAAACATGATCGTAAGTTGTGATCACAGATGAAGGCCCTTTTGGCTCTACGACGCGTAGTTTCCGAGATAAACGCGAAAAAACGGAAAAATTTTTCCATTTTCGAATTTGACCCCAGTGTTATGCATCCTAACACGGAATTTTATGGCGAATTCGCTGGTGAAGTCCGTTTTTCGATCCGACTTTTAGTTTTATAGAAAATGGCGAAAAACATGATCGTAAGTTGTGATCACAGATGAAGGCCCTTTTGGCTCTACGACGCGTAGTTTCCGAGATAAACGCGAAAAACGGAAAAATTTTTCCATTTTCGAATTTGACCACAGTGTTATGCATCCTAACGGAATTTTATGGCGAATTCGCTGGTGAAGTCCGTTTTTCTATCCGACTTTTAGTTTTCGAGAAAATGGCGAAAAACATGATCGTAAGATGTGATCACAGATGAAGGCCCTTTTGGCTCTACGACGCGTAGTTTCCGAGATAAACGCGAAAAACGGAAAAATTTTTCCATTTTCGAATTTGACCCCAGTGTTATGCATCCTAACACGGAATTTTATGGCGAATTCGCTGGTGAAGTCCGGTTTTTCGATCCGACTTTTAGTTTTCGAGAAAATGGCGAAATACATTATTGTAAGTTGCGATCACAGATGAAGGCCCTTTAGGCTCTACGATGCGTAGTTTCCGAGATAAACGCGAAAAACGGAAAAATTTTTCCATTTTCGAGTTTGACCCCAGTGTTATGCATCCTAACACGGAATTTTATGGCGAATTCGCTGGTGAAGTCCGTTTTTCGGATCCGACTTTTAGTTTTCGAGAAAATGGCGAAAAACATGATCGTAAGTTGTGATCACAGATGAAGGCCCTTTTGGCTCTACGACGCGTAGTTTCCGAGATAAACGCGAAAAACGGAAAAAGTTTTCCATTTTCGAATTTGACCCCAGTGTTATGCATCCTAACACGGAATTTATGGCGAATTCGCTGGTGAAGTCCGTTTTTCGATCCGACTTTTAGTTTTCGAGAAAATGGCGAAAAACATGATCGTAAGTTGTGATCACAGATGAAGGCCCTTTTGGCTCTACGACGCGTAGTTTCCGAGATAAACGCGAAAAACGGAAAAATTTTTCCATTTTCGAATTTGACCCCAGTGTTATGCATCCTAACACGGAATTTTATGGCGAATTCGCTGGTGAAGTCCGTTTTTCGATCCGACTTTTAGTTTTCGAGAAATGGCGAAAAACATGATCGTAAGTTGTGATCACAGATGAAGGCCCTTTTGGCTCTACGACGCGTAGTTTCCGAGATAAACGCGAAAAATCGGAAAAATTTTTCCATTTTCGAATTTGACCTCAGTGTTATGCATCCTAACACGGAATTTTATGGCGAATTCGCTGGTGAAGTCCGTTTTTCGATCCGACTTTTAGTTTTCGAGAAAATGGCGAAAAACATGATCGTAAGTTGTGATCACAGATGAAGGCCCTTTTGGCTCTACGACGCGTAGTTTCCGAGATAAACGCGAAAAACGGAAAAATTTTTCCATTTTCGAGTTTGATGCCCAGTGTTATGCATCCTAACACGGAATTTTATGGCGAATTCGCTGGTGAAGTCCGTTTTTCGATCCGACTTTTAGTTTTCGAGAAAATGGCGAAAAACATGATCGTAAGTTGTGATCACAGATGAAGGCCCTTTTGGCTCTACGACGCGTAGTTTCCGAGATAAACGCGAAAAACGGAAAAAATTTTTCCATTTTCGAATTTGACCCCAGTGTTATGCATCCTAACACGGAATTTTATGGCGAATTCGCTGGTGAAGTCCGTTTTTCGATCCGACTTTTAGTTTTCGAGAAAATGGCGAAAAACATGATCGTAAGTTGTGATCACAGATGAAGGCCCTTTTGGCTCTACGACGCGTAGTTTCCGAGATAAACGCGAAAAACGGAAAAATTTTTCCATTTTCGAATTTGACCCCAGTGTTATGCATCTTGAACACGGAATTTTCATGGCGAATTCGCTGGTGAAGTCCGTTTTTCGATCCGACTTTTAGTTTTCGAGAAAATGGCGAAAAACATGATCGTAAGTTGTGATCACAGATGAAGGCCCTTTTGGCTCTACGACGGGTAGTTTCCGAGATAAACGCGAAAAAACGGAAAATTTTTCCACTTTTCGAATTCGACCCCAGTGTTATGCATCCTAACACGGAATTTCATGGCGAATTCGCTTGTGAAGTCCGTTTTTCGATCCGACTTATAGTTTTCGAGAAAATGGCGAAAAACATGATGGTAAGTTGTGATCACAGATGAAGGCCCTTTGGCTCTACGACGCGTAGTTCTCCGAGATAAACGCGAAAAAGGGAAAACTTTTTCCATTTTCGAATTTGACCCCAGTGTTATGCAACCTAACACGGAATTTTATGTCGAATTCGCTGGTGAAGTCCGTTTTTCGATCCGACTTTAGTTTCGAGAAAATGGCGAAAAACATGATCGTAAGTTGTGTTCACAGATGAAGGCCCTTTTGGCTCTACGACGCGTAGTTTCCGAGGATAAACGCGAAAAACGGAAAAATTTTTCCATTTTCGTATTGACCCCAGTGTTATGCATCCTAACACGGAATTTTATGGCGAATTCGCTGGTGAAGTCCGTTTTTCGATCCGACTTTTGTTTTCGAGAAAATGGCGAAAAACATGTTT